>CAUYUJ010011669.1:509843-822343 GCA_963575745.1 Prorocentrum cordatum | reverse complement strand
TGCTTCTCGGTCGAACGGGAATTGCTGTTCCAGGCGAACGTGGAAATTCTCCATGGACTCCTGGGGAATGTTCCCGGTCGAAAGGGGGAATTGTTTCGGCTCAGTAAGGATATTTTTTTTGGAGACGGTGGATTGGTTTCTGTTGCCATCACATGTGTTGTTGGATGCAGGCTGCCCTAGAAATCGAAACCGCTTGAGAGCACGGGCGCTGGTTGTTCATGTTCGTTTCCACTTCCGTAGCCCCGCCGCCGAGGGGAACGCTGGGCCCCCCAGTGAATCAAGGGCGACCAGCAATTGGATTGCGCCAGTTTTGAAAATTGTGTCCGTGGCACTGGTTCTCAGGCAGGGCGCAGTTGTCATTTCTCGGGCGAGGGTCATTGCAAAATGCAAAATGGGGCGCTCCAGACATGGCCATGCCTTCGAAGATCGAAGGCATTGCCGCTTCTTCCACAGTGGAAGACGGCGGAAAGGAGGAGGAAACCCGTGGAAGTATAACGAGGTCACTTCCTCCGGCGGAAGCTGGCGGAAGGCTGGCGGAAGCCGGTTGCAATAAAAGATGCGACCCCAAGAGATGACCACCTGTGTTTCTTCAGCGCAGCTTGACTATACGCGCTAACTGGAGTCATCTGTTTGGTTGTCGTGACGGGCAGGTGCCGTCGCAATCATTGCTCGTGCCCTAAATGTGGTAACCTGAGCTTGGGTCGCGCCGCAGGTGCTGCGTTTAAGACATTGCGTTCAGGACATTGTGCTATTTTCGCATTCGTCGATGCATCGGCGATCCTGCGCGAGCTTCCGATTCCATACGTTCCGACCCCATCTGGGAGGCCTAGGAGATCTTTCCCTGGCTCGATTGTGAATTTGCATTTCGATGCGCATGCAACCGTGTCGACGAGAGAGGCGGAGGAGCAGCAGCAGGAGGAAGAAGGGAAGGAGGGGGAGGAGGAGGAGGTGGGGGAGGGGGAGCGGCAGAGGGGCAGGGGCAGGAAGACGAGGAGGGCGAGGGGAGAAGGCCGTTGGGGAAGGGAATCGGGAAGAAGAGGAGGAGGAGGAGAGGAGGAGGAAGAGGGGCATGAAGATGAGGAGGACGAGAAGGAGTAGGAGGAGGAGGAGTAGGAGGAGGAGGAAGGAGGAGAGGAGGAGGAGGAGGAGGAGGGGAGGGGAGGGGCAGAGGAGGAGGGGGAGGGGGCAGAGGAGGAGGGGGAGCAGAAGGAAAAGGAGGAGGAGGCCCAGAAACGAAGAGTAGCACCGTGGAGGGCCACCGCTGTCTCGACTTGGCCCTCTTCGAATAGAGATGCTTCCGGCACCGCTACCGCGCGGACGGGCCCGCCGCCGCTGGTCGGCCCAGCGCGCCACCGCCGGGCAGCCCGACGCCCGCGCCCACCGGCGCTCGCCGCTGACTGAGGGTCAACGATCGGGGGGAACGTCAGGCTTTCGAATTTTGAGGCTTTGGGTTGTCGGGCGTTTTTTCGCTCGTGCTCTTTTCGAGTCTGACGGTCAGCTGGGGTGTCATCTTATGCCATCTTGGCAAGCTTCATCTTGAAGGTCATCGTGAGCTTTCTAGGGCCCTCTCGGAGTCATTTTGGGCCACCTTAGGCGGTCTCATGGATCGCGACCCACCCACCCCTGAGCGGTGAGCAGCTCCCCAAAGGGGAAGAAGAGGTTTAGGAAACGCGTTGAACCACCTCTACCAAGAGGGCTGGTGGGAATACAGAAAGAAGCACCCATGAGACCCTGAGAAGCTGAAGAGCCCGGAGGTTGACATTTGTCCTCAGTCATCGACCACCGTCTTCTTTATATGCAGTGTCAGGGCCTCCGAAGACATGTCGACGCTGAAGATTCAATTGTCATGCTCGGACTGTACGCAGGTTTGGTTTGCCGTGATCCGCGTACACATTATTTAGGCTTCGCCAGCGCGAGGGCGGGAATGAGCGGATGCTGATCATCAGTATCATCAGGAGGAGGAGGAGGAGGCGGAGAGGAGAAGGGGAGAAGGCAGAGAATGGCGAGTGGGGTGGGACAGGGAGGAATCGGGGGAGGAAGGAGAAGGAGGAGGAGGAGGAGGAGGAGCAGGATCAGGAGCAGGAGCTGGAGTTGGAGTTGGATGAAGAAGAGTCGGTCTTCGGGTTGGGGTCAGTGTTCGTGCTCCGGTTGAGCATCGGTTAGGTTGAGTTCGGGGTTCGGGTCGTGTGAGGGTTGGTGATGCGGTGGTTGTTCGGGTCATGTTCAGATTTCGGTAATTAAGGATGGGGCGGTGGGTTGGGGTGGGGCTCGGGTTCAGGCAAGGGGGTGATTCACGACTAGTGGTGTGGCAGGTTCAGAGTAGGGGTAAGGTGTGTTTGCTGGGGTTCCCATGGTCCTCATGATATCCATCCTCGGCAGCCCTGTCCTCCTCCTGGTCCTCATGATCATTTTCCTGATGCCGATCCCCCTCCCTTGCTCGCCCCCGCCCCTCCTCCTCCTCCTCCTCCTCCTCCTCCTCCTCCTCCTCCTCCTCCTCCTCCGTCTTCCTCCTTTTTCCTCTTCCCTCCTCCTCGTCCTCCTCCTCCTCCTCCTTTCTTGATGCCGATCCCCCTCCTCGCCCCTTGCTCGGCCCCGCCTCCGAGGCGCGCCGTGGGCAGGGGCCGACTTCTAGTCCCCCCCCCCCGCCAATGTCAAGCTGCTATCTCGCCCTGCCCTGCCCACTCGGGTCTCGCGCGCAGGCATCACCCCCGAGGAGGAGGAGGAGGAGGAGGCGGAGGACGAGGAGGCGGAGGAGGAGGAGGAGGACGAGGAGGTGGAGGAGGAGGAGGAGGAGGAGGACGAGGAGGAGGAGGAGGAGGAGGAGGAGGAGTAGGAGGAGGAGGAGGAGGAGGAGGAGGAGGTGGCTCCGGAGCGCGTCCCCCCGCACTCACGAGACGCCCGCGCTGCCCGGGCGCGGCATCAGCTAGGGCCGAATTCGAGCCGAGGCGCCAGAAGGCGGCGCCGCGCCCGCCGCCGCGTTGGAGGGGCGCCCCGGTCCCTGCCAAGGCTCCAACAGGGAAGACTTCCCCCAAACTGCTCGAAGGATTGCAAAAAAACCAAGGATTGCAAAAAATGAAGGATTGCAAAAAAACGAAGGATTGCAAACAAAAACATGTTTTTTGCAATCCTTCGTAAAAGGGTTTTTTGCAATCCTGGGTTTTTTGCAATCCTTCGCTGATCCCCCTCCTTTCCGTCGTCATGTCTCTCGCCCGCCCCCGCTTATTCACCAGCACCACCGCATCAGCGTCGTCTAGTCCACCCCCCTCATCCTCCTCATTCCCGTCCTCCTCGTCGTTTTCGTTTTCTTTCTCCTCATCCTGCTTTTCGTTGTTCCAACATCTATCCTCCCCACTCCTCCTCATTCTCCTTCTCCCTCCTCATTTTGAGTCCTCCCCTTCCTCCTCTTTCTCCTCATCCTCCTCCTCCTCCTCCTCCTCCTCCTCCTCCTCCTCCTCCTCCTCCTCCTCCTCCTCCTCCTCCTCTTTCTCATCCTCCTCCGCATTATCCTATTCCTGGTCCCCCTCTCCCTCTTCCAATGCGAAGTGGATGTCATTGCCTTCTTCCAAAATGCTCCCCCCCATTGCTCATACTGTTCGTCCTCCTGCCCATCATCCATCCGTTCTCTCCTCCCCTCACTGATGGAGGAGAAGAAGGAGGGGAACCAGGGGGAGGAGGAGGTGAAGGAGGAACGGAGCATGAGAATGAGGGGAAGAGGGGGAAGGTACGTAAAAGGACGATGAGGAGGATGCGTTGCTTTTTGATCTCGAAGGTATCACCTCCTTAGTCCCGTCCCGCCGATGACAAGCTCCAGGAGAACCAGGGTGAATTATAGGGCGTACGGGCGGCGCACCCTGACAACGAAAGAAATTGCCGTGAGCAGGGCCTGCGGCAGCACCAGCTAGGGGAAGGCGCCGTCCAATTCGAAGTCGTCGAGACGTCGGAACACGACAAGGCGTACCGAGTGAGAAACGTACCAGCAATTGCTGGTCTTGCCCTTTGTCGGGATCCCTACTGCAGCCGAGCGTGACGAGGCTCAGGCAGAAACACTGTAAGAGAAAAGCCAGCCTTCCCCAGGATCACCAGGCAGATCCCGCAGAGCCCTGGGAGGAGCAGCGCAGGAGGACCGGGGCTCCTTCCTCTGCGGCTCCGTGCTGTTCACGTGAGCGACGCAAAGAAACGGGGTCGTCTGCACCGATATTGGCGCGCAAGCTGCCCGCGTAAGGTCGCGCGTAAGCGCCCTTGTCTCCACTGTGGCTTGCCGCGCCGGCGGCCCGCTTAAGCCGCGGCGTAAAGTCGCTACGTCATCCCGCATAAGACCCGTTTTGGATCGTCGCTCACATGCACATGCTCCCCCACCACCACCACCACCACCACCCTCATTCCAGAGCAGTCGGCCGCAGCGGGAGGGAGGGCCCCGGTGGGAACCTGGGCAGCCGCCTTCTCGAAGGCCGCCTGGGACCTGGGCCTCCGCCTCCTCCGCGCCCTCGCCACCGAGCGCCACCGCGGCGACGATCAACAGGCGCCTCCGCGCGCAGCTCGCCCTTGACACCGCCCGCGGGAGGCGGACTCGCGTGCAGCCCGAGCCTCTGGCCGCCGCCCGCGCGGTGCACGGTCAGGCTCTCTGCTGGCCTCGCCGCCGCCACGTGGATGCCCCGCGCGCCCGCGTGCAAAGGCCGTGATTTCGGCGGAGGGCCGCGAGCCAGGAGGGCTCCCCTCTCGCCGGCTTCGCCGGCAAGGCTTGGAGCAAAGCCTGCAGCCGCTGCGCGACCTCGTCGCTGCCGGTCAGGCTGCGTAAAGGCCATCTTGCTTGCCGCCATGCTGCCGCGGGCCCTGCGGGAGCTTCGCGATGGCGTTGTCCGCCGACCAGCGCGCCCACTCACGACCAGTCTTCCATTGCGCCGCTGAGCGCCTCGGCTCTCATTCCACGTCTTCCAGCAGCTGCAGAGAACCTCCAGCAGCCTCGACTCCAGGGCGCCACGAGCGATCGGCTTGAGCAATGGAGGGTTTCGCTCGCTGTTGAGCGGCATGATGATCATGGTGTTGGTGGTGGTGATGATGATGGTTGTGATGACGATGACGTTGGTGGTAATGATGCCGTTGATGATGACGGTGCTGTTGCTGGTATTGTTGCTGCTGTTGTTGATGATGATGTTGTTGATGATGATGCTGTTGATGATGTGCTGATGATGATTGTGATGGTGATGGTGATGGAGGATGGTCACGGTCATGCTGAGGATGATGATGACGACGACGACCGACGACGATGATGATGATGATGATGATGATTCTGAGAATCATGGTCGTGGTGATGATGCTGAAGCTGAAGCTGACGTTGATGTTGCTGCTGCTACTGCTGATGGTGATGAGGAGGAGGAAGAGGAGGAGGAGGAGGAGGAGAAGCGGGAGGAGGAGGAGAACGAAGATGACGACACACACCCTCTGCTGTTCTCTCGTTCCCTCCCGTTCCATTACCATCTCAGTTGGCATTATGTTCCTGCCCTTCCCTCTCTTCTTCTCGCTATGCGCTGCCTCCCACAATGAGTTGCAACTCTCCCGTATCCCAGGTCCTCCTGGCCTACCGCAGTATCTTCATGTTGTTCCCCTCTTTCCCTGTTATCATTAACATTCCTTCTCATCCTACTTCTTTGCTCATCCGCCGTTTATCAGTCTCCATCATTCCCGTATAATCGCCGTCGTCCCCCTCTTCTCCATCGTTTTCTTCGTCGTCCCCCCCCCGCTGGGAAAAAAACGCTCCTGCATTGCATGGTGGGGTCGAGTGGCGCCTGTCAAAAGACAGCGGGCATGCCGCCTTCCGGCCGCATGGCATTTAATGTAGCGTCAATGTAAGATGAGTTGTTCTTCATCGTCCTTCCCGTTGCTCTTTTCGCTTATCCCGTGTATCCTCCTCCATCTTGTTACCCGTACCATCCTCAGCTCCCCCTTCTCTCTTCGGTATATCCGTTATATTCATCATTATTATTATTATTATTATTAATATTATTACTATTATTATTATCATCATCCTCATCCCGTGCATCTCCATATTCCTAGTCCACCCAGTTGGCTTCGTATCCAGCTGCCTGCGGCAAACCCCTCCATCGTACCTGTGGCCTGAATTGGGGAATGCGGGCCCTCTCTGGAGCCCCTTGGGGCCTTTGTGGGCCGTCTTGAACCTCTCTTGATTGCCGACTGGGCGCCCTTGAAGCTATCTTGGAGGCATCTTAAGCTGCAGAGGGGTCCGACGAAACCCGAACAATCGAGAACGTGCCCTTGATCGCCTCTTGGAGCCCGCTTGGATTCCTCCTGGGGCCTCTTGGGGTGGTAGGAACGTGTTCGGGTTCACGGCTCGCGGCAGTTCAACGAGCGGTCTGAATTCGTTTCCGTCCGTGCGGGAGAGAGGAGGAGGATTATGATGATGACGACGAAGAGGAGGAGGAGGAGGAGGAGGGAGTGGAGAGGAAGAATTTGAAGACAACGAGTAGAAGGCCTCTTGGGCGCTTCCTGGGTGCTTCCTAGGAGCCTCCTGAGGCCCTCTTGGAAACCTCTTGAAGCCCTTCCAGCACCTCCTGGGTCGCAGGAAGCTCGTGCCCGCCTAGCGCCTTCTGAGACCGTCTTGGGGGCCTCTCTGAGCCACTTTGGCGCCCTCTTGGCGCGATTCAGGCTGTCGAGGACCCTCTTTGGAGCCTCTTGGGCGATCTTGGGGCCCTCTTGGCCGACTTGGGTTTTTTTTTGGCTGTCTTGCACACAAGGCATCACACACACACACACACGCACACACACACGCACACACACACACACACACACACACACGCACACGCACACGCACACGCACACACACACACACACACACACACTCACACACACACACACACAAGGCGTCAGGTCTTACATTCCTCTTCATTTCCTCCTCCTCCTCTTTCTCCTGGTTCCAGCCTCCGTCCGAGGCGAAAACCTTGACTCTCAACGTCAGGTCGCCAACGATTTGGTGGACTTCATCATCTCTTCCAGGAGGGTTCCCAAGCAGTTGGAGGATCAAAACCTTGACTCTCAACGTCAGGTCGCCAACGACTTGGTGGACTTCATCATCTCTTCCAGGTGGGTTCCCAAGCAGTCGGAGGATCAAAACCTTCCCCACTTCCAGGCTACAACACGCAGATTCTAGAAGAGCGGGTGGAGCCGGAGCGCGGGGGGGAGGCCGCCCTCCAACCTTGCTGCCAAGGGCAGCGTTTGAGGAACATCGAATTGGGGCTTTTACCTCAGCGTGGATTGCATTACTGCTACTACTACTACTACTACTACTACTACTACTACTACTACTACTACTACTACTACTACTACTACTACTACTACTACTACTACTACTACTGCTACTCCTGCTACTGCTACATGACTTCGGATGCTGAACAAGCCTCCAAGTCCGGCTCTCAGGCTCTTTCTGCTGCTCAATCAGAGCAGACGGGCGCAGATCACTCGTATTCTCATGTGTCTCAATAGACCACATGTTTCTGCACGTGCCCCAAGCGCCTGAGAGCGCAGATCGTTCGTGCTCCAACATCTCCCAGGAAAGTGTAGGGCTGAACGTGCGTGAGGGGTGTGTAGAATTGAGCCCTTCGTGGCCCTCGGAGCGCAGATCACTGGTATTTTCACGTGTCCCAGTCGAGTGTGCACAAGAAAATGCGGTAGGGATGGGCCGAAATGGAAGTGTCGTTGCCATGAACGTGTTGGTCACTTCTATGTTCGAAATGCGTGAGAGGTTCGCCGAAGCGAAGCTCTAGCAGCCCTGAGGGCGCATCTCACTCGTGTTTTCACGTGCCCCAGAGGCTATCACGCGCGTCGGCTTAGCGCTGGGAGCACGTTTCACCTTCGCTTTATTTGTGAGCGTCCACCAGAGAATTAATAATATCGGCCAGCGGAATGCTAATAACGGCCATCGGAACGCGGGGGGAGGCCGCGGAGTCCGCGAAGCCCCTCTTAGAAGGGCCAGCGGAATCCGCGAAGCCCCACTTAGAATGCACTTAGAATGTACGCATGCGTCTCACTCATCCAGTTCATCATCATCATCATCAGCAGCAGCATCATCATCATCACATTCATCATCATCATCATCATCATCATCATCATCATCATCCTCATCCTCATCCTCAGCCTCATCATCATCATCATAATCACCATCATCGGCATCATCAGCATCATCATCATCATATTCACCTGCAGCTTAAACCTCATCTTCATCATCTTCATCATCAGATACCATCGAAAACTTCGTTACCGCGATGGCCCGCATGTGGCCCGCCGAATTCAATCGCTTCGCTCATTCCGCCGGCTCATATTGTAGTATCGTTCGCGCTTGACTGTGCGCTCGGGGGAGGCCCTTTTGAGGGCAGTCCTTGGAACATTCTGGGTTGCTTTGAAGCGATATTGGAAGCCTCTTGGGCCGTCTTGGGCGGTCGGACGCCCGAACTGGCGATAATGCCGAATTCTGTTGCATCTGGGGGCGCTCTTGGGGCTGTACTGGATGATCTCGAATATATCAAGTTGCCTTTGGAGATCTTCTTCGGGCCACCTGGTGCCTGCCACCCCTCGATCCCGATTGTCGGGTCCTCTTGGATCTTCCTTGGGGCCACTTGAGGCGCTCCCCGAGCGCTCTTGGGGTTCACCAGGGAGTCCAGACATACCTTGGCACTTGACCGGGCATGAGCCGGGTGTGGGTCAGATATTTTTCGTCTGAGGACCCCCAGGGGCCGCCATTCGCGCGAGAACCAAAAGTAGATTGAGATTATTGCCCGAGATTTTAGCACACCTCTGGCCAGTTGGGCCGGGGAATTTCTCCCCCCTCATCATCATCACCCACTCCTTAGCAAGCGTGAAAGTGTTCATCGTCATCAACATTTGTACCACCCTCCTCCTCATCACCCTCAGAAAACCATCGTCACCGTCAGCGTCTTCATCATCAAATATACTTACTCTCAGCGCACATGCCCGTAACCTCCTCCGCCTCATTTTGGTCTCCGCAGTTCGTCTGTCCCCCATGTATCAGCGATGATTCTCTTCGTACCAGAGCGCAGGATTCGGATTTCAAGTTGCGGACAGCAGGACCTGGAGGGCAGAAGAAGGAGGAGGATGAGGAAGAAGAAGGGAGGAAGAGGAGGAGAGGATGGATGGAGAGGGTGATGAAGAGGACCCCATCCACATGTTCTTCCGCCTCTTTCGGGGCACCTGCCCCCTTCTCCCATCCCTTCTTCCCCCATCTCCCCTTCCACCTCTACCTATTCCAGGTCCACTCCTGTCCCCCCCCTTCTTGTCTCGGGTCGGGCGAAAGGGGGGGATTGGGAAAGGGGGGGTTACGAAATCTGCTGCATGCAGCTGGTTTCGGCCCCGCCGCCGGGCCCATTCCTCGATACATGGGTGCCTTCCGGCGCCGGGCGACGCCGGGAAAATCAGCTACGTGAGCTGATTCTCAAACCCCCCCTTCGCTATCCCCCCCTTTCGCCCGACCCGACAGGTCCACTCCTGTCCCCCCCCCTCTTGTCCCCTCCTCCCCGCTGATGCCAACTTGCCCCAACAGGGCCAGGGTCTGCCACGCCCCTGCGTGGCTCCGCCTCGCCCGCACGCGCGTGACGCGCGGCACTGATCCCACCCATCCCAAAGTCCGATGTGTGTGTGTTTTTTTTCGGAATCGTCATGGTCCTCTCTATTTCTCTGCCTCTATCCCTCTCTCTGTCTCTCTCTCTCTCTCTCTCTCTCTTTCTCTCTCTCTCTCTCTCTCTCTCTCTCTCTTTCTCACATCTTTTTCTCTCTCTCTCTCTCTCTCTCGTGTGCATGCGTTTCTGGCGTCGACGCGCGCCTGATGCTGGTCTGTTCGCCCAAGTCATGTGGCACTGGGAAGGACGAATTCGTTGACTGCTCGCACGAGGGGCGACGAAAATCCAGACCCTCTTGATCCTCCTTCCTCCTTCTCCTCCCTCATGCCCCTTTGCCCTTTTCCTCCTACCATACCCCCCATCCCCCTCGCCGTGCTGCTGTCTCCCTCCCTCCCCCTCCCCCTCATCATCTTCTCCCTCCGCTTTTTCGTCCTCCGCTTCCCCTTCCCTCCTCCCCTCCCACCCTCCTTCCCACCACCTACTCCTCCTCCTCCTCCTCCTCCTCCTCCTCCTCCTCCTCCTCCTCCTCCTCAGATCCTGTTCCTCCCATTCCTCGGATGACGAGGCCGTGGCCACCGCGGGGGGGGCCTGGCCATTGCGTGGCGACAAGCCGCACGAAGCAAAAGTGTGTTGCCCCAGCCGTGCCCGTTCGCGACCGTGGAGTTACCGAGGGGCCCCCTCGTCCTTCCTTGGCCTGCGGCCAGCAAGGAGGTATCAGGCCGCCCAGATGGTGCTGAAGCAGGATTGAGCTTCAAGATTTGAGGATTGAGGGTCGGGGGCGTTCTGCGCCTGGATGCCTCCAGAGGATTCCTGACAGCCGCGGGGGCCTCCAGGGCTTCGAGGTCATCCGTAGATGTAAATGGGGTCGGAGGGTCGATGTGACGCGACCTGGGGCCCGATCTTCTCCATTTCGTCACCGCCGACGCATTGGGAATGCGGCGCGATCCTCGGACCTTTTCTGCTCGAGCCCCGTTGGGGCGGTCTGCAGGTGAAGGGTGGGATTGCCAGCACATGTGTTTTCGCTCCCCCCTCGTTTGCCTCGGCTTGGCACAGCCAAAGCTGAAAGCCGCCTCACAGTAGACATTACATTAGTATGCCCGCGTTGCTCAGCTAGGTGTACGTTAGCCGAGGTGTGAGTGTTTTGGCTCAGCGTTGATTTTCCTACGTCACTTTCTGTATTAGGTTGGGTCGCCTTGAGTTGACCATCGTATGTGAACGGCTCCCGAGGGATCTCAGGGTTGGAATGCCGCGCGGTCACTCCGAGCTGTGCAATAACGTCTGGTGGAGAATAGCTCGGGGAGCAGAAATAAATCCCCCGAGCGCCGCTATTTACCATATCCCCCTCGGCTATTCTCTCTCCTCTGCCAGGCGTGGCATAGGTTCTCTTGAACGAGGGGACCAAAACGATGCACGTTGCATTGAAGCCTTCCGTAAGAAACGAATGCAGCCAGCCATGATTTCCAGGTCCATTCCTCCTCCTCTTTCTCTCCTCTTACCGACGCGCATGCGTTGCGTATTTGGCGCTTCTGGAGCACGTGGAGGTTCTAAAGCACGTGGCGCTTCTGAAGCAGGTGCCCGTACTCGGCGCTTCTTGAGCACGCGCTTGTGCACGGAGCACGTGCCCCCTCGCGACAGTTGCTCTGCTCTTCGACGTCGCGCCAGCGATGCGCACAACTTAAGTGCACGCAGCGCCCACGCAGCACCCCCTCCCCCCCCCTCGGCGTCATTTAGTCTGCACTCGTCGTCGTCGCGCTGGCGTCGCACGCGAAGCGTCAAAAGCATCTCGCACGCGGTGCCCGCGCAGCGCACCCCCTGAACACTTCGCCCTTCATTTGGTCTTGCTAGTCCGCAGTCCTGATATCACAACCGGCAACCTCCGAGCACAATTGATTGGACTACACGTTCTTCCCAGTGGATCAAGTACTCGTGGCCTAGCATCCCCATTTACTACTAGACCTGTAGCTTCCAAAAAAGAGTTGCACCCCATAAATTGCACCACACGTATATTGAACATCACCGCTTGCACAAAATAGATAACACCCATCAAGTCGCACCGCACAGATTGCACCACACAGCTTGCAGCACACTGCTTGCACCACATGGATTGCGACACACGGATCGCACCACATACAGTGCACCATAGTTACGTGTACAGTTATATACCTATATATACGCGTACGTATATTTGGTGTGAGAAATAAGAGGGAGAGAGAGAGAGAGATCGTTGTATAAACTCGAGATACATATATATATATATACAAGTACGTAAATATGGATACATCTGTATCAGAGTGAGAGGCGAAGGGTCATTCATCGTCGCTGGTGCGTGGCTGAAGTGAGAATCCGTGGTGAGGATTCTGCTTGTTGCCCCACACCGCGACCCAACCCGCGACCCAACCCGCGACCCAACCCCCGACCCAACCAGCGACCCACCCGCGACCCACCCGCGACCCAACCCGCGACCCAACCCGCGACACACCCGCGACACACCCGCGACACACCCGCGACCCACCCCGCGACCCAACCCGCGACCCAACCCGCGACCCAACCAGCGACCCACCCGCGACCCACCCGCGACCCAACCCGCGACCCAACCCGCGACACACCCGCGACCCACCCGCGATCCATCCGCGACCGATCTACACTGGTTTGGAGAAAATATCGGCGCCTGCGGCGGGTTCGTCGCATAATGTGTGAAGCTTTGGCGCTTGCGGCGGGCTTTTCCAGAGTCTCGCAGATTGCCGACGTCCCCACCGCCCCCTCATTTTTATCTGCATCTGCGGGGTGTTACGAAGAAAATATCTCCCTACGGTAGGCTCGTGCGGTGCCGACTTCGCCGCTGGTATTGCATTGCACCACGTCGGGCGCACACCAAGAGTGAAAGCACCCACTCTTTGGGATGCTCTGCCTGGCATGAGGAGGCGTGGAGGACGAGCAGCAGCAGAAGCATGGAGGAAGACTAGGAGCAGGCGGATGCAGACGTTGGAGGGGGGAGGAGGAGGAGGAGGAGGAGGAGGAGGAGGAGGAGGAGGAGGAGGAGGAGGAGGAGGAGGAGGAGCGAGGGAGGAGGGCGGGAAGGAGGGAGAGAAGGGAGGGGTGAACAGAAGGAGAAGTGGGAGGAGGAAATGGAGGGAGGGAGGACAGGGAGGGAGGGAAAATAGAGAAATTAGGAGGATGAGGAGGCTGAATTGTGAATGAACTCAAGAAAGCCTCCAAGCTCCTTGAGCGCAATGGAGCCCCGCCCTGACACCTCGCAGGCGACCGACGGACTCGCGACGAGGTACCCTTGGGGCACCACCTACGGGACGATGCCCCCCCCCTCTGACACACGCTCCAGGAGAAGGCGTCCCGACCTGCACGCCGCCTTCGCTGCACCACGCGCATGCGTCCCTGCCCCTCGGCCGCGGCCGTGGAGGGTCGCTGCACCACCGCGGTGACGACGGTGCCCCTTGACACGATGCCCCAAGGAAAGACGTTCGCTCCCCCACCTCACGCACCTAGCCCCGAGTGTAGCCGATGACGTTCGATGCTATTTCCGCCTGCACGTGCGTTGCTACTGGTTGCCCTTGTCGCATGCAGAGTGGTGTTTGCAAACACTTCTTGCATGCACCAATGTCGGTGAAGTTGACGGCGTGGGGTCTCGCAACATCTCACATGAGTTCAGCTCTGCTTTGTAGTTGATGGTCTCCCATGACTGCCTGTCCCGGCCCGAGCCACCTCCTGCGTTTGAAACGGGCGCGGCTTCCCCCGAGCGTATTTACTGCAGTCCCACCTGCGGTCTTTGCCAGCCTTCCTGCAAGACCTGCTCCCTGCATCGTAGCAAGGAATGAGGTGCAGTAACTGACTCAGACGTGGACGATTTTTGCTGTTATGCGCGGCCCACCACTCTGCTATGGTGGGATGTGGCCTCGGTGCTAAGCGCTCTCCGCGCTGCAAGATGATAGAGCCGAAGTTGCAATGGAACGGATTGAACATAAAATATGCCGAACTTGTCGTAACGGTTGCTCGGCTTCGAGCTGGAACTCAACGGCCTGGTCCTCCCCCCTCCGCAGATTTTCTCACAGGAGGCTCGCCTGCACTGCAGCCGATGCGCGCCAGCTCTCTCGCACGCAGCCGCGCCAGTGCACGACCGGCCGTCCCCTCACAAGAGCCAGCCTCTGCGCTGCAGCTGAGGAGCATATCTCACATCTGCACTGCTTGCTTGAGCTCCAGCCGCGGCCGGCAGAGTAGTTGATGCACGTCCTTCGCGAGCGCCCTGCTTGCAGTGACATCCGCTGCCACTGGCCGCCTTCTCCCGCGCGCCGCGGCTCGGCTTGCTGCCGGTGCCCGCCATCCGCGCGCGCACTGGCCTGTGCGGTGAAGCCGGTGGCGCTGGGTTCCCCCAGCAGAGCGATCTCTGCCCCATTGCCGCCGCAGCTGGCGCTGCCGCTGCTCGCCTTTTTCGCAAGCGATGACACTAGCACCGTGGCTGGTGTCATCGAGATCCGAACGTCGCCGCTTCCTCTGCTGCCACTGTCCGCCTGTGTCGCATTCGGCAGCCGGGTTTGGTCGCCCAGCGCGTTCGACACAGTCTCACCATGTAGCCAGACGTGTTGTTCAAGCGGCTCACGCCATTCCGCCGACCCCCAGAAGGAGTGAGAGTTTGCGACGTTCGTGGAAGCTAGTATCTTGTGGCCTTCGGCCCAACCCGCTACCGTGCCTGGGCGGTGGCTCAGAAGCTTCTTTGAACGCAGGCTTCCGCAGGCCGAAATATGTGCCTCAGGCCACGCGGATGCCCGCGGTGACTGTGTGACCGTCGAGCTTCTCATTGTTTTGGGAGGCATGGGCGCACGTCCAGCTACCCCGGTCCATTCAGGAGGGAAAGAAACACACAGACACAATGAATCGACGATCCCCAGGAAAATATGGGAAAACATGGGAAGTGGTGGGGAAGACAGAAACCCAGAAACTATGCGAAACTATGGGGAAGTGTTTTATTTGTGTGTATTTATTTGTGTGTCCTGGGGCCCCTTCATGACTGTGTGACCGTCGAGCTTCTCATTGTTTTGGGAGGCATGGGCGCACGTCCTGCCCTCCTCCTCCAATCCTCCAATCCTCCTCCTCCTCCTCCTCCTCCTCCTCCTCCTCCTCCTCCTTCCCCTCTTCCTCCTGCTCCTCCTTCTCCTCCTCCTCCTCCTCCTCCTCCTCCTCCTCCTCGTCCTCCTCCCCCCCCTCTCCTCCTCCTGCATGGATCCATCGCGGCGCTGATGTGGACTGTCTTGGCGCTGTCTTTGGGCCCGCCTTGGGGCTCTGGAGAGGTGGGTGCTGAGGCGTCGGGGATGCGTTTCGGAGCTCCGGCCCCCAAGTCGCCCACCCATCCCCGGGCCTCCCACCTCCTCCCCCTCCTCCTCCTCCTCCCTCCTCCTCCTCCTCCTCTCACTCCTCCCCCTCCTCCCCCTCCTCCTCCTCCTCCTCCTCCTCCTCCTCATCCTCCTCCTCCTCCTCCTCATCATCATCATCATCATCCCCGGGCCTCCTCCTCCTCCTCCCCCTCCTCCCCCTTTCCGGACCTCCTCCTCTCACTCCTCCTTCTCCTGCTCCTTCTCCTCCTCCTGTTCAGACTACACGGCTCGCCAAACGGCACTGCGACGCCGCGCAAGCGTTGGCACTGCAACGCCGCGCAAGCATTGGGCCACATCGGATAAAAGGGAACACTCGGGGGAGGCCTCCCTCTTCCTCTTCCTCCTCCTTTTCTCCTCTTCCTCCACATCCTCCTCCCCTCCTCCTGCTCCTAACGCAACTTGGAGCTCTAGGGGAGGGGGCGGGGAGGGGAAGAGTCAGTAATCTCACACATCTTTGCACCCCTGGGAAGCGGGGGTCGGCGCAATTGGGGCTCATGTTCGGCTTAGTGTGTCGCTCCATCGGTTCTGGCCCACAACGTTTCGGCGCGGCACGCCACCTACGTCCCCATTGCGTCAACGTGCCAAGCCATTCGAGGCCTCCCACCCGCTGGCTGGCGGGGCGAAGGCGGGCCAGTGTCGCTCGGCTCGGGTGGGCGCTGTGACTCCTACGTCTGCTTCCACCAACCCCCCAGCCTGGGTCGCCCCCATCCATGCTGGAGTCAGGAAGTCTTGGAAGGAGGAGAAAGAGCAGAGAGAAGAAGAAGGAGGAGGAAGAGCAAAGAGAAGAAGGAAGAGGAGGAGGAGAAGGAGGAGGAGGGGGGGATGAGGAGGAGGAAGAGGGTGAGGAGGAGGAGGAGGAGGAGGAGGAGGAGGAGGAGGACGACGAGGCGGAGAGTACGGCGGTGATTTCTCACGTGCGTCGGATCATCGCCACCGCAGGAGAAGGGAAACCCGCCTGCCGCGCGTCGGGATGCGAGCCTGGCCAGAGGCCATTGCTGCCGTCCTGGGGCTGGCAGGCAGCGCCAAGCTGCTGCCCAAGGGCAACCCGCACTGCTTTGGCGACGGCGTGCGGGAGGGCTACTCGTACGACACCTGTTGCGACACCGGCAAGGGGCCCCAGGGTGAGACCAGATGCTGGGACGGCATCATGGACTTCTCGTACTGCTGCCGCCCGCCGGCCCCGCTGCCGCAGCGCGGCGACCCGCGGTGCTGGAAGGGGTTCTCGGCAGCGTCTGGCCTGTCCCCATCCTCACTGGGCCGGGGTATCTCAGCCCCACCAGCCCACCCTCCTAGGTGGGAATAGGCCCCGCGAATAACCCGAGGCACCAGGCACGTATCCCCATCCAGGCGGGTAAGCCGGCCAGCGGGGCCGAGGCCACGCCAGTGGGGATAGGGATCGGTGAAACGATGATCAGGTTCCTCCAGCACATGCACGAGTTCTGCTGCCTCGGGTCCCTGCATCGGCATGGCCCGCGTGGCAGCGAGGCCTGCTGGTACAACGCGGAGGCCAGCGGGCAGCGGGGACTCAGCGCCGCCCGCTGCTGCGACGTCGTCCCTGCGCGCGGCGCCGGGGGCGGCGCCCTATGCCTCAACGCGGGCCACGCATCTCGAAGAAGAAACATCCGCGCAAGCATGAATTTTGACAGGTCCGCTCGCATTTCTCGGGTGTGCGCTGGGCCCCGCTGGGCGGCGCCTGCAGCGCCGCCATTGGCGCGCTCCGCCCGCCGGGGAGGGGGGCCCAGGCGCCGATCCGAGAAATCCGCGCGGACCTCCGAAAGTTGATGCTCACGCAGCTCGCTCTTCCTCCAGCGTCGACGTGCGCGCACAGGGGTGTGTCCTTCCGGCCCCCGACTGGCTTCGACGCGCTGCCCGCGGACGAACGCCCGCTGGAGCTGTCGAGGGACCCGGTGGTCTGGCCCGTGCCGCGGCCGAGGTCAGACTCGGGCGAGTGGGTCCTTTGCAGAAGGGGTCTCAAAAATGCACGCAGCAGTCCGCGCCATCGTTCCTGCTGGATCGTGCTGGCCGCGGGCAGACTGCGTTGCATTTGGCATCGCTGGTCCGTGAGAGCGGCTCCGCGCCACGAGACACAGGATGACCTGCTGCATGTTTCACGACCCCACTGCGAAAGACTCCCCGTGCCCGGAACCAGCTAGGGGCACGCTGGCGCCGGCCGCTCACTTGGTGACTCTGGGCGTGGGCCGCTTCGCTGCGGCTCCCGCGCGGCTGCGGTCGGAGGCGCTGTCCCTGGGCGTGTTCGGCGAGGTGCACGCCTACACCAACTTCTCCTGGGTCGCAGGCCGCGAGGCGGAGGTCTTCGAGTAGGAGATCGACTACAGAATTCATTGAACTGAAACTGTCTTCGAATATACGAAGTAGGCTGCTCGTAGATCCACAAGCGCTTTAAGCGTTTGGGGTACATTGAATATGTAAAGCAAGTTTAAATTCAATCAACTCTGCAGTCGATCCCCTACTCGAGGTCTGGAGCCGGCACATGGACGCGTGGCGCGAGGCCCAGACTTCCGATGCCGGGTTTTTGTTTCTTGGTTATTATTGTCAGTGGGATGTTTCCGCCTCCTGCACTTGGCCTCCAACCTCTTCCTTCACTCACGCTCGGACTCGCTTACACTCAGATCCCCCTTACTCAAACTCCCTCACACTCAGGCTCACTCATACGCAGGCTCATTCACGCCAATCGTACCCAGTTTCACTCTAAGCCAGACTCGCTCATACTCAGAGGCACTCACACGCAGACTCGCACGTATTCAACCCTGACCCATTCATACTCAGACTCAGTTGTTATCCTCCACATCACGTCAGTGGCGCTGTTGCTCTCCAAATGCGGCTGTTGTGTTCTACATATTATGAGTATGGTGTGCCGTCGTACTCAGACCTGACATTCAGATTCACTAGCACTCAGCCTCACTCGCGCTCAGACTTGTTTCCACACGCGATGCAGCACGTATCGCACTCTGGCATCCCAAGGAAGGGTCGACCAGAGTGGCATGACGGTGTGACTGGCACGTTCGCCCCCAGGTTGGATTGCCGTTGGAGAGGGTATCAATGTTTCTTTTGAGAGTTCCATGTCTGCCGCGATGGAGCAGGGAATGCACTCGGGCCTCCCAAGGAGACATCGCACTCGGGCCTCCCAAGTGGGAGCCGACCTGGTATCACACAGCACCTCCGCGTCCAGATGTGTGGGACCTTCAGATAGAACAGCGTCTCTGGGGGGATGCAGAAAGGGGCCCTTTACAGAGCCCCGTGATCATCTCGATGCAGCAGACAATGCACTCGGGCCTCACCAGGGAGGGCCGGTCACGATTGCACCACGGGCCTGCACGCGCCAAAGGTTTTTCTTTTCTTAGCATCATGAAAATCATGATGCAGCAGGAATCACACCGGATTGATGGCAGTTATCAGGCCGAATTGTTTGGGGGGTGCATACGTGTCTCTTTGCAGATCCGCCTCATCACCGTGATGTGGCAGACAGGCATCACACTCTGGCCTCCCAGGGCGGCGACGACCAGCACCGCCCAGTCGCGGACAGAGGGGTGGCACCTCCCCGATTGAGCAGCCGTATGATTTTGCTGGAGGGGGGCTAGACGCGTTTGTTTTTTGGAGCCCCATGATCACCGCGATGCTGAATGCATCGAAGCCTGTCTTCACATGAAGATAAGGGGGCGTTTGTTTTCAGAGGCGCGCGATCACCGCGACGCAGCAGGTACCAGAATCTTCACAAGATATGGGGGAGCCGATCACTACGGTGAGCGGGTGCGTTCGCGCCGGGCTCGCCATGGCTGTTCTCAGAACGGCATGATCACCGCGACGCAGAATGCAACGCACCAGGGCCTCCCATGTGGGAGCCAACCAGGGAGGCATCACGGGCATGCTCGCGCACGGGTTGGTGAACCTCTTATTGTAAAACGGCCGCCGGGGGGGGGGGGCGGGAGGGCTTAAAACAGGGCTAGGATCGGGATAAATCGCTCCAGAGCGTTCCGGAGCGCTCTCAGAGCGTTCTGGAACGCTCTGGAGCGGCCGCGGCGCCCAATACATCCTCCAAACCCGCCGATTCTCAGAGATTTCGAGTTATCCCGATCCGATTTTGTCTCGATCTTCGCGTCGTTTTAGGGCTCGCAGTGTCTGATTTCAGAGCCCCATGATCACCGCGACGTAGAAGTCAACGCACTCGAGCCTCCCCCGGGGGAGCCGGCCGGGGTGGTACCACGGGCCCGTGTGCCCCCCAGATTGGTGGAGCCCTCGCTCACGATTGTTTCCTTTTTGTTTCTCTCTTACGATTGGTGGAGCCCTCGCTTACGATGGTTTCTTTTTGTTTCTCTCTTACGATTGGTGGAGCCCTCGCTTACGATTGGCGGAGCCCTCGCCAACCATTCGTTAGAGCTCTAGTATTTTTTCCCGTGATATTCGATCTTATTCCCGCTCGCTGTCTTGATATCAGCTCGATCGGGTACCTTTTACTGCCAAAAAGCGTCCAGGCGGGATCGGCTGTTTCGAGTCATCTTGATACGCGTTTACGATTGGTGGGGGCTCTTTTTGTTTCTCTCTTTTGTTCGGAGCCCCGTGACCACCGCGACGTAGCAGGCATCGGGCCCTGGCTTGCAAAGCAAAGTGAGGGGCGACCAGGGTGATGTCACGGGCACGTTGGCGCCCAGATGTCTGGGACTTGCCAGGTAGAACAACTCTTCTGGAGGGTTGTGCAGGGTAGACGGATCTTCCTCCTCTTCCTCCTCTTTCTCTTCCTCATCCTTCTTTTCCTCCTCGTCATCGTCCTCCTCGTCGTCGTCATCAAGTCATCACTCCAATTCCCTCGCCTACACGTCTTTTTCCTCTTCAAAGTCCTTGCTTTAGTTCTCTTCATTCTGCATCTTCTCCACGCCCCAGGAAGCCTCAAAGTCTAAGAGGCCCCAGGAAGCCGCAGAAGGCCCCCTGCCTGGGAGCCAGGAGGCTCCGTGAAGCCCCAACGGAGCCCATGAAACCGAAGGAAGCCCCATGAGGCCCCCGGAAGCACGACATTCCAAGGAGGTTCAGGAGGCCCCAGGAAGCCGAAGGAGACCCCACGAGGCCAAAGTTCAGGATACCCAGGAAAGCCGAAGGAGACCCCACGAGGCCGCAGGAGGCCCCTGTATGTCGTTGTATACACTCACTCCAGTTTGAGCCACTCATGCTTAGATCCGCTCATACTCAGACCCACTCATCCTCAGCCACACGCGCTCAACTCGTTCACACTCCGACACCCGGGGCCCGTTTTCCTGTCCAGATCGTTTTTGACAGTCCTGCGGCCCGACACGGGCCTTTAAAGGCCGAGATCGCGAGAGGGCCCCGTGCATGGACCCAGAGATCCGATGTCGTGACTTGTTCAATACGTGGTCCCCGAAAGTCTCGACCCATCCCTCAGGACCGGTTTTTCGTCCTGAGTCGTTTTTTAACGGTCCCGAGGCCCGGTGAGGGCCCCTAGAGGCCGAAAATTGCGAAAGACCGCCGTCATGATTTTTCAATACGTTGGATCTCTGGGGAGCCCACCACGACGTCGGAGGTCCGCAAAGGGGCGCTCCCGGATTGCCGGGTTCGGCTGGTGGAAGCCGGTCCTCTGCCGGCGGCACCTGGAGGCGCCGGCGCTGCCGCACCGCTCCGGCGTTCGGGCGTTGCGCAACGGGGGGGCGGTAATCGGGGGTCGGTGGTTCAAAGATGGGGTCCCGAGGGATGGAGTCCTAAGGATAGAAAGGGATCCCATAGGGGAACAAACAATGGCACAGACATAAAAACTCGGAGGTCCGCGCGAATTTCTCGGGTCGGAGCTGGAGCCCCTTGGCGGCGCCTCCGGCGCCGCCCCTGGCGCGCTCCGCGCGCCACGGAGGGGGGTCCAGCGCGGATCCAAGAAATCTGCGCGGAGCGCCACAAGTTTATGTTTATGGTGTCTGCTTCTTATTATTATTATTCTTCTTCTTCTAAGGAAGGGATCGAAGGGTGGATTTACCTTGTTTGAGGCACCTCGTCCTCAGGACCCCATCCCTCAGGACCCCATCTTTGAGCCACTGAGGTGGGATAAGAAAAGGTGCACTTCTCGTGCGCCTCAGGAGCCCGAAGTAGCCCCTCTGGGACCCAAAAGGGGCACAAGAGGTGTGCGTCTCTTCGCCCCCCCACACCCATGGCCCCCCCATGAAGCAACGCCCCAGGCGTCGTGGTCTTCTCCGACGCCGGCAGCGAGCTGGAGCCAGTGTCAGCCAGGGCGTGGCAGGAGTCGACTAGACGTCAGAGTGACCATTCGCCGGAGTGACCCTTGGTGCGGGCCCACGGGGGTCCCCCTATCGCTGAGCGCGGTGCGACCGTAGCGTCTTGCGCGCTCGTGTTTGGTCCCTGCGCGGCCCCCACAAAGCCGAGCACCAAAGGTCACTCTTGCCCAGGGTCGCTCCTGCGTTTGGCCGAAGGAGGCGCTTGTGGCGCTGCAGCGCTTCGACGTGCTGGCGGTGGTGGCGCCGGAGATCGGCGGCGCGCACGCAGGGTGCGGGCGGGGCTGGGCCTCAGTATCGTCTAGCCTTCTCTTAACTCGGGCACGCCCCTCTACATGAGGAGTATTCAAAGATAGTCAAGCATGTTTTGACTATTCTAAATTTGTCGTCCCAAATCCGCCTGAAGGAGAACATGCCCGACCTAAGCATATCCCCGTCCCACGGGCACCAGCCATGCCCCCCCCCAGCCCCCAAGTAACGTCACGATTTATGCTGACGTCCGAGTGGTTTTTGGTGATGCCTGCACTCCCCAGCAGCGCCGGCGCGAAACGTGACGTTACCGGCCCCCCTCCCCCCTCCCCCCCCCGCCCTGTAACACCCGCTATCGCCTGGGAATGCAAAAGCGCTCTCCTGGGCCAGGGCGTTCAGCCCCAAGTATATCCCCACCTGGGCGGGCAAGTCGGCCAGTGGGGCTAAGGCTACGCCAGTGGGGATAGGGATCGATTGAACAGTTCCCATGGTCAATTTATGTTCGGTCGGTCCTTTTTTGAAACCAGACTCGCCCAGCTCGGTCCAATTCGATCTCGGTATTGTGGTGGTCCGATGCGGCCCGGCGTCTGCACGGCTTGGTTGTAAGTCTTGGTGTGGCCGGTCGGGTCCGATTTCCATTCCGTGCCTACGCAGCTTGATCGGATGCACGCTCCGATCCGGTTGAGCGATTCGAAGCTGATTGTTCCTGGGGCAAGTGGATGGCCTGCTAAAGAGGCAGGCGGCTTCTGAGAAGGCCTCCCACTGTCTACGAGGCCTCCAAATAAACGGTGGATCAGAAAAGGCATTTGGTTAAACGTTCGGAGGCCCGCGCGGACCTGCGAAAGATGTTGTATATGCCGATGCGTATTATTGCATTACGTGCAAGTCTAAGAAAGCTTCGAGCCGTGCCAAGAAGACTCTCATGCCGTCTTACCTTGTGGGCTCCTTCCAGAGGTACCCAGAGTAGTTCCTCGATCTCAGGGTTAGTTTTCGGGCCTCTTGAGTCGGCCCTTGTGGGCCTCCTCATGAGCGACCCTCTTTCCCAAGTTCCACGTCACTCTTGTTTTAAAGCCAGGCCTAACTGAATGTCCAGCGCCGTTCTTTCCCCTCCATAGGGCATGTCGTCCCGCCCCTTACCAGGAGTACCTGGAGCGGCACTACACCAAGCGGGCCGTGCTGCGGCGCTTTGCCGCGGCCCTGGAGCAGAGCTCTTCCTTAGAGGACGGCCAGTTCATCACCGGCCTGTTCGCGCTGCGGAAGACCCCGGCCGCGCTCCGCTTGCTGGAGGCGTGGGAGGCGCTGGTGCAGGAGTTTCTTCTGGAGGGAAAAAACATACAGACACAAATGATCGTCGATTCCACGGAAAATACCGGGAAAATATTGGAAGTGGGGGGGAAAGGGAACTCCAGAAAATATTGAAAAGTAAAGGGTATCCTGGGATTTGTGTCTATTGATTTGTGTGTCCTTGGACCTCTTTGAAAAAGCTCTCTCCCTAGGTGTCCCCATGATTTCCAAGGAGGTCCACGGCCTCCAGGGCAACCCCTACGAGGCCAGAAGAGCCCAAACGCCTTGGGCCAGGGGCACACTAAGCGGCGGGATGCCAAACATGAGTGAAGCAAGGGAATGTTTTCCACAGGAGCGCGGTCCGAAAGATCATGTAATTGTCTTTTTCCCTGAGGACGTCGGGCTCGTGAACGAGGAGCCCGAACTGCTGGAACGGTCGAAGCGAAGACGGAGGAGGAGGAGGAGGAGGAGGAGGAGGAAGGAAGGAGAGGACAGTGAGGAAGATGAGGGAGGAGAAGGAGGAGGCGCCCAACCTTGTGACAAGGAGTTGGAGACGCTTGGCGAGGACGGGGAGGGAGGGGTCTCTGGAGTCTCTGCTTGATCACGTAGTGATAGGCGGGAAGGGTGGGAGGAGGAGGAAGAGGAGGAGGAGGAGGAGGAGGAGGAGGAGGAGGACGAGGAAGAAGAGAGAGAGAGAGAGCCGTAGCCATTTTGGCTCAAGGGGCCTGCTCCTGAAATTCCCAACCTCGCTCAAGCGCGGCCAGCAGGGACGGCCATTCCAGCTTGCCTGGCATTCGCCTGCCAGTCGACCCCAGCCCTCTCGGCTCAGTCGGCGCGAATGGCTTGGCGCCGCCGCGATGGATCGTCGGGCAAGAACTGGAACGGCTGGACGAGGAACGGGAAGGATGGAGATGGAGGACGTGATGCAGCCAACAAGCAGTATGTGGTGCGCGATGTTTGTAGCAAGTGGAAGTGGCTGTCGCGCGTGAGGAAGGACCCGCTGTGCAGGTGCGGCAGCCAGTTATTGCAGGGAGACGGGCCAGACGGAGGTGTCGACCGTGGTGAATCGGCACCCAATGATCCCCAGTTGCAGAAGACCCTGGGGGGGGGCCTCCAAGGACTGTTCGGACCACCGCAGCTCGCGCGGTTCAAGACGCGGTACCTTGCCGCGGACATGCAGCCCGAGGCACATGAGGAGCCCGACGCCGTCCCTGCCCTTGCACAATATGTCGGATTGGCCAAGAGAGCTATGCAGCGCGCCACGACATACAAGAAGGAGTGCCAGGCCAAGGTGGGTCAGCTCAAGGAGCAGCTCGCCCAGGCCGAGGCGACCCTGGACGTGGCCACCTCTCAGGAGGAAGCCGCCAAGCAGGAGGCGGTCAAGAAGTCGCAGCAGCGGGCGGAGCTTGTCAACCCAGACGGCACGAAGGTGGTGGTCATCGAGGATGACACCCTCTCGCCCCAACCAGCAGGCCCTGCAGGCCTTCATGGAGCAACACCCCCGGATCGCCGCCAAGTACGGCCAGCAGGTGCCCAAGGCTGCGGTTGCCCCTGTCGGCCCTCAGGGGGCAGCCAAGGCCGCCGCCGCCGCCAGCGGCGGCGCCCCGCCCTCAGCCAAGGGGCCTGCGGGAGCGCCTGCTGCGGCTAGGGGTGGCGGCAAGGCGGCGCCGCCGCCAGCGCCTGACAAGGCGGCGCCTGCGGGGCCGCTGCTGCGGCCACCCCCGCGGGCCGCCAGCCCGCGCCGCGGCGCCGCCAGCGCAGCCGCCGCAGCCGCAGCCGAGGAGGAGCCGCACCCAGGGGACCGCAGCCGCAGCCCAGCGGCGGCGGCGGCGGCCAGCAGTGATGCAGGTGGTCGGAACCGTGCTGATGATGCTGGTGATGATGAGGCTTTTCGTGACTAGCCAATCGCCGACCACCGTGAAGTATGACCCGAGCCTCGCCACGATGTTCGGGTACCCCACCTTCGCCCAGGCCAAAGGTTCTGGAATGGGAATTACTGGGAACCTCACTTTTTATTTTGCCAACATTACTCTGCGGAATGTTCGAGCAAAGAATTATATCCTAGATTCGCGCTTATCGGCGGATGTTTGCATTTTGACGGAGACGCATCTCACTCTGAGCAAGCACGGACTCGTTCGGAAGCAGTTCAAGAAGAAAGGTTGGAAGACATTCGTCTGTCCAGCAGTCAGCACAGCAGAAGGGGGGTGAGGCGGGAGTTTTGTTAGCCGTCAGGTCCCACCTTTCCTATCGCGGTCGTGTCATGAGGGCCCAGGGCCACACCAAACCTCTCGTTTCGGGGACTCGCTGGGCAAGCGTAGTCATGAACCGAGATAAGATCAGCTTCCACATGATTGGCGTCTATCTGATTTCTGGAGTGGGCATGAATCAGGCCAACCAGGACATCATCAGAGAAATCGTTTCACACATTAAGACTTGTACGCTGCCCTACATCATTGAATGTGATTTGAACGTTCCCCCTGCCGAGCTGAACCATCCCATGAAATGGTTGTCTTGGGTAAACGGGGAGCTTATTACGCCGCCGAACACGTCCTGGACCTGCTCGAACTGATACCGCATGCTAGATTCGCGTTGTAGATCAGAGGCTGGGCTCCCCGACCAAGCTGGAAGCCGCCGTGGAGGGGCCTTGGATGCCGCACTTAGGAGTTGCAGGAGATGCTACTCGAGATACCGCCCAGAAGGAGATCTTGGCATGTAGTCGAGCGAGCCCCCATCCCTGCCAACTACCAGGGGGGCCCCACGCCGTGGGAGCATTCTTATGAGAGGGCCGAGGACGAGGCTTCGGAGTTCCATCTGGTCCCGACGTACCCCTACTGCCAGGCCTATGCTAGTTCCGACCTTACTCTTCAGTATGCTACGCTTTGTCGGGCTCTGGAGCGCCAGGTTTACCATGACAAAGTTGGAGAACCCTGCCGACCAAGCAGGGGCCAATGTGTCATATTTGGACGCCAAGCTCTCCTTCCGCCTCAGCCGCCAGAAGGGTTGGAGACCAGCATGGCCAGCAAGTGGGATGTTCTGCTCGCCCGCGCACGAGGTCGGGATGCGCTGCGGCGGCGCGCCCAAGCCCCATCACAAGTTGGAGCCACCCAGCATTGAATTATGAAGATATCCGGCCGTCTCCTACCCTGATTACGTCACCCAGGACACCAGTGACACTCTTGGGGCGTATTTCACAGGCCACATTCAGGACATAGAGGTTTTCCCTGGGAGCTTCGGGGTTCCGATTGGGATCGGGTTTCAGAAGTCTCAGGATGAGACTTATCAGAAGTACCAGAGGTTGGAGAATCGGAAAGCCTCAAGATCTGTTCAGGAATGGATCGAAGAGGGCCTGAAGAGGGGGGAAATCCCACGCGCCATCACCAAGGCCCAGCCCCCACCGCCCGAAGAGCTAGATTCCACAGTTATCTCGTCTTGCACGAGCACGGTTATATCGGATGGCCCGACCCCCTTCATGCAGCTTGCGCTCACATACCGGGAGAAGTAGCGGGCGCCCCTCGCATCCCCAAGCAGGCCACAGGAGGCTCAATGGCTCGTTCCCTCATCGTGAAAGCTCAGAGGCAAGCTCTGGAGGAGCCCCTATGGGAGCCCGACGAGGCGTTTCAGATCGTACGCAGGTATAGCCCCAGCTCAGCAGGAGGCGCCGACCCGTGGAACCCGAGGGAGTTCGACCCACTTCCTCCAGAAGGCCGCGAGGTCTTCACCGACCTGCTCAATCAGGTCCGCACCACCTTTAAGTTTCCAGCGCAGGTGCTTATGGACCTGGCCCTCCTCAGCCCAAATATTGTGGAGTCTGACCGACCCATCACTCACACCTGCAGCTTCTATCGTATATTGATCCAGGTAGAAAGGCCATCCATCACCGCCTGGGGTTCAGTAAAATCTGGCTTTTGGGATGAGGCCATCCGAGGTGCCTCGTGCTTGCGCGCCGCACTTTCGGGCGAGGCCACGGCCGAGCTAGCCACAAGTTTAGGAGCTCAAGTTTCGGAGGCGCTGTTGGACATTGAGAAATTCTTCGGTACGGTTTGCACATAATCTTTTTGCAGCATGGCAGTCGCATTTTGGTGGCCCAACAGCACCGCTCGTCCTTGGCATGATAGTCCATATGGCCGCGCGCGCGCTCGCCCCCTCGCTCGGGCGTTCCAGCGCCATTTGCCCGACGGAGAGGACGCGGCAAGGATGCTCTCAAACTACTTCGGTTGCTCGCGCCTTCTTCTACGACATACTCGACGAGATGCACGGGCGCTTTCGACAGTTGAAGTTCAGGACGTGGGTCGACGACCTGCGATTGCGGGCCTGGGGATCCCATGAGAAAGTGGACGTCCCCGAGGCCATCATTTACTGAGGAGAAGCCCCACAAGCCAGAGGTTGTCGTCTCTCACCCAAGTCGTGCATCGTCAGCTCGGTCCAGTCGGTCGGTCTGTCCATTTGCTCTACCTTGGGCACTCGTGGATGGGCTTTCAAACAAGTGGGTGTTGGGCGAGATCTTGGGCTGGATACCACTCTTGGGAGACGTCGTAGGCTTGCTACCAGGAACGCCAGGTTCACCAAGGTGCCCAAGAGGCCCACCTCGATCCAGAACCTCTCCAGGGACATCAAGAATGCCCGGAGGCTGGTATCGACGCGGGCCAAACCACAACCTGTCTGGGGCCATCAGGCCCAAGGCATATGCCCAACCCAGTTGAAACGCATTCGGGGACGGCTTGTTTGTGGGCTCGGATCTGTTCCTAAGCACGGTTGCACCACTACAGGCTTCGCTCTCTCACCAAGAGGACAAGAGCAGGAGGATCCCGCTCACTATTTGCCGATGCAGATGTTGTCAACTTGGTTCGATATGGTCAAAAAAGGTCTCAGCGTTGCACGCTGCCATCAGGAAGCGGTGGGTCCACACCGTTGAGAGGCTCGCGGGCAATACTGCCGATGGAGCAGAGTAGTTTCTCTCTTCTCAGCCACCATCGCCACCTTGCTGGACCTTGATATTTATCCCGTGGGCCCATGCGAATGGATCCTTCCCGATCAAAAGCGTTTCAAAGTTGCGCCAGGGGACCTCAAGGGGCAGGAAGGGTTCATGGACGCTTTCTCCCAGCACCTTTCTCGGGCCCTCTGGTCTCGGGCATCGAAGTTTTATCTTGGGGGAGGAGCTGAGGGAAGAGTTGATGTACACAGTCATCAGGTTATGTGTCAGAAGTTACGACGGGAGGAGGCTCCAGCTTGCGCCAAGGCCCTCCACGTCATCGGTAAAGGCTCAGCATGGACATGTGGCCGACTACACTCGTGCAATCCCGACGCCCCAGCCAGGTGTCCAAGGTGCGGGGCGCCAGAGGAGGATGATCTCCACCGTTTCTGGACGCGCCCCGCTCTCGAGCAGTGCACCGACGACGCCATCGTCGATTCGAATCATCCCGTTTCAAGGGCAGTGGAGCAGTTCCCGTCGCACCCCGTCAAGTGGGGCCGCGCGCTCCAGCCAGCCGGGTTCACCATAGGACTTGCGGAAGATAACCCGCCCCCCTCGGTCCACCGCGCCGCAGGCGCGTTTGTCCGCCAGAACATGCAGGTGAAAGGAAAATGCCTCACTGGGTCCGACGCTAGCGGGGGCCCACACCACAGAGACCCTCGGAAACGGCGCGCGGGTTGGGGGGCAGCTGCTTTGAACGCAGATTACGTACCTGTAGGCACCCTTCGAGGAAGCCTGCCAGGAAAACAGACCGTCAACCGCGGCGAGCTCTACGCCGCCACCCAGGCCCTTCTACATGTGCAGGGAGATACTACCTTGGCATTGGGTTCTAGCGATGTTCATCAGGGAGCTCTGAGGGGGGCCTAGATGGAAGCCGCGATCCAACTCCGATGTATGGTTTGAGTTTTGAGCTGCTTTCGAGGCCCACGATGGGCCAGTGGATTTTCACAAAACCAAGTCCCATCTTAAGTGTGACGACTGGGACACATACAGTATACAGTCATGGGCCTTTTTGGCCAATTCGTTAGCTGACGAAGCCGGAGATGCCACCTCCCACGTTCAGCTTCCCCAGATAGTGCTTGACCGCGCCGACGCTGAAGATGCCGAGATGCAGCTCATTTCTAGAAGGCCCTCCACCATCCAGGTTAAGTTCTGGGGTGATTTCAAGGTTCCCCCTCCTCCTCGACCCAAGCAGTCTAGGCCTACCCGTAAGTGGAGACACGGCAATTATTGGAGGATTGCCAAGAGGGGTTTAGGTGCAAGACTTGCTGCAGATATCATTTCATGGGCCAACAAGCCCAGTGGTTAGACAAACCGTGCACCCAGTACAAAGCTCAGGAATTCCACCACACCCACACTCCCCATTTGCATGTTTTTACCTAACAGCGAAGACTGATAGGTTTCTAGTGGTGTCAAAAGAGAGCATCATGACTCCTCAGGGGGGTCGGGGCGGGACCCGGGGCGGCTGCCGCCGAAACCCAGATCGCCTGGGACATCCTCGCAAAATCGCTCTTGGCGCTGCTAGAACTCAATTCCCGGCGTACATTTTGGATGCCCGGAGCCAACTGTAGGCCACTTTGTGGTCTTCGAGTTCCCAGAACTCCATTCCCGGCGTACATGTTGGATGCCCGGAGCCAACTGTAGGCCACTTCGTGGTCTTCGAGTTCCCAGAACTCCATTCCCGGGCCACATTTTGAATGCCCGGAGGCTGGAGCACTGAGGCTGAGGCTGACGCTGAGGCTGAGGCAGGCTGAGGCTGAGGCTGATGCAGGCTGAGGCAGAGGCAGAGGCTGAGGCTGAGGCAGGCTGAGGCAGGCTGAGGCTGAGGCCGAGGCTGAAGGCAGACTGAGGCTGAGGCAGACGCTGAGGCAGGCTGAGGCTGAGGCTGAGGCTGAGGCTGAGGCTGATGCAGGCTGAGGCTGAGGCAGGCTGAGGCTGAGGCTGAGGCTGAGGCTGAGGCTGAAGGCAGGCTGAGGCTGAAGCTGAAGCAGGCTGAGGTTGAGGCTGAGGCAGGCTGAGGCAGGCTGAGGCTGAGAGTGAGGCAGGCTGATACTCAGGCAGGCTGAGGCTGAGGCTGTGATTGCGAATGTCGTTGCCGCTGCGACTGTCGTCGCGAATGCGACTGCGACTGTGAGAACAGCAGAATTCTACAACTGGATTCTGATCTGAATCTTAAGGAGAATGCTTCCAGATATGCTTCTACACATCGCTGTTAGGTTGCTTTGCCGGGATAATTGTTCGGGGAATCGCATTCTGCTCGAGGTGTGGTGGATGGAGTAATTCGAGGCCCTTCAAATTAGAGAGTGAATGCGAGCCAGCCACCAGCACAGGACTGAGAGCTCGCAATCGTCTTTTGAAACGATTTTTGCCACAAGGGTTACAAAGCTGGCCTTCGTCTCTCGTCGCTTGCTCCCAAGAAGAGAGCGCGAGGGCTGTGGGAGTCCCGCCACAGCGCATCACTTGCTAAGCTGCCAGCGGGCCCTCGGAGTGCGAGGTCCCCCCATTGACCGCTGGCAACATGGCAACACGGAGGAGAGAGAGAGAGAGAGAGAGACGGCGTTGAGGACGACGTCCGCAGCGGAAGGGCACGGCCCGCCAGCTTGGAGCCCAGAAGGGTTCGAAAACATGCCGAAGAGCAGCGCGGCCACGTCAGCCATCGCCCTGCATCTTCACAAGCACGCCAAGGGGTACCTGCTCAACCCTGGCCTTGCGGCCCCTGCCGAAGATCACCAGGACGCAGCCCTCTTCCACCGCGGTGCAGCCCGTGATGGTGTCGCCGTAAACAACCCCACTCAGCCATCAGGGAGACGCACTCGGTCCTCATGCCGCAGGCCCGGCGGCTCCTCGCCAGGCGCAGCGTTCACCAGGCCGTCGGCCCAGCCGTCGGACTCGAGGTCCGCTTCGGCGCTGCCCACCTCGCCGCCGAGCGAGGCTCCAGGCGACAAGCGACTGGGGAGCGCCCCAGCGGCGGCGCCAGGCAGCGCAGCAGGCGTCGCGGCCGAGGGCACAGGGCGCGACACCACCGTGTCCGCCCAGGCGTCATCCTCCAGGTCGCTGCCGCCGTCCACCGCCGTACCACCGCCGCCAGCTGCACGGACAGCGTGGTCGATCACCATGGGCCCGTCCTGCGCTCCGCGAGCTCGGCGGCGCCGAGCGCGACGACGCCTCCGCCGTGGCCCCTGGCCACCAGGCGGGGCGTCCGCCGCTGGAGCGCGAGGTGGCACGCCTGGGCCAACGCCGCCGCCAACACCATCATCACGGCCAGCAGCCGCCGCAAAGGCGGCGCGAAGTTCGGCCTCGAGCATCGCCGCCGCGGCCCGCACGAGGCCCTCCGCGGAACGCGGCAGGCCAGACGCGCCCCGCGCCCCGCGCCAGGCCAGACGCGCCATGCACCGCCAGCGCGGCCCCGCGGGCTGCATCCAGCGCTGCGCGGCGATCCGTCGCCGCCGCCATCGGACGCCCGCGGCGGGCCAGGGGCCCAGCGGCGGCGAGCTTGAGCCAAAATGGCTACGGGGCGGGGGAGGAGGAGGAGGAGGAGGAGGAGGAGGAGGAGGAGGAGGACAGGAGGGGGTAGGAGGAACCTAGCCGTCGTCATCCAACGCTCCTCCTCCACATCCTCCGTAGCCGTTTTGGCTCAAGTGGGATACCTCCACACTTGGGCCGAAATGGATCTCATGGCCATTTCCATCGAGTGCGTGCGCACACAGGGTTCTGTCGCCGACGCGCCCGCTCGCGGACTCGGCCATCCCTGCTCCAGCCTGCTGTGATGCCGTGGCCCGTGCTGCTGGTAACGCTGCTGGTTTTCCTCATGCCGCGCTTCGGGTCCGATGCGGCGATCCGAGTTCGACGTTGTCGTGCCCTTCACTGCGGCCATGTTCACCCTGGCAAGCGCCAGTCATTTCAACTGCACGTTCTTCTTCAACATGCGGTCGCTCATCCGCCCGCACCGGCGGGCGACCATTCCATCGGGTATCTGTTTGGGTAATGAGTTACCGTTGGTCGCGAACTTCCTGCAGCGGATCCGCGGATGACCTCCTGAAGGCCCTTGGGTCATGATGTTCGCACCCTCCACGCTGCAGCCGCAGCCGTTGGACATGAACGATTGGCTTAGCACCATCGACACCAGCATTCGGAGGCCCTGCTTCCGCCGCTGCCGCCGTCGGTTACTGCCGTCATCTCCACCGCGACAGCGCTGGCCCGCTTCCACCACCTGCCGAAGGAGGCCACTCTGCTACTCCTCGTCTCTAAGGACGCAAGGCGTGCCCACGCTGCTCTACCCGCAAGGCGTGCCGTTCATTCCAGCACGATGATAAGGGAGCAGAGCGCAAGGTCTCTCACCTGTGCGAAGTGACAGTGCCACAGTTGAGGGACAGTCTCGGCTCAGTCAGATACTCTCCGAGCTTACTGATGCCTCTTCGCTGCCTGCGGCGCTGAGGGCGTGCACGTGCTGACGGGCGCAGTGCGCCTGAAGTCCACGCACTTCTCCATGCCTGTGCAGCTTCTCCGAGTGGGTTCCACGGTCCTCCGCCGCACCAGCGTGGGGGCGATGCGCCTGCTGGTCTTCTGGACCCTGCTGGACTTCGGGGCCCTGCTGTACAAACGCCTCCTAATGGACATCGGGACCCTCCTGGACAGCGGGCACCTTCAGTGCAAGAGCCTCTTGCTGGACAGATTCGCCTCACGAACGTGGGCTCCTCCTCCTCTTCCTCCTCCTCCTCCTCCTCCTCCTCCTCCTCCTCGTTATCCTCCTCCTCCTTCTTCTCCTCCTCTGGCGCCGTTCGCATGTGGGCGCCATCCTCGTTCCTGTACATTCATCACACATTTCGTTGTGGCCTCATAGGGAGCTCCACCCAAACCCCAGCGGCGCCGTTCGCATGCGGGCGTCGCTCCCGTGTCGGCGCGCCCCTCGCACGTTTCGTGGCCCCCCAGGGAGCTCCAGCAAAGGCCGCAATGGCACCGTAAGTTATGCCTCAATATGTTCTTGTATTGTGAAGGCCTGACGTTGCGGTCTGTGCCGCCGACCCTGAAGGCGGGACCTCCCCCCAGAATCCCCGCCAGCTGGTGGTCTTGCAGACGGAGTTCGACAGGACTGCCAAGCTGGTCGCACAGAAGGGTGAACGTGGAGAAGGAGGCGAGCAAGGAAAAGCAGAACCAGGCTCAGTGTTGCTCCATGACGTCGACACCTTCAAGGCTGAGAATCCAGAGGCTGAGGCGTTCCTCAACAGCGATCTCTGGAAGAAGCTGCAGGAGCACATCCGCGTCCTGCCCAAGGAGGCCGAACCTGATGCTGGCATGGGTGTTGCGCCTCCTGGTGATGGTCAACGTGATGGTGGCGGCGGTGGAGCAGCCCAACCTGGTGCAGGTGACGGCGCAGCTAGCGCCGCGCGAGGCAATGATGCAGCCAGTCAAAAGCGTAACAATGAGCTCAGTGAACTCTCGGAGGAAGAGCGGAAGAACCTGTGGGCCCACTCCGACAGCTTCGAGGATTCCACTGCCAAGTTGGAGGAGCTCTACTCGGCTAAGCGTGCGCTTGGGGTGATGGTGACCTCCTTGCGCATGATGGTTGTACTACGTCGGAGGGGGTAGTGGTCAGCCAACACTCCCTTCGATCATCGAGGACCAATGTTGTTGGCGCTGCAGATGCTGAGCGTCCTCCTGGCGGCGAGGGGAGCGAGTGCGCCAGCCGCGCCTCCCCTGTCAGACCGACTTCTGAGGGCGCTGCGCCGATGGCTGCGCGCCCAGCCCAGGGAGCTTGTGCTCCACAGGACAGATATGATGCGAACGGTTTCCTCTTGCCTCTAGTGACAGGTTTCAGGCCAGCTGCGTTTCCTCCCTCGCAACCTGAAGTAGGGCAGATCGCTGGTGAGCATGTCATTGAAACGTTCAATTGCAGTGGAGGCAAGAGTACGCTCAAGAAGCGGCTCAAAGTCACTCGAGCGTTAGTCGTGATTGTGCAAGAGTTTGGTCACGTGGCCGATCAGGTTGAGGCCATTCAGAGTTGGGCACAAGTGCGAGGATGGAGTCTTATGGCGTTGCCTTCCTGTCCCTCAGCAGGCAACGTGCCCAGTGCAGGTGTGGCTGTTTTCGTGCGCAGTGAGTGCGGTGTGCGCGCGCCACAGCTCGGCGTGCATCAGGTGTGTGAGCATCGCGTGCAGCACGTACAACTTGATCTTCCAGGGTGGCCTACCCTACATCTTATAAATATGTACCTGTATCCAAGCTTAGGCCCTCAGGGCAAGAACGCCAAGTTGATGGCAGCAGCAGGTGCAGTAGTTGAGAGTATTGACGGTCCCTGTATAGTTGGGGGTGATTGGAACATGTCTCCTGACGAGGTCGAGGCTTCAGGTTTCTGTAGTTTTGCTCGTCTCACCCTTGTCTCTACTAAGCTATACACTTGTCGAGGTGGTACGGGTAGCTCGATAATTGATTTTTTCGGGTTGAATGATCCGTGCATGCGTGCGTATAAACATGTTAAGCTAGACACGCGATGGGCGATCAGGCCCCATAGACCCGTGCAGCTCGCTATAGCCAGTCAGGGATATCGAGTGCAGCATCTAGTGTATACTGTTGCCCCTGCTCTTCCTATTTCCCCCCTTTCGGTCCTCAACCCTCGCCGCCAGATTGGGGTCCTGCGAGGGGTTTGGTGGAGCGCTGTGTCGAGATGGCGGGGGATGAGAAGACCGATCCAGGGGTAGTGCATCACTTGCTTAGCACCAGTTGGGGCAAGTTTGCCCAGATCGCTGCACGGCATATCAGTACTTGCACTGGGGGCGCGAAAGATACCTTCGGCAGTTTCGGGCGCCAAGTTGCACCGCGCTGGGTCAATGTGGAATATCCCGTGCCAGACGACACTGAAAAATGTTTAATAGCTGATGGGCGGCAGTGGCTTCGCAACGCAGTCCAACACCTAGGCCAGTTAGCTGATTTAGATGACATGAATGAGCATACACAGCAAACGATGCTTGCCGAGCTGGCGTTTTTTCGTGATAATGACTATCCAGGGCTCGGTTTGAGCGCTCGGTTAGATTATTCGGTTCAGCAGGCCCGCAAGATGCTGTGTTCGAGTTCTTTCGTGAGAATGTGGAAGAATTTCTCGAAGACATTGCTGAGGACGTCTCTGTGGCCGTCAAAGGTGCATCAAAAGAGATCCAGACCAGCTGGAGCGATTGGTGCAAGACTGCCAGCATGGGGGGAGCGCGGGGCCTTCATAGGGTCACGAAGGTTCGGAGTGTTGTTTTGCCTACGGTTGTGCACGACCCTAAAGGCCCCAGTGCTGATCCCCACAGTGTCGTGCAGCATGAGCTGCAGATTGATCGCAAGCTCTGGCGAGCGACCGCCTCCCCACCGGTTGCCTGGATTCCCGATCGGTCCAGTTTCCCGAGGGCGGCTCCGGGCGAGGTTCGTAAGGTGATCCAGAGTTTTTCGGAATCTACAGCTAGGTCCTTGGATCAGTTTCATCCGAGGCATTTCTTGTTGCTCGACGACGACGGATTAGATTTGCTAGCAGGTTTGTGGCAGTGTTGCGAGGCGATTGGCCTCTTACCTAAGCAGTTGCTGTGGGTGCTCATGCCAATGCTGCCTAAACCGTCGTCTGGGCATAGGCTCATAGTGCTTTACAGCGGTATGTATCGCATCTGGCAAAGGCTGCGGCGGCCTATGCTAGGATCGCTTATGGAGGAGGTGGAGCGTGGGTACTGGGGGGCTAGTCGGGGGAGGAGTTCTGTGGACTGTGCCTGAGCACAGGCAGCGCGAGCTGAGGCTGACGTAGTCTCGCGCCGCTACAGTGTGCTCATTATCGCCGACTATTCGAAATATTACGAAACGATCCCCCTTGTGGAACTTCGGGACAAGTTTCTTGCGTTTAAAGTACCCACTGCATTTTTGAAACTCGTTTTCAATGTATGGAGGGCTCCTCGAGTGCTACGTCTCAGACAGCACCACTCCGAAGGGGTCGCACATGCCGAATTCGGGTTACCTGCAGGCGATTGCTTCAATGATATCAGCATCAAGGTGCATGCTGTGAAATCTTTCGATCAGTTTGTTGCTAGCCAGCCGACACTAGTCAATTTCACATCGTATATTGATGACTCGGGCATTCAGATTTCCTGTGGCCAGAGACAGAGTGCGGTGCAATTAGCAGTCGATGCAGGTCGTGCCTTTTATCACGCGAGCAGGCAGATAAATGCAGCAGTTAATGATAAAGTTGCTGTTGTTGCCAGCGATATTCCACTTGCACGCGACGTCGTGTGTGGCTTAGGGCTTGAGCCCAAGGTTGCGAAGCAATCGGTCACATATCTTGGCGTAGATGGCAGTGCTGGTGCCAAGCGCTCTGCTGCTCGTGCGCGTGTAAAACAGCGGTCCCGCCTCTGGGGAATGAAGCTGCGAGTGAAAAAGATCGGCAGGTTTAAGTCCCGAGCTCCGAACAAAGAGACCAAGAAAGGTCTCTCACAGGTCATTCGCACGGGTGTTGCTCCTGCTTCGTCGTACGGTTATGAGGTTTTGGGCTTTTCGGATGCTGAGCTTAACACTGTGCGAAGGACCCAGGCTCGTCGGTTGCCGCCCTCCCATGGAGGGACCAGTGCCACGGCAAAACTCGTTTTGTACGGAGAGTGGGACACACGAGCTGCCGTTGGCCCTGCTCTCCAGTGGTGTCGCATGTTGTGGAATGCCCAGGTCAGTCCCAATCGATCCCTGATCCCTTTCCAGGAGTTGCTTCAGCTTTGGGAGCAGGCCAGGGCTAGCGAGGCTAGCGATTGGAAGTCCAGCCGTGGCCCCCTTGCGCGTGCCACGTTGTCGGCTCGACGTGCAGGCTGGAAAGTGGTTTCAGGCACGCAGTGGATTGACCATTGGGGCTGCACAGTAGATGTGAGTAAGACTCCCCCTCGCCTCCTCCTCGATCTCCTCCGAGAGGGATTGCAGCGAGAAGCGGAGCTTCGTTTTGCACGCAGGTTAGGCACGCGCACGGTATGCGAGCCACTTTCGACCTTGTGCGCAATTGCATGTGTACGCGTAATAAGCAGCACACGCGTCAGCAGCAGTTCCTTCTCTTGTCGTGCGCCACGGATGCGATATGGACCGAGGCGCGCGCGTGTGATGCTGGTTACCTCACGGATGGCATGTGTGTGTGCGGCCAACGTGACACGTTGCACCATAGGTTGTACGCCTGCACGCGTCCTGAGGTGGTGGAGGCCCGACAGTCTCTAGACATTCCGTCGGAAATTTTGAACGAGGGGGCACACAGCGATGATCCTGTGTTTACTCGTGGTTTGTTCACGTTCTCGGATGAAGATGTGCCCCCTCCAGCCACCCACGCTCATTGTGACATCCTCGACGGCGCAGGTCAGGATTTGAATATGCAGCCTGAGGAGCTCGCCACGCTTGCAGGTGATGTGATCGAGCTTGAGATGGCCTCCGACGGCAGCTGCACGAAGCAGGCCCTCCGCTGTCTCCATCGTGCCTCGTGGGCGATCGCCCTCATGGAGCCAGGCAGCGAATCGCTTCTTGCCATCTTGAGGGGCATTGTTCCTGGCGGTCTCCCCCAGACCCCTGCGATGGCCGAGCATGCGGGGGCGGCCCTGGTCGGGCAAGTTTCAGATCGCCCCACGTCGTTGGCCCTCGATTGTAAAGCTGTGATTTGTCAGACGCAGAGGCCCCTCTGGAAACAGCTGAGTGGTTCCAATAAATTTGCTGGTGCGAGGCGGTTTGCCCATGAGCTAGCAGGCACTGAATTTCTGTCCACCTTCCATGTAAAGGCCCATCGAGAGCTCTCTGCCCTTGAGGACTTGGAAGGTGATGATCGTAGGTTTGGTTTTGCGAATCGTGCTGTGGATGAGCATGCCAAGAAGGCCCTTGAGGGCCATCCTCGGCCCCTGCCCACCTTTTTGGACCACGTTGAGCTGTACCAAAATCGAGCCAATGCGTTTATAAAGCTTGCTTCCGAAGTTTTACCCCTCTTCAAAAATGAGGTGCGTTGGAAGCGAGCTGCTTTCACAACCCAGGGTCGTAGTCGTCAGCAGAAGACCTGGCACCTCTGGAGGAGAACCGAACTGGGCATGCAGTGTCGTTATTGTTGGACGGTGTGTGATCGACCCGATCGGCCCATTTTCGGGTGCAGGGGACCGCCTCCTGCTCTCCAGAAGCTGCTGCGCGATCCCCTTGGGCACCAACTCGTCGCCGTGTCGGGCTCGGTTCTTGATGCTCCTCGGTCGGACCTGGTTCTGGGCCCCTGCCGAGAGCAGCAGATTCTGTGTTTGAAATGTGGGGGTTGGTCCCAGGGTAGAGCCCTAAAGCTCGCTGAGGTCTGTGGTAAGCCAACGCGGAAAGGACTGGACGTCCTGAGCCGTTTTCGTCGTGGGCTTGGCCCCAACATGAAGATCAAGGCCTTGATTGAGAAGGCGTTGCCTGTGTCAAGGCTCGATGTTGCCCTTGAGTCGGATGATAAGCCCGAGCTGTGTGTTACCTCAGTCCCGCGAGCATTTGCGGACTCTCCCTCGGCCCCCACTTATGAGCAGCGAATGGCGTCCCTGGTCGCCAGAATTAAAGCTAAAGAAGAGGCAAGAGCCTCCAGGGCGGTTTAACTCGGGCCGATCCCCCCAAGCTTTTGGTGCTGTCACCTCCCGACCTTTCAAGGCGCTGTCCATCCATCCATCCCCCTCGTGACCCGCCTGGACCCCAGGGGGGTAGCATTCCGACCCGGGACTACCCTCCCCCAGCACAGGCGGGACCTACCCCGGGACCCCCCTTCAGGGTTCCCCTCGCCGCCCGCGGGGGGGGACCTCTTTGTCCTCGCCGACGCCTCGGAGGGGGGGCGGAAATCTGACTTGGGACCCCCCCCCTTCCCCCCCCCCACCCGGTTACCCCCCTCCCCCCCCCCGTCAGGGAGGGGAAAAAGGAGAGGGAACCGACGTAATTACGACGTTTTTCCCCCTATTCATTCTTAAATTTCCTCGGGGCTGGCGACGACGACGACAGCGTCTCACACACGCCGAAGTGTCTGCGGATCTTGTTCTAAGCCGCTCGAGGCGAGAAGTTCTAATGCCCCAGCGCCTTACTTCGCTTTTGAGCATAAGAACTGGCATGGCTGCTGATGTTCCCTCCCTCGCCACTCCCTTTCCGCCGCAGCGGGACTTGACGCAGCAGCGTAGGACGGTCCAGAAGTATCTCGATTGTGGATCTTCGAACTTCGGTTTCGACGACGACGACGACGACGACGACGACGGCGACGGCGACGGCGACGGCGACGACGACGACCGACGACGGCGATGGCAACAACGACGACGACGACCACGACCACGACCACGACCACGACCACGACCTCGACGACGGCAACGACGACGACGACGACGACGACCACGACCACGACTTCGACGACGGCAACGACGACGACGACGACGACGACGACGACGACGACGACGATGACCACGACGACGACGACGACGACGTCGACGACGAAGCACACCCTGGGCCCACCAATAAGGCCCCAATAGAGTCCCGAGAGGTCGTCAAGAGAGCCCTTGGAGGTATCACTGTCGCAGGCGTTGAAAGTGACACTTCGAAGAGTCCTCCAGGATCCCTCCTTGGGGCACCTTTTGGGCCCCTCTGGGAGCCCTCTTAGTGCCTCGTTGAGGCCCTCTCGGTGCTTTATTCGAGCCTATCTGGGGCCCTGAGTGGGTCCTGGGAGGTGTCACTTTCACGTTCACGGGCGTTGAAAGTGACACCTCGAAAAGCCCGTTTGGGTCCTTCTTGGGCCCCCTTGGAGCTCTCTTGGCGCCCCCTTGTGGCCCTCTTGAAGCCTTTTCGGAGCCTATCTGGGACCTTAAGTGGGCCCTTTGAAGTGTCATTTTCACGGGCGTCGCATGTGACACTTCGCAAGGCCCGCTCGGGTCCCTCTTGGCCTCTTGGCGCCCCCTTGTGGCCCTTTTGGGGCCTTCTTGGAGCCTTCTTGAGTCCTAAATGGGCCCTGGGAGGTGTCATTTTCACGGGCGTCGTCGGCGGCGGCGTCGTCGTCTTCGTTTTCGTCGCGGTCGTCGTCGTCGTCGTCGTCGTCGTCGTCGTCGTCGTCGTCGTCGTCGTCGTCGTCGTCGTCGTCGTCGTCGTCGTCGTCGTCGTCGTCGTCGTCGTCATTCTCCTCCCTCAGGCGCGCCCGAGCGCCCACGGCTGGATTCCGCAAGACTCCGGGCCGTGATGCGCAGGGAGCCGGGCGCGAATTACTATGTTTCCTCAATCCGGCAATTTTTGATGTTGGAGCCTTTTGAGGTCCGGGAGACCGAGGCTGGAGGTTTTCTGGATTTGGTTTGTTGTTTTGTGTCGTCCTCTTCATCCTCGAACTCCTCCTCCTTCTCCTCCTGCTCCTCCTCCTCCGACTCCACCCCGTCCTCTTCCTCTTCCTCGCTCCCCCCTCGTCGTCGTCGTCGTCGTCCTCCTCCTCCTCCTCCTCGCTGCCTCTCTGGACCTCCCCTAAACCACTCTCACCCGACACTAAGCGCTAATTAGACCAACCAGTCCAGCCAGACCAGATGCAAAAGAAATGCAAAACAAAAAATGCAATGCAAACAAAACTACAATGCAAGGACAACTGAATTTCGGTCGTTGTAGTGGTTGGCGCTGCCTCCTGGACCTCCCCTAAACCACTCTCGCCCGAATCCTAAGCTGAGACTTCAGGACGAAGCTCAAACCAGACCAGCAAGACCAGCCAGACCAGATGCAACTCCAGCCAGACCAGATCTGAAGCTGCAAGCTCAAGCTTAGGGCTGAAGCGTGAAGCCTGTTCTTTGGAAGCCTGGCGCCCCGCCGTGCGCTACACGGCTAAGCACTGAATGGGGAGGAGGGTGGGAATAGGCGGGGGGGCCCTCTGACTCGGTCGGCCTCTTCATTCCTCTTCCTGCTCCTGCTCCTCCCCACGCCCGCTGCCGCGGGCCGCCAGCGGTCGAGGCCCCGATTCGGCCGCCTGGCTGCTCCACTCCACTCCTGTCGTGCTCCTCCTCCCCCTCCTCCCCCCTCTCCTCCCGTCCCTTCTCGCCGCCCGCCTCCTCGTTTTCTCCCGTCTCCTCACGAGGAGCCCTCCCCGTCCTCCCCCTCTCCTCCCTGTCCTTCTCACCGACCGTCTCCTCGCACTTCCTCCGCCTGCCCGCCGTCCCCCTCCCGACGAGGAGCCGGACCCGCTGGGGGAGGCGGACTACTTCATCACGCACCGCCACGAGCAGAGCCTGTGGTCTCTGCTGCTCAAGTGCGCCATTCTGGGCCGGGCGATCCAGGCTCCGCCCCGCCTCGAGGGGCGGTGCATGGTGAAGAGAAGGACGCGAGAGGAAGACGAGGAGGATGAGGATGAGAAGGAGAAGGAGGAGGAGGAGGAGGAGGAGGAGGAATAAGGGGAGGATTAAGAGAAGGACGCAGGAGGTGTTCAGTTTACTGGGAAGGCCTAGCGGCCGGTGCCGCCGACCCTGAAGGGGGACGGCGACGACGGCGGCGGCGGCGGCGGCGGCAGCGGCGACGACGACGACGCTGACGCTCTGGACCTTTCTTGGGGCTCTCTTGGGAGCCTCTTGGGCTCTGTTTGGGCTTGGGCTGGGGCCGCGGCTGGGGCCAGGGCCAGGGCTGGGGCCGGGGAGAGAAGGACGCAGGAGGAGTTCAGCTTAGTTCAGGTGGCCCTGGGAAGCGTTCTGCTCAGACGACGGCGGGCGCCAGCGGCTACACATCTGGGCGTCGCTCTGCCAGCGTTTAGCCAACGCCTGAATAGTCTCCTCCTCCTCCTCCTCCTCCTCCTCCTCCTCCTCCTCCTCCTCCTCCTCCTCCTCCTCCTCCTCCTGTTCGTCATTGCCTCAGGTGATGCCGTTGCTGCCCTTCTTCCTCCTCATCCTCCCCCTTTTCCCCCTCCTCCTACTTCGTTTCCTTTTCCTCCTCCTCCGCCTCCTCCTCGTCTTCTTCTCCTGCTGCGTCCTCCCTCCTTCCTCTCCTTCCCAAGACGGGGTTGACGACGGCGAGGAGGAGGAGGAGGAGGAGGAGGAGCGGGAGCAGGAGCAGGAGCAGGAGGATAAGTGGGAAAGGGGCTGCAACCCCCCATCCCCCATGCCGCCCCTCGCCCCTCCCCCCTTGGCAAGGTCCGGCAGGGCGGCCCGCTCCTGAATCTCAGCGCGCGCGTGCTGATCCTCACCAGCGGCTACGAGAGCTCCCAGCTGGCGAAGTTCTCCCGGCGCGGCGACTGACGCTCGCGGCGCGGCCGCGGGCGACGCCGCTGCGGGGGGGCAGGCGGCGGCGAAGGGACACGCCGGCTGCGGGCGGTGGAGCGGCCGAGCGGCGGTGCTCGTCCTGGTTCTCCTCATGTTCCCTCCTCCTCCGCCTCCTCGCCCTCCGCCTCCTCCTTCTCCTCCTCCTCCTCCTCCTCCTCCTCCTCTTTGTTCTCCCCATCCTCCTCATCATCATCTTTGTTTTCTCCTCCTCCTCCCTCCTCCTCCTCCTCCTCCTCCTCCTCCTCCTCCTCCTCTTCCTCTTCCTCTTCCTCCTCAACAATCTGGCACACAATTCGGGTTCGCTGACACTGCAAAGGTCGACGACTATTTGCCGCTAGCCTTATGTTTACGTGGTGGCAAAGTGGCGACAAATGTCATTTGCGCTCCCCAGAGCAGACCGAGTGTTCAGTGACCAGACCGGGGTACCAGAAAAACTAAGACGGTCAGCGCTGCAGGGGGGAAAGATGAGCATAAGCGCTCTTAGTAATTTGACTTTTCGTCGGCATGGTGTCTCCAAGCCTTTCGCTTCGTTGGCCGCTCGCACAGGATATGGGCTCGGAACACGGGCGCCGTCGGGCCTGAGATATTTGCTTGCGGTACGGGCAACAGCATCTTTAGCGGAATCATTCACGATACATGTTTGAGATGTTCATTTTGTGTATCATGTTCCATGTTCTACTTTGTGGTTTATTTCTGAGTTTGCAAGCAACGACACGCATGTCACTTGCATTATGCTTGAGCATGCGCCTTGCGATGTTAGGGCTGGTGCTGATGCGCGCCAAATGTGTAATTAACAATTCGTTTCGTGGAAATGTGTACGCGGGCACCAAGCGTGTGAGGGGTGTGCCGAAGTGAGGGAGATGTGGCATGCGAACGCAGCCATTGGGGCCTCTGGTGGAGCATCTAGGGGGCATGACACGCGCAAAGTTCGTGCCAAAGGGGTGGGGGTGCGGACGAACGCAGCTACTGGTGCCTTCGGTGGAGCTCCCTATGGGGCAACCAAGCGTGTAAGGGATGTGTCAAAGTGAGGAGGGCTGCAGCATGCGAACACAGCCATTGGGGCGTGCCCAAAGTGAGGAGGATTGCGGCGTGCGAAGGCAGCCATTGGGCCGTGCCAAAGAGAGGAGGGTAGCTGCATACGAACGCAGCCATTGGCGCTTTCGGTGGAGCTCCCTGTGGGGCAACGAAACGTGTGGAAGTGTTGCCAAAGGGGAGGGGGTGGCGGCATGCGAACGCAGCCAATTGGGCCTCAGGTGGAGCTCCCCATGGGGCCACGAAACGTGTGACGGGTGTGTCAACATGAAGGGGGTGGCGGCATGCGAACGCAACCGCTGACTGCATGTGGAGTTCATGATGTGGCCACGAAACGTGTGAGGGGTGTGCCAACATGAAGGGTGAGGCGGCATGCGAACACATCCATTGAGGTTGCGTGTAGAAATCCGCGATGGGGCGACGAAGCGCACGAGCGGTGTGCTAAAGTGAGGGGGGCTGCGGCATGCCAACGCAGCCATTGGGCCCTTAGACGTGGCTCCTTCTGGGGCCACGGAAAGTCTGAGTGGTGTGCCCAAGCGAGGGAGAGGCGACATGCGAACGCAGCCATTGAGGCTGCAGGTGGGGTTCACTATTGAGCCACGAAACGTGTGAGGGGGGGGGGCCAAAATGAAGGTGGTGGCGGCATGCCCACGCAACCATTCAGGCTGGAAGTGGAGCTCCTTATGGGGCGACGAAACGTGTGAGCGCTGTGCCAAAGTGAGGGGGGGTGCGGCATGCGAACGCAGACATTTGGTTCTTGCATGTAGCTTGTTTATGGGACCACGAAACGTGTCTGGGGTGCGCGAAAGTGGAAGGGGTGGCGGCTTATGAGCGCAGCCACTGAGGTTGCAGGTGGAGCTCATTGTGGGATCATGAACCATGTAAGGGGTGTGTCAACATGAAGGGGGTAGCGGCATGCGAACGCAACCACTGAGGCTACAGGTGGAGCTCTGAATGGACCCGCGAAACGTGTGACGTGTGTGCCAAAGTGAAAAGGGGGTGTGGCATGCAAACGCAGCCATTGGATCGTTACGTGTCGCCCCCTTATGGGGCCACGAAACGTGTAAGGGCTGTGCCAAAGTGTGGCGGCATACGAACGCACCTATCGGGGCCGCACGTGGAGTTCCACATGGGGCAACGAAATCTGCGAGGGGTATGCCACATGCGGACGGCAGAGGCAAGGACGGGAGGGAGGAGGGGGAGGAGGAGGAGGAGGAGGAGGAGAAGAGTGGAGCGAAGTGACGCGGGACGTTGTCTCTTTACAACGAGAATCCAACTCAATTCAAGACGGTTTGGAAATTAGCCTAGCGAAGGGTTTAACCATATGCAGTTGAGGGCACCGTCGCTGAATGCACCGCATTCAGTCGAGCTCCCCATGAGGCCACGACAAGTCTGAGGGGTGTGCCACAATGGGCGCGCCGGCCGCATGCTAGCGCTGGCATATGTGCCTTCGGTCGAGCTCCTTATGGGGCCACGCAACGTGTGAGAAGTATGCCAAAATGGGTGCGCCAGCCGCATGCGAGCGCTGGACGCTGAACCTTCGGTGGTGCTCCCTATTGGGGCACTCCCGTGACCATTTTACTCGGATGCTGCAGGATTTCACCAATGAGCTCGTTGCGTTGAGGATGTCTTGGAAACCGTCCTCATGTGCCATTCTGGCCACAGCGGATCGCGGTCCAGTCACAGTGGCGCAGCATGGGATATACCTGGCAGTGTTGGCAGTCGATGTCCTGGAGGTGCTCGGCACAATGGTGAGCGCAGACGGGTCGTCCGTCCTGGCGCTGAGGCACCAGCTACCCAAGGCAACGGCGTGCTTCTGGGCCCACAGCGCGGTTCTTACAGCACCAGGGGTTTCTCTCAAAACAAGGATGGCCGAGTTCGCGAAGAGAGTTCAACCGGTTGCCCGGTATGGAGCGGCTGCGTGGACGTGGTCCAAGTCCATTCATAATGATTTTCACAGGTGGGAAAACGCTATCTTGCGACGCATTGCAGGACTTCGACGACGGCCAGGAGAAGACTTTGTACGGAGCGTGCAACGCCACACGCGAAGAGCAAGAAGTATCTTGGGCACGTGAGTCTTGCTACGCAGTTTTTGGATGATTTGCATCGGCTTGCTGGTACAAGCTTTGCCCGACTATATGCGAGCGCACTTCCTGAAAGCATTACGGCTGCCTCTTGCACGGATTTCTCAGCAATCGTTTCGTCTGTTATCGCCACGCCCGCGGTCGTGTTGATCGGCAGCCAGTGTTTCCTTCTTGCCTGCATCATGTGGTGCGACATCCAATGGTGGGGGTGGCGCCAAGCCGTGGGGGAAGCAATAGACCCAGCAGAGAGGCGCGAACCTTGGCGACACAGCAGATGTGGCCATCACCGTCGTTGGGAAAAAGTGTTCGTCGATGTGTTTGGACGGCACCGGAAATCCATTGCTGCAACGAGTGGGTGGCTGGGGTCAGCAGAAAGGAAGTTTTAGGCAGAAGGTCGGTTCGCAGCTCTTGAAGACAACCCCACCCAGAGGCGCGGCCGCAGGAAAGCCGCCCCTGCGGGGGGCGGACAGGCTCAGCTACTTCCACAGAAGCGCCCTCGCATCGTCGTCCGGGAGCCCGTGCACTGGGAGGCAGTCGGCGGCGCGAGCGTGAGGATCCAAATGTTGAGGGACAGCGCTCTGATCATTCATTGGGCCACTTTTTTAAGGAAGTGTCAGTACGCGGTCTACGACTCCCGACTCAGCGTTGCACACCACACAATCGCGATGCTTGTGGAGGCCCACGACGCCCTCCCGAGGCATTGCAGCGCAGAGTGGGCACGGCACGTGTACCGCGAACTCAACGCAGGGGCCAACGAACTGGCGAACCGACATTGTTTCAAGTACCAGCAGTACTGCTCTGTGGATGGCTTTCGTTATTTCCGTATCTATTTCGATGGCAGCGTTTCTGACGGCGGCGTTGGCGGAGGTTGGGTGCTGTACGGTTCTCGGCACCTCACCACGGACGCCCCGGAGGACTGGAGCAAGATTGCCGATTTGAGTTTCGGGCTACGTGGTGGTGCTGCAGTTGCAGCGACTGAACTGGAGCCCTGTGTGTGGGTCATCGTTTATCTAGGTGATGCGTTGCAGGGCCCTGCCACGGCGAATTTCAATCCTGAGCTCTGGCAGCCTATCGATACCAGTCCTCCCCCCATCCTCTCCCTTGCCGGTATGCTAGACGTGTAGTACCATTTCGGACGACTGTTGTTGTTTTGTCCGATAACTCGTGGTAGGCATAAACGGAGCACGAATGATGTGGCAATCGAGCTGTAGCCAACGTTTGCCCAGATTGTGCCGTCCCTGTGCTTCTGCCCTGCGCGTGCTCAGACATGGGCTGCACCGCGCTTAAAGTTAAAAGTTAAAGTCCCTGTTGGGCCACGCAACGTGCGAGGGGTGTGCCACAACCGGTGCGGCGGCCGCATGCGTGCGCTGGCACTTGGACCCTCGGTGGAGCTCCCTATGGGGCCCCGCAGCGTGTGAGGGGTGTGCCAAAATGGGTGCGCCGGCCGCATGCGCGCGCTGGATTCTGGGCCTCTGGTGGAGCTCCCCATGGGGCCACGAAGCGCGCGAGGGGTGTGCCACAATGGGTACTGCGGCCGCATGTGAGCGCCGGCATTTGGGCCTTCAGTGGAGCTCCCCATGGGGCCACGAAGCGTGTGAGGGGTCTGCGAAAATGAGTGCGGCGGGCGCATGCGCGCGCTGGCATCTGGGTCTTCGGTGGTAGCTCCTATGGGGCCACGAAGCGTGTGAGGGGTGTGCCAATTTGGATGCGGCGGCCGCATGCGCGCGCTGGCATCTGAGCCTTCAGTGGAGCCCCCCATGGGGCCACGAAACGTATGAGGGGTGTGCCGACATGGGTGCGGCGGCCGCATGCGCGCGCTGACATCTGGGCTTTGATGGGAGCTCCCCATAGTGCCACGAAACGTATGAGGGGTGTGCCATAGTGAGGAGGGTGACGGGAGGAGGGGGGAGGGGGAGGAGGAGGTGAGAAGGGGGGGGGGGAGGAGGAGGAGGAGGAGGAGGAGGAGGAGGAGGAGGAGGAGGAGGAGGAGGCGGAGGAGGAGGAGGAGGAGGAGGAGGAGGAAGAGGAGGAGGAAGAGGAGGAGGAGGAGGAGGGGGAAGAGGAGGGGGAAGAGGAGGAAGAGGAGGAGGAAGAGGAGGAGGAAGAGGAGGAGAAGAAGGAGACGCGGGGATCTCTCTTCAAAACAAAGACCCAGCACTACAAGATGACTGGGACAACGGATTTCCATTAAATCCCTGTTTTCAGGCGGACTCCATTTGACATTTCGAACCCAGACGCCAAGAGCCCCTGAGAACCCCCCGAGGCGCGCACAAGAGCACAAGAAGTCCCATGCCAGGAGACCCCCATCAAAAACCGAAGAGATCCACGGCGTAGGTGCTTTAACCCAGCACCGATGGGGACGCGATCCCGATGCACCTTGGGAGGGCGACCGACGAACAACCCAGCCCGAGGCGAACCCCCCCCCAAGCTCCGTCCAGGCTTTGTTTTGGTTTCGGGAGCCGGGGAAACAGAGCATATCGAATCGTTCCAAATATGATATATTGTTTTGTGGGCGGGTAGGGTTTGGGACAGCGAAACAATACATGCACGCATTGGATCCACCAAGCCGTCCACGACCGCTTGCGGACAATGAGGCGGGAAGTTAAGGATAATTCAACAGACCGAAAGCACACCTCAGGATCACCCATTGCTCGACAAGTTTCGCTTTCAACACTATCAGGACGATCCACGGCGTAGATGCTTTACCCCAGCACCGGGGGGGTGACGCGATCCCCAGGGCGACCGACGAGCAGCCCAGCCCGAGTCCGATTTCCCCCCCCCCCTCGAGGTCGCAGGTGAAGCGCCGGGACCTTGCGTGATTGCTCGATTAGTTCCGTTTTCGCACATTCTCGAAACCAGTGTTGTTTATCGACATATACGATCAAGCCACGGCCGCCGAGTCCAATCGCTAAAGATTTGAATGTCTGCGATGCGACAGGCGGGCTGGACGGCGGAGCTTAGTTAGTGTTGAAAGGAACTGTTTTTTTCAACCTGTCGAGGAAGGATCAGCGCACACATGTTGCAATACAACTTCCTCTTTCCATCCTCCTTGGGTTTGCATGCGAAAGAGTGTGTGCTAATGCAGCCGTCTCGGAAAAAATGTGTGACGAATTTGTGCCACAGGTCGGAGCTCACAGGGAGCTTTTGGCCCCGTAGTCGAACAGGAACAGTTTGACGTGTTAGCGCCTGCTTGAGAATGCAAGCGTAGCCAATCAACAATGCACTCAGGCGAAAGATTGCCAACCTTTGAGAATAGAATCCGACACCATTGTCTTTTGCTGGGCGGGTCCTTATTCTTCCGAATGTCCAAACGCAGCATGCTACGCATTCGGTTTGGAGCGCTACCCCAAGAAGGCCACTCGATCGATGGACGAGACCTAACGCCAGACCTTTGCGAAGATTAGGGTGGGTGGTGCAGGTAAACGAGCCAACTTTGGGAGGTCGGCAGCTTGTCTGCTAAACCGTCCATACACTTCAGAACCAAGGCAACAGAGAGCGCCCAAGCCATTGCTCAGTACTTTTGTTTTTTTGTTATGTTCAAGTAGTTGCAGCCAGCAATTAGCCCCATATGTTAGCATGTACTTTAGATAGGCAACACAAAGGTTACATCGCAAAAAAGCGGTAACCTTTGTGCAACGTTCAAAAAGGCGCGATGATGTCCATACAGTGCAAGGGCATAGGGATTTGCGTAGTACTCGGCATTCGTTGGATGTTGCGATGTGGGGTGCGAATTCTTATTTCTACGAAGACTTGTCTCCACAACGGAACGATGCCCTCCAAAGTATAAGATTGTTCCGATGTTCCGCTAATTCCATCAACCGTCCCCTTTCGCTGCTTGTGCCATTGCTAGGCGTGGATGGAACACAGTGCCGGGGAACTGCTTTGAACATCACCAGTCGTTCAAAGCAGTGCCCCGGCACTGCTTTGAACGATGCGGAAATGCGATCAGCAGGAGCCTTCGTCTGTTCCTTCTCCTCTTCTCGTCGCTGTATGCTCTTCCTTGTCCTCCCTCCTCCCCCGTTCCCTCTCTAATTAATTACCTCGTTCTCCCAGTCTCACGCGCACTCTTCCTCCCCCCTCTCCTCCTCCTCTTCCTGCTTCTCCTCCTCGTCCTCCTCCTCCTCCGCCTCCTCCCCCTCATTTGTTATATTTCTCCGTCCTTGTCCTCCTGTCCCCGTTCTCCTTCTCCCTCTCCTCCTCCTCCTCCTCCTCGTCGTCGTCGTCCTCCTCCTCTTCCTCCTCCTCCTCCTCCTCCTCCTCCTCTTCCTCCTCCTCCTCCTCCTCCTCCTCCTCCTCCTCCCTTCTTCCTCCTCCTCCTCCTCCCCCTTTTCCTCTCCCTCCTCCTCCTCCTCCTCCTCCTCCCCCTTCCCCCTCTTCCTCCTCTGCTATCACTCCTCCATAATTCCTGTCCGCTCCTCCCCTTCACTGATCTTCCTCTTCGTCATCATCATCCCTTTCGTCGCACGCCTCTTAATCCTCAATCGGTTCCCAATCTTCTCGACTTTCTTGTCATCCGCGTCCTTGGCTGTTGGAGGGGCCTCAGGAATTCTCAGGGCTCTTGTGTTGCACGCGAAGGCACACCTCCCAGGAACGCATCATCCTCCTCACATTCACCCTCCTCCTCCTCATCCTCCTCCTCCATGCACGTTCGGCTCAAGCCCGCGCCGACGGTAGGTTTCACGGCGGTTGGGCGGGCTCGCGCCCGCCTCCGCGGCCTGCAGTCGGGGCAGAGATGCGTGCAGGGTGGGATGACAAAGCGGAAGAGGAAACACGGGCCGCAGTTGCGGATTCTTCAAAGAGCAGCGGCGGCGGTTGGGGAACAAGTGGGGGTTGGGGCGGCCGCAGTGGCGGATACGGCGGCGGAGGTGACCGCAGTGGCGGCTGGGGCGGCGGAGATTCTCTTGGCGGATGGAGAGGAAAAGCGCAGGATGGCGGCGACGGAAGTGACCGCAGTCGCGGATGGGAGGGCGGCGGATGGGGCGGCAACGGATGCGAGGGTTGGGGAATGGAGGGCGCCCGCTGGTGGGACGACGAGGGTGGCTGGTGGAATGCATGGGAAGGTGGCCGCTCGAGTGCCTCGGCAGGTTCTCCTGCCGCGGAGCCCGCGGCCGCAACAGCGGCGGGCAAAGGAGGCGGTCCCCTGCTTCCCCCAGGGCGCGAAGAACAAGGCGCAGTTGCGCTGTTTCAAATTGTGCGCAATGAGCCGCTGCCAATTTTCAAGTTGGAATTCTTCGAGAACTTCAGGGCGAACTGGAACGGCAATTATAAGCAGCACAACGCGGCCTTGAAGTGGTTCCGAGACGAGTACGAAGACCGAGAAAACCCTTTCGGCAGCCGCACGCCCGTCTTCGGAGGTACCGCAGTTGCGGAGGAAATTTCGAAGATCCTTAAGTACCGCGCAAAGGGGAAGGCGCAGGACAACAGGGATTGGGACTGGGACCACACTGTCAAAGTGCCGTGGTCTTGGCTGGAGATGGTCGCGCAGATGGATGGACCTACAATGCTGCGCGTCGTGTGCGGCCCTGACAATGACCGCAGTCGCGGGTTGGTCCGCTGCGAGTGCCGCCCGTGCCCTAGCAGTCTCGACAACATGAGGCACACGAAAGGGGTGGACAGAGGACAGGCGCAAAGAATCCCTCTGCCCCAGTGGGATTTCGTCCTCATCCGCGACGACGGCTCGGGCATTCGCGTCCACCCATCCTGGTCTAGCCCGAAGTTCAACACGTATGAGGTGGAGCCGCACTCGCATCCCGTGCGGGGCCCGAGGGCAGGTCTCGGCAAGAGCGATGGCCACGGAACGTTCACGTTCTGGAAGATGCTGCACGCCCATCCGAATCCTGGGCGGTTCGACGCGAGCAAGGGGGCGCAGCTGCAACCGCGGTGGTCCGCGCAGCCTTGACACCGCAGTTGCGGGATTGCGCAGCCATGGAACCGCAGTTGCGGGGACCGATCGCGTGACGCCGCGCTCGTTTGACTCACTATGCGCGCTTTCGGCCGCAGTTGCGGCGCTGCCTTCTAGCGACTTCATACAGCTTGGCCGCAGTTGCGGCGCTCCCACGACTGACCGCTGTAATTAGGTGCTTCGGGCGCGCATCACCTCCGTTGAAGCACTCGTGACGTTAATTAGCGCGGCCGCAGTTGCGGAGACAGGTACTTAAACAGATGGATCCGCAGTTGTTCGTCGTCCTCGTCGCCCCTTCCCCGTCGTCCTCGTCGCAGTCTCCTCCCTCCGCCTTTCCTCCTCGTCGCAGTTCCTTCCGTTGGCCGTAGCCCGCCTCCGTTGGCCGAGTCATTTCCCGTCGTCCTCGTCGCAGTCCCCCCCGAGGGCCGCAGTTGCGGACTTTGTTGATTCCTCCTCCTCCGTTTCTGCCCCGTCATCCTCGTCGCAGTCCCCTTGCTCCTTTCACCCTCGTCTGAGCTCTTCGCGCCATCCTCTTCCGTCGCGTCCTCTCCATCCTCCTCTTCGCCTTCCTCGTCCTCATCCCCGCCGTCTCCCTCGTTGTCCTTCCTCTCCCAAGCCGGCCGCAGTTCCCCCGTCGGACGGGGGCCGCGCGCGGCCACGCCATGGACCCAGGTCGCAAAGCCGAGGTCGACAAGCGGTTCGCCGAGCTGAAGCAGCAACTGCGGGAAAGGTTCGGCCTGCAAGGGGCTGCCGCGGATGCCGCAGTCGCGGAGCCGACGGAGGACCGCAGTTGCGGAAGCCCCGAGCGACCGCCGCGCGAGGCCTCCCCGCAGTCGTCTAGCTCCTCGCGGGAATATCGGCCGCCGCCGCCGATAAGCGCTGCGAGTGGGAGCTCTGCTGGTGGGAGGCGCGAAGAGGCGCAGTTGCGCAGGGCGCACTTGACCCCCAAGGCAAAATGGGGGCCTCGGGCGCAGACGCCGACGAAGCAGCAGGACCAACCAGCAGTGACGGGAGCCGCCACCGAGACCGCAGTTGCGGGGGTGGCCGGCGAGCCAGGTGCCGCGCGCGGCTCATCTGGGAGCAGCGCGCCCTCGGCCGTGCTGCTCGCAGCCGAGTCCAAACGAGGCGCCCAACCCGAAGACGAGGCCGCCTCCCAGGAGAAAGCCGCCGAGACAATCGCCTCGGCCGATTCGCGGCCGAGGAAAAGGCCGCCTCCCACGGAAGGCTCGCCGCTGTCAGAACCGCAGTCGCGGGGTCGCGCGGGGCCTCCGTCGGAACCGCAGTTGCGGGAAGATGCGGGAGCACCGCGGAAGAAGCAGCGGACCAGGTCCCCTCCAGGGATAAACTACGTTGGGGAACGCCCCAAGTGGAACGAAGGATTCCTTCGTACAGCAGACGGCAATCGGGTTCCGTCCACCATCGCTTTGGTGTTCAACGTGGTGGTCATCACGAAGGTGGCAACAAAGGAAGATGTCTTCAGGTGCATCTTGCACCAAACTGCGGCGGTCGTCTTCGTCGTATGGGACCCCGAGCTGTTCCGCACGGGGAACGTCGAAGGCGCTTGCAGCTACGACGTTCCCGTTGGACTCAGGACTGCCGTCGAAGACGCTGTCACTTTGAAAAACAACACCGCGGAGCCTTACTGGACGACGGTTGGCCTGTTCAGAGACACGGGCGTGGTGCTCGTGCGCCCGCACATCATCGCAGAGACCGCAGTTGCGGGTCATGTTGTTGGGGCCACCCACGCCGTCACGATCCTGCGCTTTCGCCTGAAGGGCTCCGACATGAATCCTGCCGCGGTGATCCGTTTTGCCGTCGTGTCCAGACACGCAGTCACCGAACGTCTCCAACAGAAGATCACGCAATCAGAACAAACAGCGTGGCATCCAAGTTTCTTCAAGGACGCGGTTGCTTCCATCCATAAAAATGATGTGCGGTTCTTGTGCGGCCTGTTTGACATCCCGCCTGAGCAGCTCCAAGCATTTGGCCGCAGTTGCGGAGCCAGCTACACCTGCCCGATGGGGGTGGTGCTCAGGGCTGGACCCGCCCTGTTCGGAGGCCTTGTGGAGGGCACACGCGTCCTGCATCCGAATTACGTCCTCCCCATTGGCCCGTGCGACGTGCGCATTGCGGACTACAACACGGATTATGCAGGGAGGCCGTCGAAGAACGATCCCCAGTGGCTCCCTGATTGGATGCATCGAACAAGCGACTCCATCATCTCTCGGCGCTGGGTCCCAGCGAAGTACATGCCCAAGTGGGAGGATGACCCTGACCGCAGTAGCGGAGTCAGAAGAAAGCTCGGCTTGGCAGCGCTGCCCCCAATCGGCAAGGTCATTCAGAAGGAGCTCAACGAGAAGACCTTCAGCACGCACTGGTGCGAGGGCATCCACCAAAACGTCGTCTTCGTCGGCCACGGACGCCAGAGTCGGGCGAGCAAGCGGAAGCACGAAGAGGCGCGATCTGCCGCAGTTGCGGACGAGCGGTGAGTGCGGCAAGACCGAGGAGCCGCAGTTGCGGAACAGAGCTCGGTACTACTGGGCGCCTGCTGCCTGCGTAGTGCATCCCATTAGCGATGGAGTGCATGTTGCGGTGTAGGATAGCCCGCAGTTGCGGGGTTGCGGTTGCGAAGCCGCAGTTGCGGTTGCGTATAATAGGAGAGCACGCGGTTGCGAAGCCGCAGTTTGCAATTAAGTGTGCGCGCGCTGGGTCATCATCATCGTCGTCGTCCGTCCTCGTCGTCGTCGCTGCCGTCGTCGTCGTCGCGTCTGTCGTCTGTCGTCAGCAGTCGTCGTCGGTCGTCGTCGTCGTCAAGTCTGTCGTCTGTCGTCAGCAGTCGTCGTCGTCGTCGTCCCTCCTCCCTCCTCCCTCCTCCCTCCTCCCTCCTCCCTCCTCCCTCCTCGTCCTCCTCCAGGCCGCATCCCCCCGCCACCTCCGTCCTAGCTCTCCTTCCCCTTCCCCTCCCCGTCCTCCTCCAGCTTGCACCCCCCTCCCTCCTCCAGCCTGCACCCCCCCCAAGCTCTCGCCCGATATTTTGGATTAAAACTGAGCCTTCAGTCGTCCGCAGGCATTCGGCTCAGCAGGTCGTTGGGCTCCTGGCACACACGCCTCCACCCTGAGCGACGGACGTCGTGCCATAGTCCGCCATATCGGAGCTCCGGGCCGCAGTGGCGGACAGCGTCGGCACAGATATGAACGACAGCGTCGGCACAGATAATGCCGCAGTGGCGGACAAGAAAGCCGCAGTGGCGGACGAGACAGCCGCAGTTCCAGGCGGAACGCAAGGGATCTTTCAGAGGGCCAACGCCTTGAGGTCTAGATTCAGGACAGGGGACAAGGTGCGCCTCCCTGTGCTCATGCTCGCCCCGCACACGGGCAACCGAGGCGGGCACTACCCTCAGCAGGAAAGGGTTCGGGAACTCGCTGTGAAAATCTTCCTGGCTGGATTCACGCAAGCCGAAGCTGACCACGAAGGTGTCTGCGTTCAGATGTACCCAGCACAAGAGCTGGTGCTGAGAAAAAAGGAGGACCCGAAGTTCCAGACGTACACAGAGTACAATCTGGAAAAAGCGACCGGCCACCTCGCTGCGTGCTTCGACCGCAGTTGCGGAACAGACGTTGCGTATGGGACGTGTTCGCACTCCCACTTGTGCCTCGTGTTGCGGGCGTGCGCCCTGGGAGCCAAGTGGCCCATCCCCCAAGGCATGGAGTTCACGGAGGACGAGAGCGCGAGGCTGAAGCGCGTGCTCGATAAGGACGGCAATCTCGACATGGCCGCAGTGGCGGAACATGACCCTGTCGCTAAGAAACTCGTGCAGGGGGGTATGCTCATGGAAGTGCTTAGCTGGAAAATCATGGACGAGGAACCCACTGGTGCTTCGCTCATCAGCCAGTCCCTCAATAAAGGAGCCGATTTTGCGTTGCGAACGACTGAACTCACCGCGCTCCGTGTTCTGTGCAAGGCTGTTGACGCGGAGCTGCACGCCGCAGTTGCGGATCAGGTTGCCTTTGACAAGGTCAAGCTCTCCGTCATGCACGAACTCGATCGAGTCGTTCAGGACCCAGACTTCATTGAGCTGTTCTCGTTCGTTGTTGGGCTCGGGAGCACGAAAGCGCAGTTCATCCCCTTGCTGCTCCAGTTCTGCGAGGTCTACGTGAACTCCAGGAGAAGGGCCCTTCGGCTCGGTGCCTTCGGGGCAGCCAGCGAGCTTCCCGACGAAGTGCCGTGGGTCAAGGTTGCCGTGGTGATGCGATGCTACAGGAACGCGCCTGCGAGGAAGAGGGGCGTTGACACTCCTGTGTGGTGCCCTGACCCAGAACAATCGTGGAAGAAGAAGGAGTTCCGAGACTTCCTCATCGACATGAACTCGGCTCTCCGTTTGTACTTGTTCACGCTGAGCAAGGCCATCGACGGCATGGGCCCTGAGAAGGCGATCGAGTTCAAGGCGAACCTGTGCATACTGACCGCAGACGGCTTCATGCAGTACCTGAAGGACACCCACGTCAAGGAACGAAGTATCCCAGGACATCGTCAGGCGCTCCTCCGCGCTTGCGCGGAGGCCACGGGGAAGGTGGAGCCGAAGTCCAATCGGGACGCCCTTGAGAAGGCCCTCGGCGAAGTGGGAGTCGGAGGCGGGAAGCCCGATTGGTTCGATTTCAACGCGTTGCCGCGCCCAGAACCGAATGAGCCCGCAGTGGCGGGGAAGACAAAGGCTTCCGCAGAGGGGCACGAGTTGATGCCGACGGTCATTTCCTTTGACCCCACGACGCAATTACCAACGAACCACCAGCGCAGCAGGGACACGACGGCCATTCCACGCGGATCCTTCCCTTTGCCAATCGCCGAATGGAGGCGTTCAGCGGCAGCGAAGGAGCTGGGGCGGGAGCCTGCTTTGGTCAGCGCAGTGTTGCTGTGCCTTTGGGCGCGCCACATGTCCGCAGTTGCGGAAGCGCAAGTAGAGGTGTTGCAAGACGCTGACACAGAGAAACGCACCGTCAAGGCAACCGCTGCAAACGACGAAAAATGCATCGAGTTGTGGCCGTGCGTCCCAAAGGCATCCAAGGTGCACGCCGCAAGCACGCACCCCGAGAGGGTGGCCGTGCAAGTCTGGGTGAAAGGAGATCCAAATGGGGCCACGCCCACGACCTTCTACTTGCACCCCGAGTTCAAGCCGCCTGCGGACAAGACGCCCGCCGACGTGGCTGACCACGATGTGCGGTTGAGAGCATGGAAGTGGGATGCGCAAGAGACAATGCACGTCTTCTGGGCAGTCAACAGAGTCACGGAACAGGAGATCCAGCAGAGAAACAGCCGTAATGAAAGCGCAGTTGCGCGCATCAACATGGAGCTGGAGACGAAAGAATTGGCGGTGTGCGTGCCTGGGACAGGCGGGGTCGTGCTCGCCGTGAATGTCCCTGTGCTGGTGAATACCACGGCCGTGAAGAAAGGAGAAGAGCTCCTGTGGGAGGCGAGACCCAAAACCGCACCGAAGAAGAAGGCGGCCGAGGAGACGTGGAAGACGGACGCGGCCAAGAGGGCCAAAGGGAAGCCTTCGGGCCAGCCCGCGCCGAAGAAATCGAAGAAAGGGTTCGACGAAAGCGGGAAGATGTCGCTCTAATTAAGAAGCCGCAGTGGCGGCAGTCAGGGCGGCTTGCTCGCGTGACCGCAGTTGCGGGCAACAGGCCGAAGGGGGGGGCGCACGCGTGACCGCTGTTGCGGAGCGCTCGTGTACTTTGCAGCGTCACTGCTTCTGTTAGCTGATGCCGCAGTAGCGGACCGCTGACGATCGAGCACGGAGGTTCGAAACGGACCTCCTCCCTCCCTTCTCCCTCTCCTCCCTCGCCCTTCCTCCACTTCCTCCCTCTCTCCTCCTCCTTTCCCTCCCTCCTCCCAAGTTGGAAGCCGAAACTACTCATTTCCTCACTCCCTCCCTCCCTGGAGGGCCTCCCTGGAGGCCCTGGAGGCCCTGGAGGGCCTCCCTGGAGGCCCTGGCCCTGGAGGGCCCTGGGCTGAGGGCGGAGGCCCTGGAGGGCCTCCGCCCTCAGAATGCTTCAAAGCAGTGCCGCGGCACTGCTTTGAAGCAATGCTTCAAAGCAGTGCCCCGGCACTGCTTTGAAGCATTCTGAGGGCGGAGGCCCTCCAGGGAGGCGCGAGGATCGCAGGGACCGAGGGAGGCCCTCCAGGGAGGCGTTCGTCTCGCCATCTGGCTCAACCGCGCGCGGCCCCACTGCCCGCACCTCCGCCTTGCCCGCAGTTGCGGCTGTGTCCAGCGCAGTAGCACACATGCCGACTTCGAGCGAATGGAGCCCTGTGTGCGTTGAGAAGGTCTTGTGCATCCGTGGAGGTTGGCTTGCGCAGACCACCCCCATCCCCGAAAAGGATGTCAAGGTGCTCCACGCAGGGCCCCTCGGAGAGATAAGCTTCGTGCACGTGAACATGCAAAAGGCTTGGCTGCTCAAGGTGTGCGCCAAAGGTAAACCGACCGCAGGGGCCTTGAAGGCCTCCAAGGCCTGGGACGCGCTGAAGAAAGAACTCGCGAAGCAGGGCGGCGCCGCAGTTGCGGACGAGGAGAGCGACGGCGACGCGGGGGACGAAGCAGATGACCCCATGTCGGCCCTGGTCAGCTCCACGGACGCCACGAAGAAGCAGGCAGCGACCCCGACCAGCGCCAAGAAGCAGAAGACTGGAACGCGTGCGGCGACTACTGGCCTGCCCAGGGGCGAGGCCGTGGAGTCGGCCATAGCCACTGTGCACTCCGTACAGATGCCCGCAAAGAGCCCCATGAAGTTTCCGCACGACACGGCCGTTCGAAACGTGCGGGTGGCCAGCTTCAAGCGGAGGACGTTGTGGCTGGACGCTGCAGACCTTGGGTGGCTGATCGACATGATCGTGGACGACGTGAGCCTCGGCGGTGTCCCCGACATCGACGACGGCGACAAGGACGAGGCCGCAGTGGCGGACAGGGACTGGGCAACGGCGGTTGACCCTGCCACCCCGCTGGCGAAGCAAAAGGAGGTCGACTCCCTCGTGGCGCAGGGGAGCGGCTCTGGCTTCACCGTCGTTTGGGACTTCAAGGGCGCTTGGGTCGCGACCATCACGCGAGAGTGTGCCAACAAGGGCAAAAGGATCGAGATGGATGTGAAGAAACTTACAAAGAAGAAGTGGCAGTCGGCGCAGTCGGTGAAGGGCTACGACTACGAGTGGGAGGGCATGACGCAGCACCAGCGCAAGCAAGCGGCTCTGGATTACCTCGAGCTCCAAATCCCCAGTCTGTTCGACTGAGGCCCGAAGCCGTATGGGCCGCAGTTGCGGTGGGGCTACTGAGTGCCCGCAGTTGCGGGGTGGCTGGGTGCGCGTGAACACGCGGAGGGCGAGGCGGTGTGAGGAGGCAGGCGGAAGGTTTAGGGTGTTCCACGGGTGCACGCCTTAGTGCGCCAACTTGTGTGGGCGAGCGTTTTTCTTAGAGAAGCATGGAGTGAAGCATCGAAACCCTGTGCGCGCGATGATTGGGGCTTCCGCGCGGGCGTTGTTGAAATGTACCTCCTTCTTCGCCCCTCCGCATCGTCTTCAGTTGCTCCTCCCTCCTCCCCTCCCTCTTCCTAGTTCTGTAGCCCGCAGCCGAGTGCCCGGCCCGAGTCGTTCGCCACGCGACCGCTCATGGATGTTCCCGTGGGGCGGACATGGTATGGCGAGGAGGACGGAACGCATTTCGAGGTGGAGTGGCTCCATTACGACAGCGGCTGCGCACCGAGGAAAACGAAGTATGGCACCACTGGGCTCGCCAACATCTTGAGCCGCAGTAGCGGCGTTCCGTGCCCCAAGAAGATAAAGGTGCACGCATGTGCGGATTTTCCGTGCCTAGCGAAGTGGCCCGCGTCGCAGTACGGCCTTGCTGAGCCGCCTCGCTTTCATTTGCGGCCGTCTGCTTGGCGACCGGGCGCGACGCCACCACCCGCAGTTGCGGCTCCAGGCGGCACCGCAGTTGCGGCTCCCTCGGCCCCTGCACACATAGCACCAGCAACACCAGCAGAACTCGCAGCTCCTGCGCAAGAAGGACACGCAGCTCCAGCACCAGAAGCACCCGCAGAACCCAAACCTCCAGCAGCCCCTGTGCCCGAAGCACCCGCAGCAGCAGTCCCTCCAGCTCCTCCAGCTCAAGTGCACGCAACACCAGACCCGCCTGCTGCGCAGGAGACCGCAATTGCGGTTGAAGCTCCTGAGGGAGTGGAAGCGGACAAAGACACACCACTTCCAGCACGCTTGCCACCAGCGCGGCCGCTGCCAGAGAACTGGTCGAAGACGCAGGTCGCATTCTTCCCGTGCCCAGACCCAAAGGCTGCAGCACGAGTTGCGGCGCCTGTTGGCGACGCCTTGCGGCCACGAGTCGCGGCGCCACCCCTGGCGCCAGAGAAAGGTGTACCTGTGGAAGACGCGCCAAAGATCCAGGCCGCAGTGGCGGCGACGGTGCCTGACCGCGTGATGGCTCTCCTGAGGCAGATTCTGTCCGAGAATTCCTACATAGGGTATTCAGCTTTCATGCTGTTTGCCTTGCGGTTCGGGCGTCAACCTTACGTGTGGGAAGGCGAGAACCGCAAGGACCTCCTTGACTTCTACATGCCTTGGGCAAAGGAGAAGTGCACTGAGCCATGCGCCGTCGACGGCGTGGCGTGCGTACTCGCCGCTGCTGAGGATCTGTTCGGGGAATGGACAACGGTGGAACTCAGGCCCGTGACTCCCGAGAACCCTCTCCATGAGGTGCGCCACTGGGTGGCCGCAGTTGCGGTGGGTGGCGTGTGCTCTGAGGGGGCGGACGCGTTGAACAGGTTCTACGGTCCTCTGGGACAATGGGTCCTAGGGACTGTTTGCGATGGAAACTGCGGCATTGACCTTATGGCGATGATGTTGCAGAAACCGCAAAATGCCGAGACGCGCAAATGGCTTCGGGAGGAACTGTACGATTTCGGGGTGCGCCGCTGGGACGAACCGTGGTTGCACGACATGCTCGTTGTCACGCAGGAACTAACCTTGGAGGAGGTGCGGGCGTACCGCAGTTGCGGGGCCAGCGGCCCTGCTGGACCCATGGTCCTGCACGACTCCGAGGGCGAGGGCGAACCAGCAGAGGCGCCGAGAGAGGCGAGCGCGCCACGCCCCGCTCTCATGGCGGCGTTAGAGTGGCAGACGGGCGTGCAGGACATGGGTATATTGCTTGCCATGGCTGAGGCTATGCCCGAGGCGTTGCAGGAGGAGCAGATCAGGGCGCACGCACTGGCCAGCGCACGCCCAAAACCCGAAGTTGCGGAACAGAAGCGGCGCGTGTGCCCGCACATGCTCAGAGACCGCGAACTGGTTTGCAAAGACCTGGAGGCGCACGCACGCAGTTGTGGTTGGATGGGCGAGGGCGTTCTGCCACGGAATTCAATCGCGTCTTTTTGCGAGCGGTTCACGTGGCCGAAGGGCATGGGGGTCGTCCAGCAGCGCCAGGCCGTCTCCAAGTGGTTTCAAAACTGGCGCACACAAGGTGGACATGGCACGGCGGGCGTGCATGGCCGACGCCGCGCGCGGGGCAACCAAGGGCGCCCGAACAAGGCTCCATGGCTGGAAGCCGCTCTGTACGAGTGGTGGTCCCACATGAGGTACTCCGTGGACTGGAAGGCGGTGGCCAAGCGAACCGCAGTTGCGGAGGAGAGGCCCAAGATGTTGGCCAGGTTCTCCCAATCCCTGCTGGTTACGAAGGCGAAGCAACTCGTCGCGGACTACTGCGTGGAGACAATGAAGCGGGGAGGCAAACCGATGGTGCCGCAGTTGCGGCCTCGGTGGTGGGTGAAGTGGCGGCGCTCCTACGGCCTGAGCATGAAGAAGCCGAACCGCAAGTACAAGGTGCCAAAATGGTTGCTCCAATCTCGTTTTGAGACTATGATCTTGAACGTGGCCAGGGTCCGCGCAGCTGCAGAGGAGCTTCTGGGGTACGACCCGCACATCCTGAACTGGGACCAGTCGCCCTTTCACCACAACGAGTCGTCGTCGGCCTCGAAGCCGACCTTGGCTGTGAAGGGTGGCATTGTCCCGCTTGTCGAGGCGCATGACGACAGCAGGGCTCGGTGGACAGCGAACCTGACGGTGTCGAGCGACGCGGAGGACATCCGCAGTTGCGGACCACCGCCGGCGGAGCTAATGTTCAAGGGGGGATCTGTCATCGCTGAGGGCTTGGCCGCACATGCCCGCAGTCGCGGCTATCCGTCTTGGGTGAGCACGGCGACGTCCGAGAAGGGGTCCTACCGCGCAGACGACGTTGTATCATTCTTGCAGCGGCACTTGCGGGCCTGGCCCGACGACCCGCAGTTGCGGGGAAAGTGGCGCATCCTCATGGCCGACGACCATTCCCCGCACAAAGCAGACGCTGTGCGGAGACTCGCCTGGCAGCGCGGCTACGTGCTGATCATTCACGGCGGGGGGACGACCGCAGTTGCGCAGCCCGTGGACACGGACTTGAACCAGCACGTGAAGCGCCGGTACATTGCCCTCGAGACCAAAGCGCTGGTGCAGCAAATGGCGTTGGGGAAGCACGTGCCGCAGTTGCGGCGTTCCGATTGCGCCGACTTGATGCTGTCAGTGTTGGAGAATGTGCAGTTGCACTTGGACGCCGCGAAAGGTTTCCTGAAAGTGGGAATTCGAGCGCCCTTCGACAAGTCAGGAGATCTCGAGATTTGCCGAGAGGCGGCGGAACTCTGGGAAGCAGGGGGGCTGCGAGCAAAAGTGGACACCGCAGTCGCGGAGGTGAGGGAAGAATGCGAGCAGAAACGTTTGAAATGGTCCTACAATGACGTGCTGCGTCTCATACACGAATACGAGAAACACGACGCCACAGATTCCGTGTTGGAGAAGCTCGGCGACGAAGCGCTAGGCCAGGAGCCAGGCCACGAGGAGGGCGATGAGGAGGGCGGGGAGGAGGAGGAGGAGGAGGTGCACGAGGAGCACGAGGAGGACGAAGAGCAAGAGGAGGCCTCGTGGGCCGAGGCTCTTGCGGAACAGTGCGATGCCGCAGTTGCGGCACCTGGGCCTCAAGGATCCTCGGTATCCATGGACTGCGTGGTCGACGCAGAGGCGGCCGAGCAGGTGGCAGTGGCGACGTCCTTGGCAGAAACGCTCCGCGAGGCGGAAGATATGCTGCGCCAAGTGGGCATGGAGAAACTAGCGCAGGATTGCCGACAGCAACGACACAAACAAAAGAAGCGGTTGAGAGAGCTGGCGCGGGAGGACAACGAGGTCCTACGAGCGTTGACTGCCCAGCGAGACCACGAAGCCGCAGTGGTGGCGAAAAAGCGGCGCCTGGCTCTGGAAGCGAACGACAGGACGAAGGCGTTGCACGATCTCAAGAAGCAGATTCGAGAGGCCGAGGCCGCCTTGAGGGCAAAGAAGGAGGCCGCAGTTGCGGTGGAAACGGCTTTGGCTAACAAACACGCCCTAGCGCAGTGGAATCCCGAGGAGTTCAAGATCAAGAAAAACAGGATGGCAGCTCTGGATCGCCTGGCTCGCGGAAAAGGCGTCCTCTCAGACGAGCAGAGGGGGGAGTGGGCATGGTTCAAGACGCATTGGGACGAGGAGATGTGCAAGCAGCACAAGGAGCAATGGCCGCTCACGTTTGCTGGGTGGCTGCAAAAAGTCGCGAACGACGCGGCGTCTGGGAACCGTTCGGCGCTGTCGCAGTTCGTGCATTCGGAAACAGTGAGAACCCTGGGAGGGCAAATGGCGCTGGTAATCCCAGCCCTAGCGTGATGCAGGCCGCAGTTGCGGACCCACAGGAAGTCCAGAGGGAAGTTGTTTTTCCAAGCGGCTCCCGCGCGGGCAGGAGATGAGGCAAAACCGCAGTTGCGGTCTTCCTGCTGCTGTGAAAATAATCCTTTCACAGTCCCTTGCAATCGTCGCCCTCCTTCTGCTTCTCCGCCAGTCCATTTGTTGTTCTTTCGGTTCCTTTGAGTCCTCGCCCTCCTTCTGCCACTCCTCGAATCCTCTTTGTCTCCTCCCTCCATCCGACCCCATGCCCATTCACGATCCATTTCCGTAGCCACCGTGGCTCGAGGTGGCGCGCGCGAAGACGCAAGCATGTGGCCGCCCGCGCGCCCGAGCGCATCCTCAGGGAGTATGGACCGTGGACTTCGATTCGCCAGAACGGTGTTCATCCACAACGCTGAGGAGGAGGAGGGAGGCAAAGACGAGGAAGCCGCAGTTGCGGATGATGACGACGACCAGCGGACGCAAGATGGCGACAGCACCGTCGCGTCCTCGGCTGCCTCCGCTGACGAGGCTGAGTCCCGGGGAGGTGCGGGAGCCGCAGTTGCGGCAGCACATGACTCCTACATGCCGAGAGTGTTGTCGTCGCGGAGAACCTGGAAACGGGTGCCCATCATCGAGACAAGCAATCTGTCGGAAAAACAAAGAGCTCTTGTCGACGCATGGGAGGAGAAAACGGAGTTCGAAGCGGGACGGGTCGGCTTCTACGTGGCCAACTTCGGAGGGACTGCAGCTAGACCCACGCAACGCGCGGACGAGTGGGCGCAGCTCCGCGCGAACCCTGCCCAGATCATCGCCCTCTGCGAGTGCGACGACGAGACCTGCGCGGTACTCAGTGGGGAGCACGACGCGAGGGACAGTGCAGCCGCAGTTGCGGACGATAGGTTTCGGAGTCGGACTCAATACAACTACCTGTGCGTTAAGGGCGGCGAGCCATCAGGGACCCTCCTTGTTGGCATGAGGGACCGCAGTGGCGGCCACATTGAACACGTAGACTTTGCGAGACTCTTCCACAAGCAGGAGAAGTCCAAAACGAAGAAGAAGAAGAAACAGTCCGCAGTTGCGGAGGCTCCTGCGCCAAAGCTGCACAACAAGTACTCCAGGGCGATGGTGGTGCGCGTCCACCTGGACCAGGCCGTGCCCCATTTGGGGGGCTCCTTCAACGTCATGGCGGTGCACGTCCACCACAGCTTGGCCAACCAAGACTGGGGCGTCACGAAGCTCCATGAGTTCTACAACTGGTTCGTCGCCTACGTCAGGGAATGGGACGTGAAGGTCTGCATGGGGGACTTCAACATGTGCATGTTCCAGCTTGTGTCCTGGTGCCGCAATTGCGGCCTGACTGTGGACGTCGCCGCGTGGACCCCCTGGAAGACAGCAGGCGGCCAGCCCAGGGCAGACAGCATGGCGATTTTGTTCATAAACTGTCCTGGGCAGTACAAGCTTCACCATGGCCTGAGTGTTCTGCACGACCGTGAGGGCGGATTCTTGACGACCCAGCATGATCCGTCTTTCCCTGTCTTCGACTACACGAATGGCCCTGGGAAGATGCTTCAGACTTACGTGCCCAAGGCTGAGCCCGTTGAAAACAAGATGCGCGCCTTCCTGACGCCATCTGGCGAATCCTTGACCGCAGATGCGGAGTTCGAGCAAAGGATGGCGCGCAGGGAACGCGACGATTGGGTGCGCTATCCCTTCAGAGTGAAGCAGGGCAACCTCGACGACAAGATATGGCATGGCGCCTTCGGCAGGGCGAGGCACGGAGCGCACTTCCCTCTGGTGGCTTTCACGCACAATACGTGCCGCAGGTCACCTGAAAGACTCGCCGCGAGGTTGGAACGCAGGAAGGGCGGCAGGAAGGGCGGCAAGAAGGGCGGCAAGAAGGGCAGCTACGCGGACACCGCAGTTGCGGGGAAGGGCGTCCGACCCCAGATGGGAACCGCAGTTGCGGGGAGAGACGCTGGGGCTGAGCGAGCTGGGAACACGCCACCGCCGCAAGCTGCCAACGGCGACGATGCGACCCCTTCTTGTGCCGCAGTGGCGGCTGGGTCCTGGGACGCCAGCGGCAGCGGCGCATGGGAGGCGCGCAGTCCCGCCACGAGATGGCAGGGCTGGTCCTGGTGGGACTGGAGCTCGAGCGAATGGGGCGCTGATGGCGCGCAGTGGTGGCCCTCTGATCATGCCGCAGTTGCGGACAATGCCCCTGAGGGCTCGCCTCCTCAGCGTGAAGTCGAGTGGGGCTCGAGCGGGCGACCTGCCGAGCGCCCTCCGTGGAGCTTCGAGGCGCAGCGTTGGTGATGGCCGCAGTTGCGGGCAAGTGGAGCATGATGTTGATTGCCGCAGTTGCGGACAGTGTACGCTGGAAAAATCATCATCATCATCAATCATAATCATCATCATATCATCATATCATACGTTCAAAGCAGTGCCGGGGCACTGCTTTGAACGCGTTCAAAGCAGTGCCGGGGCACTGCTTTCGATCGTCGCCTCGTCGCCGTTATATGGGCTATCGGATTACGGGAAGGCACGTGACCTCGCAAAAAATGAAAGGTTTCCGGGCACGTTCAAGTTTGGAGCGAAGATTTATAAAGGCCCGTTACTTAGGTGGCACCCGGATACATATATGTGTCGCCGAAAAACACAATGTTTGCAATGCATGTTCATTGCTATCTTCATCGTTTGCTCCTTTCTCGTCCTTCTCTTTTGTCTTCAGGGCGCCGCGTCGCAACCGAATCCCCGCGCGTTTGGCATTTCTCGAAATGCCGAGGCGCGCATTTGGCGTGTTTGTTGCGTTGTGCCTACGTGCCCTAACGGATGCATGGCTTCATTGACTGACGAATTGTAATCCCGAATCTTTTGCCGCGGATTGCATTCAAAAACCGAAGGGGTTCAGTTGCATATCGTTTCGTGAGGCATCAGGACAATCGTAGCATTTCGGCTCGAGGTTCATTGTTCAAGATACCTGAGTTCCAGGGGTCCCACCCCTGAACGTACATCCCGCTTCCATCACCCCGTCCGTCACTGATACTTTCTCACCTTGTACTCCCACTTACATCTACATTTCAATGTGATGAACAAGCACTGGGGGGGTGTATGGCGCAAGGGATATACTACAGCTTGGTATGGGCCGTTTGTGATCTCATCTACATTGCCACAAGAATGTCCCCAACCGACGGTACATGCAGTATTTGTATGCCAGAACTACCGGATTTTGGCCCTGTTGCCTCCCGGTGGAGATGGATGGCATTGGGTGGTGGATTGGGTTTAATTTGGTGGGAAATTATGCAACTAGTCATCATGGGACTTTTGTGGTTGAGTATCCGTGGGGGACACCAAATGCAATATGAGAAAAATAATCAAATGTATAACACGGCGGGTAACCAGCATTGAAAGAACTCGCGGATGAATGCGAAATGATTGAGACGGAGTGGCTATATTGGTTCGGAGGGGCAGCCACTTCTCGAGAGTGTGATAAACATCAGGAATTTGTTTAGTTTTTGGGTGCGCAGCAACAGGCGACCAAAGTACGCAACAATTGGGAAAACATCAAACAATGCATCAACAACCAACACTGGCTCAAGCCCTCACCTGTACCCCACTGTCCTACATCCTATCCCTTACATCTTACGCCGCATCTGTCTTCTCTTCTCGCTCACGCGCGCCGAAAACAGATGGCATGGGTTGCCGGGGTATTGGCATCTATCGATTGGGGGGCGGTGGGGTCTACATTATTGGGTTGGGGACTCTATGCTGTGGAAGGTACGGGTCGATGGGCAGGGAGTGCAGCACGCAACGCAGCAACATTCCTCTCGCAGTTACCTCGCGAGTGCCACTTGGCATCAGCGCGCGCGGCAGCAATATGCACTGGGAGCAGCCGCAATACGTTACGATGCCGATGCCTGGGTTTGTGCCGATCTCATTTGCTTGGGGATGGTTGGCACTGGGAGCACTTCTGGGTTTTCTAGATGATTATGATGATGGTATGATGTGGCTGCGTGCGACAAGCCGTCGGTGCCACACCAGCCTACATGCAGTACGCAGCACCGGCGGTCCCGCCCCCACGCCCGCCCTTCCCCTGGCCGACACCCAGGGAACGTGCACAGCTGGAGGCATTCCGGATTCTCAGGGAGAGGCGGCCTGGAGCCCTCCGCACCATGGCGGAGCGCAATGGCCGATCTTTCCGCGATTGCCACCTTGACAAGCCAATTTTTGTTCGTATTGGATCGCAACATTGTTGCCAGAATTCTAGCCAATCACGGAATGGTCTGTCTGAGTGCAGATTTGGGGGTGGAGATATGAATATGTCAAGGTATGTTTGGGAGAGACGGCTCATTCGAAGCTCTTTGTGAGCTCTCTGTGATGTGGCGGAACGTTTAGCAAGGGCGCAAGTGCCGGAAAATATTCGGGAAGTTATACAATTTCAATCAACACTCGCTGCTCTTAAGAAGCCCAACGATCGAATAGGACACATTTTCGCAGATTCGTGTCAAACTTTGCCCGATACCTTCGCGGATTCGTGTCAAAAAGTTTAGCCCGACAATTCCAAAGTGACTTGCGGGCTTCAGCGTGGCCGCACAATTCTGGCATGTGCGATCGAAGTGGCACGGACACCGCTATCCATTTCATTCGGTTCGTGACGGATGCGTTCTTGCACAATTTGATCGTCAACATTGACAGTTTCGGTAGCAAGTCATGGGAGCTTAGTGTATCCTTTCAATTCCGTCTCTAGCGTCGGTTAGCGTCGATTAGCGTCTGGGGGTCGATGAGAGAACGCCGATGTAGCGTCATCTCGCGTCGATTAGCGTCGATTTAGCGTCTCCTTACCAGTTTGCTCGAATAAAGCTGTGGGACTCTGAATGTATGTCGTCGTTGATTATTATGCAAATTGGGCAGGCGCAGCAACACATTTTCACACACGGTTTTCTCAGTGGACTGTGTCGGTTTTCTCAGTAGAACGTGTGAATTGTATTACTTTACCACATTGCTGGCCGTCGGGAAGTGTAAAGCGAATGAAGGACTAGAATAGTTTTGCAAGTAAGAGAATAAGGTGGGCAATTCTGCAAAACCATTCAGTTAATAGGCAAAACCGCCATCATGGCATTGGAGTAAAAGACAACGTATACCATTCCGCAATCTCCGTATCACGGTTTGCTATTCTCCGCGCACGCAATTCCTTGAAATGTGTGAGTTGTTCACACGTAATTATGATCAGAATTTGCGTTGCTATCGGCCGTGTTAATACAGTCTCATTTTTTTTTTGGAATTAACGTACATAGCGCCATTCGAGCGGATAGATATTAATGTGCCGTATGACGGTATGTCTGGCAATTTATGGCCGGCAGTGTACGTATGTACGAAATGTATTTAGACATTCTACAAAACGAACAGAAATGAAGACAGACATTTCCACAAAACAATTTCTTTCATGATGTAATGAAGTGTATATCATACACAACTTTTTAATTTTTAAATATGTTCGCCGTTTATCCCTATATAAATCAAGTGTGTCATATGTACAGCCCCAGCAAGCTTTGCCAACAAACATTATTGTCAATTCACGGGAAAGCGTTTTAGCAAACATTGATCCGGAAACTTAACACCATTAATATTAATATTAGTGTTGTTTTGTCATTTTTTCTCCAGAAAAATCTCTCTGCATGGGACACAATCGCAATGGGAAATAACATTATTTAAAAGAAATCATACATGCAATTAAGGGTGGATTCAAACATCGACCCATGAGCAGAGGCCGAAAATATTTTTCAGCCACGGACGGCATTGCGTGGTATTATAACTGAATATATCAAGTAACTTATCCGTTTTGCTCAACGTAATCGGGTGGTGTTAAATATATGCTGCAATGCTGACATTAACGTATGTGGATCCAGGGTTCCGATCGGTCATTTACTTATCCACAATATCCGGTGAATATGAATCAAGCCGAATGTGATAGAACAGCTTGCCATTTTGAATATTTATTCGCCCTGTATTTTTTAAAAATCTTATATTGAGAATAAAAATATATACGCCAATATGAATTTGCATCTCGATTATACGTGCAACAGCTCCGTCGGAAATTGCTTTGGGACGCCAATATTTCAAACAATTTAGGCCGGGGCAGGCTTATGATAACAATAGTGAGGAACAATTTTGAAGATGCGAAAATCAAGGCAAACATTTGATAATCGCGCGGTAATGCAATCAATACGTAATATGTTTGCTTACGTACGGTAAAAAAACATTCGATGCGGTAGTGACTTAAATTTTGGATATGGATGCAGTTTTTTTTGTTTTTTGTTTTTTTTCCTGTTACACGTGGAAAAAACGGATACCAAATCCGGTATATCTTTTTCGGATTCAACCCCCAAAATATAACAAAAAACATGAAAACCGTGCATCTTGGGAAAGAAACAGCGGGAAATACCAAACACACAAATGCAATGGGAAAGACCAAATCGGTTAGGTCAGGGCACAGACGTGCCCAAAACAAACCTTACAAAATAGAACAAATAAAAGAGGAGCTAAAAGAAAAAGAAAAGAAAGAGGGGAAGACGGTCCGCTTACACAACTTGCAAATCTGCTTAAGGACAGCCCGGCTCCCGCTGAACTCATTGTAAAAATTCTTTTCTCCATACCGCTACCGATTCCGAGTAACGTCCATGGAATCTGGCTCCCACAACTTGAAAGAAACGTGCGTGGCTGCACGTAAACAGCACCGGTTGCAGTTTGTATTAGTCTAGCCACAACGGCCTCTATCATGTGGGATGGGGCCACGCACGCTTAAACTAATAATATAATGGGTCGGTTTAGTCGTTGCAAGTAAAAACAACGAATGTTTGGGATATTTTCAATCACTGCGTGCAGATACACAATGGCAAGCATAGATAATGGTTCCAATAATGAAAACAAATGGTTCTACAAAACACCATTCGACACGCCATGCGCCTTGATATTGCGACACCAAGGAAACCTTTTGGCGCAACATTCCAACGCGCTATTTATTTTGAGTGAATGCGCTGATTTACCGACTGCAAGTCCGGATTTATCTGCCCATTTGCATATTTGGAAATTATTTGAATTATTTGTCACTTCCTCGTCATCGTCCTCCTGCTTTTCTTTATTATTTTAAATTGTTTTGCCGAATCGCCGCCTAGTCGAACACGATTTTTTTGGCCACTTCGACCCCTTGAGTTTCGTGTGCCCCTTGCCTCTTGTATTCTGGCACTAGTGGAAATTGGTTTCTGTTAGTGTCCGACAAAAGGAATATCTTTTCCTTTGCTTATTTTCGCGTGTGAAATCCATGTATGAGATTGCCGGCCGTAATCCAACAACCAATCGAAGACGGTCAAACCATTGCATTGTTTCGTTGCGTATTTCTACTGCAAAGAAGAATGTGGTGGACCCCTCAAGCAAACCTCGAATATTCACCTATCATTACCACCGTTTCCATTGCCCGCGACACGCGTAATCAAGGAATGCTTCTTGACGGTACCTTAGAAGAGTTCTGTGGCCATCTGGAACCGTTTTGGCGTTTTATGGAGCATCTTGAATCCACCTGGGGCTAATTTGGACTATCTGGAGCCATTTTGAAGCCCTCTCTTCCTGACTCTTTGAGGATCCCACCGGAGCCGTTCAGGAGCCTCTCGGGGGCCTCTTCGGGCCTCTTGGGGCCCTCTTGAGAGCCTCCTGGGAACTGGAAAGTCTCTTAGACGGTCGGTCGAAAGATTCGGAGTACAAGATTTACGGCCCCTCGCACCTCGATCCTCGTGAAGGTTAGCAACAAATGGCCCTCCCAATGGCCGACAAAAACAAAACCTTCGACACATCGCGATCTCCTCTCAAACTTCAGGGAAAAACGGGCTTACGCGATCTAATTTCTGGAAGAAATGCAATGAAATGCAAGTTGATGCCTGAAACTTTCTGTTTCACGCTAGCTTTGCCCATGGTCTCGCCGAAACACAATATTCAATCTATATCCAGTTTATTCCCGCCAGTTCTCTAGGCGTAGGAAATTTAGGGCGTTTCCTTTTCCACCCTCTCTCTTCTCTTTCGGGGAAAGGTTTACCCCTCTCCGTACCCCCCTGGACCTGTGAGAAAGACGTTCTGCGAGCGGTCGGAGCGTCTAAAACGGCCTCGGCGAGAAGCCCAAAACATTGGTGTTACTCAGAGTGTGGCACCATTTTAGCCTCCTGGGGGGGAGAGCAAATTAGAACCCCCCCTTCTTTGATCGATCTCCCCCGAGGTGGCCAGGATGCCCCAAGAAGCCCCCACGAGGCCCCCAAGATGCCCCCAAGAGGCTCCCAAGACACCCCCCAAGAGGCCTCCAAATCCACCCAAGACGCTCCAAGAGGGAGAATGCCCAAATCATTGATTTTGTTTCATTTTGGCCACATTTTGGCCTCCTGGGGGGGGAACGCTGCTTGAAATCGTAAGAATCTTAAAGGCGTCCCGCCCGTCTGCCTCAGCCTGCCCCGTCCGGTCCCCCTTCGCGCCAAAGGAGCGCCAGGCACGATTTGTTGTCATCACTCCCCCTTCACTTTTTGACGCCATTGCCATTGCGGCCCCACTGTTGGGGCCTCAACACAGCATCGGCACCGCGCCCCCGCTGAGAAAATAACATCCCTGACATCGGTGGCGGAGCTTGTACGCTCCACGCCTGAGCTTGCACGCTCTCCGCGGGAGGTGCAAGCTCCAATCTGCTATACCAGCGCGGGGCGGCGCCATGGCTGGCTCACCGAATGCCGATAGCAAAATCGCATCCGTGCCCTCGGCTGGCGATGATCCGGGCGCTGCTCAAGATCTGCATGCGGTGCTCCGCGTCATGGCGGAGACGCAGAGGGACCTCCTCCGCTTGCAGCGTGAGGGAGGTCCGCGTAGGACGCGATTGCTGCTCTCCCAGGGTAAGGTGCCGAACTTCGACGGGGACGTGAAGACCTCGACGAAGCGGTACAAGGAGTGGCGCAAGAACCTGAGCATCTGACGGACTCCGAGCTCGCGCTGATCATTTTCAGCCAAGTGAGTGGCAGGGCGAACACACTCTTTTGAAACCATGGAGCCCGAGGACTTGAGGAAGGACAACGCCTTGGAGATGATTGACGCGATATACAACGACGCCTTCGAGAAGATGGACCGCGAGAGGCTCGACAACGTCCACCAGGAGTGGGAGAAGGCATCCCGGCGTCAACGTCAACCCATGATGGATTGTTGGTAGTCCCCAAACGTGGTGGTGACAACACCTGGCGGTGGGTCTCCGGCGATTTGGTGTCACCACCCGGTTTGGGGACTCGTGCGGTTTTCCGGGGATGTCCCGAACACTGGTGGGTCCAGGAGTCACAGAACCCGGTGGTGACCCCGTGTCCCCAAACCCAGCGGTGACCTTTCTGGGGATTCCAGGTCGCCACCTGGTATCTCACCACCCGGTTTGGGGGTTCCCAAGATTGGATCACCTACCTTCGCAAGAGAAGGATGGAGTTGCAGCTCCAGGACCCTGCCTCGGCGATCTTGGACACGGCCCTGGCGAGCAAGATGCTGCGGGGGGCGGGCCTCGCGCAGCGCGAGCGCAGCCAGGTGATCTTCAGCTGCGGCGGATGGAGACGGTGCTCCAGGTGGTTCGTTCTAAGATCCACGAGGTGGAGAAGAAGAGCAATTTGTTGCCGAAGAGGTCCAATGCTGCATTGCCGCATCGTGCTCGCGATGCGAGGTTCCAGGGGGCCCGCGACGACAAGAACAAGGACAACGGCTGCAAGGCGAAGTTAGCCATCCGCGGGCGTTACACGACAGTGCGCGAGAAGGAGGGCCTTGAGGGCGACCAGCATGATGGTAGCGAGGACGATCAAGAGCAGGACCATACGAGGACCACGAGGAGGAGGAGGAGGAGGATCCAGAGGTGTATTTGGAGGACCAGGAGGACGATAGGGACCAGCTGGAGGAGGAGCAGGTTGAAGCAGAGGGCGACGAGGAGGATGTGGATCTGGAGGAAGAGCTCCAGGAGGCCTGCATCGCCGGCTGGCGGGCCAAGAAGATGACCGCTGCAATCCGGCTGAAGCGGGGCTACGCCGCGCCGAGGACTCGCGACAACCGCGGAGGTAGCAACAACGACTGGCCCCCACAGGGTTCCGGCAGTACTCTGCAGAAACCTGTCCAGAGAAAACTAAGCAGTCGTTGTGCTGACTGCAGCCGCCCAGGGCATTGGCGGGGCGACCCGCAGTGTCCCAAGGTGGGCAGTGGCGAGCGTGAGCCTTTCAAGAAGAAGCCGGGTACAGAGGCCGCTGGCTCGAACAAGCCATCGAAAGTGCACGGTCCAATATTGCACTGGGTCGGCGTGGCTACCTCTGACGGGAAATATAAAGGCGCACAGCCCAAACACAGACCAAAGAGAGAGTCGGAGATTGAGCAGGACACTAGGAGCAACAACAAATCAGACAAAATTGAGATAATCAAGCTCACGGCCAACACGTTTGATGATGGGCACGATGTCGAAATCAGAGTGCCTACGGCCCAAACGGCGCGTCACATGCAGAGACGTTTTGAGGACGATCGCAAACACATCTGGTTCATCGTGGAGGTCGACCACTGCGTCGTCACGCTGAGGCTGGCTACGAAACTTGCGGTCCGTGACGTGGACACGGGGGTCATCATTACGACGATCGCGAAGATCCTCAACGCGAGCGCAAGCGAGGGTAACGACTACAAGGATGTTGTTAAGGACAAGTGCGATCAGAAGGTGAACGACCACAAGGAGGCGAGGGAGAAGATGATATCGAAGAGGGTGCCTTCGCCTGGAGGTCGGCCGGCTCGCTCGAGGAGGATGTCTCCCCAGACTTGCAGGACGTCTTCGAGAGAGCTACGCGGGCGATCCTTGGAGCGCAAAAAGGCTCCGAGGTGGTCGTCTGCAGGCGATTATGGGCGCAACCGCGCGAATCGCCAGCCTTCGTCACATGAGAGGCCTCGGAGCGCGCCTCCCCGTGTTGCAACACGGAGCGCGGTGACGCCTGGGACCGAAACTCGGAAGAGGACGAGGGTGGAGGAGGAGCAGCCCGAAGATCGAGACATCGATCGAACATCCGATCAAGCAGACCAACATAGACGTTGCCATCGTGAGCCAGACGAGCACGGGAGGGCTTCGCCGCTCACCTCTGGGGATAAGCAGGTTGGACCCCACTTTGACGAAGGATTGTACAAAATCCGCCCAGCGTGTAGCCTTGTCCAAAATCCGCCCAGCGTGTATTCAGTTCATAGATGCTGACAACGTCGTTCGAAGGCTGAATCTCGTGACTCTGCAGTGCGAACGTCCTGAACCCCTGGATCAATCTAGCGTGCACTCCGTGTTCATGAACAGCTCCCTTGATTCGGCTGACGCTCCGAGCACTGCTGATTGGGACATGGTGGACCAGTATGGGCAACGCAAGGCCGCAAGGCTGAGGACAGGAAGGAGTTACAGGACCTGCGCAAAGCGGAGGAGCTACAGGTACAATTACAGATACTCGAGGCGAAGGAGAAAAGCCTGGAGGAGAAGGTGGTTGGCAAACCGACTTCAGGAGATATCATGGACCGGCTCCAGCAGAGACGGCAACAGGACGGTTAAGTCTCGAGGTGCTCGGTTGCCATCGGACGAGGACGAGGAGAAAGAAGCAGGAAGCGCGTGGAAGAATATGGTAGAGACTCGGCAAGCTGCACGCGCGAGGGAAGAAACTGCTGCGTCTGCTGCTCGCGCTGTGTCCGAGGCCGGGGGCACGGCAAGCAGGGGTCGGCCAGGAGAGGATATCACGACGAGCAGCGGCAACCGATTTACGATGACCCAACCGCGCTCGAAGATGAGCGACATCGAGAAGAAGGAGATACACCGTGACATGTACCAGAGCCAGGTGATCGGCGGTCGCTTTGAGGCGGGGCCGAAAGCCAAATACGACCCAACCCGCATCAGAGAGCAGTCTGAAAGCAACCACCGGTTCGAAGAGCTTCAGTAGCAAGCCAATGACACCACTGTATACGCCAAGTGCAAGGCTTGCGGCCTCAAGTCGGTGGCGCACTACACCATGGTGAACGATGATGACACGCCAAAGGAGAAGGATGAGGACCCATGGGTCAATGACGATCCTTGGAGGAAGAATGGCCCAGCAGGAGACGTTAAAGGAAGCGGAAGAGGAGGACGCCACGAAGGAGGAGGACGTCATCCCTAGGATGTTACAACGGAGGAGGTTGCGACCGAGGCAACTGCGTCTGCGACAGGTGCCGCAGGGACGTACATGATCATCAATGACGACACCGAACTCTCTACTAGCGACGTTCTTGTGGTTGTGTTGCCCGGAGGTGTGGCTATGTTGGATGCTCGTTGCAAGCGTGCCGTCGGCGGGTCCGAGTGGCATGCTCGCTTCCAGGATCAGCTGGACAAGCTGGGTTTGAGCTACGAGCGCATCTCGCGGCAGGAGTACTTCAAGTTCGGACCGGGGGAACCCACTTTGAGCTGATGCACGTGGCGGTATCCTGTCGGCGTTAATGGTACTCTCTCCTACCTCACGATTGCGGAGGTTGCAACGGACATTCCTGGACTGATTGGGCTAGACGAGATAGCCGAGTGGGACGCGAGCATCAGCTTCCGCGATGACACGTTTTACGCGAACGGTGCGAAGTCTAACTTGATCCCTTCGGCAAGTGGGCATCCATGCGTCTCGCTCTTGGACTTTCCAGCGTCGGCTCCGGTCGCGCCGTGCGCAATCATGGCGACTACAGCGGGAGCTTCTGGCGATAATCCGGCCGAGGTAGATGAGATGGGCGATGATCTGTATAGTTCCGATGGATCTCAGGACCCAGCGCTCGAGGAGGATGCTTGCGATGCTTCGGAGGCAACCTCGGACGTTGTATCGTCCAACGATTGGGACTCGGCTGAGACGTCGTCTCACAATCACACCAGCTCGGAGGCGGAGCAATGCGAGAACGATACCGACGACGACGACGTCTTCATGGAGGACGTCGAGACGGAGGCGGTGATGTCTAAGGGAGCTAAGAGACACATCAATAATAACATCAAGGAACTACGCGCTGCCATGTGCAGCGAGGCGAGCCGGAAGCAGGAACCCAGAGACAAACGACAAACACAACATGCGGAGAGGGAGTGGTATCTCCCCTCCGGCCCGGACCTTAAACACACAAGGATAACGCCCGGTGCTTGGAGACTTCTGGAGATCTTCACGTGGACGTGTCAGCTTACGATCGTGGCCGCGACAATTGGTTGGGATGCCTATCAACCCATCGCGCCGCCAACCTTCGATCTCCTCGTGCCGCAGGGCCGGAACGAGGCCAGGAGGTATCTCATCGAGGTGGACCCCGATTTGATGACCATGGTGCCTCCCAGTATGGAGCGGCACAACACGCAACGCCAGCTGACGCCACTACAAATAAGACGCCTGCGTGGAGATCAAGAGACGGACCGTTCCGTTATCGCATTCGTCGATGAGGTGATGCAAAAGCGGGCGGACTGTGGCCGAGCTGCGTTCATCGGGAGCCCTGCCCAGTCGTGTATTTGGCAAGAGTGGCCGCTCCAGGCCACGAAGGGACGATCCGAATTCGTGGAGGAAGTGATGGATATGTTATGCCATGATCTCCGGCACACAAAAACAGGCAAAATGCTGGAGATGCCTTTTCGGATTGTGGCAAATCCCGAAATCTGCGGAGCCACCAAGGTGGCGTGCGATCGCCACCACCGGCACGAGTGCATTGAGGGCCACGTGACGGCCACGAACGACGACGCCAATCGAATGTGCTTATCGAGTTTGGCTGGGGGCAACGCCAAGGAGGCGGCCAAGAACATCCTTACGGGGGCTCTTGATTTTCTTGCCCGCAACTGCGTCTAATCTTCGACCTCCTGGAGCCGAGTGGGGAGCCGCACAATTTTGGACCTGGGGCGACCCCGAGAGCCGCGCGGAAGGCTCACCGAGGGCTTGGACATCCAAGCCGCGACACATGTTTAAAGATGTTGCGGCTTGCAGGCGCAACACCACCAGCATTGATGTACGCGAAACAATGGCAATGCCCGACGTGCGCGGAGTCGGCGCCGCCGGGTAGACATCTACTCGCGAACGCGGAGGTGCGACCTTTCGGCTTCAACAAGGTGTTTGTTATCGACGTTGAAATACAAGGACACTGTAAAAATGCAGCTTGTTGTTCTGAGCATGGTGGACGCGGGTACGGCGTGGCACGTGGCCACGTTCCTTAAGAACAGAGGTGCCAAGCATGTGGTCAGGAAGCCCATGAACGAATGGTTTAAGCATTACGGAGTGCCTGAGACTATGATCGTGGACCAGGGTGGTGAGTTTGAGTCTTACTTCGATGGTATTCTTGAACAATTCGGTATCAACAACAAGACGGTAGGAGCCCATGCTGCGTGGCAGCACGGGGTCGCCGAGCCGATTGGTGGACTATTGGGCACTATCTGGCCAAAATCGTCCATGAGTTCGATATCCGAGCAGTCATTATGCGAACATTGCATTGTCCGCAGTAGTGAACGCCAAGAATTCTACTTTGACGCGTAACGGCGTTACGCCCGAGCAGGCGGTCTTCGGCAAAGCGCTCAACTTTACGGAGCTGGCCAATCGTGACGACGAGGTACTCATGTCGGTCCTGGGCTCGCACGGGGTTGCGTCGTCTCAAATCAAGACGGATGCCAGAATGATGTTGCTTGAGCGCGACGCCACGGAGAAGGTACGCAAGGCAATGCTACGCCAAGCGCCCACGGTGGTGGGAGACCTCTGTCCGGGACCCCCCCCGTGGCGCGGTCAATGTCCGCGACAGCAGATCAGCCAGGGATGGGGGTCGAAACCGCCCCAGCGCAAAGCAAATGTACAATCCTGAGAAACCCCAGCCTACATCAACCGATCCGCAACAAGCCCGCAAGCCTTTGACGACCCCAACGCACGTGACATCGCATAACGCGACGCGCCATCGAAAACGTTCGACGCGCGGCCTCGGAATGACATCGGGCTTCATGGAACGTCGAATGGAAAACATGAAAAACCGCCCTGTGGGCTCCGAGACCCAAAATTACTGATGTGAAGGATTTCGGCTCGTCGACCTGAGGGCAGTGCAAAGCGCGACTGGGAGCTGGCAGTACGGCTTGGAGAGGTTGCTGAAGGCAACTGGCGACGTCCTCATTTCTTTTCTCCCTGCTTCCGCGCCGTCTGGTGCAAGGCACACTAACACTCACAAAGTCAGGTTGCGAGCCGGAAAACGTGTTGATAACTCGTGCGTTTTGACGTCGCTGTCATCAGATCGCAGGGGGGGAGGTCCAGGGCAGAGAACGATACAGGAGGAGGAATATGGGGGGTAGGAGCGTCCATTCGACGAGATGCCCTCGGTGGAGCCGCGGGGGGGCCCGCCGACATGACAGGACGTCCAAGAGGGGGGCGTCCACGCGGGGGGATAGCGATCATGGCCCGACGTACGTGCGCAGACGAGCGGAGGCCAGGATGGGCAAAGGGAGGTGCAGAAAGAAGAAGAGCGAGCCATGAGCTATCGGGAGATACCATGGCCCTCGCCATGATATCCCCAGGCATCACCCCCCGCTTGGCCGCTCACGGTAAGGCCCAATCAGGACAGGGACAAGATTGGACCGGGATACATCGGGAATCTCTGGGATCCAACGCTTCTGGAGGATGGTGCCGTTCCGGAGCGATCTGGAACGCTCTGAGAGAGTTCTGGAACGCTCTGAAACGATTTATCCATCCCTTTTCTAGCAACGCCCGAGAAGGTGAGCCCAGACCCCCTCGCGTGGTGAGACAACGGGCTGTCTGTGTTTCTGTTCCTGACTCTGGAGATCCTTTCGGGCCCCGGGACGGGCCAAGGACGCCTCGGGATGAAAAGCCTGTCACTGAGAAGAGCTCCAGTTTTCTGGGGGCCTGTGGTCTGTGTCATAAGACCATCCAAAAGTCATGACGTCGGGGGTCTGGGAAGAGGGGTCCCCCCCTTCCTGCTGCGCTCGCGCTGAGACGCCGTGTCTCGCCGCGTCCTGCTGGCGACGCCAGCGCCGCGTGCCCGCAGCCGCCCAGAGGTGGAGCGAGGGCAGCATCCCCTTGTGATCCCCCCCTCCTCTCTTCCAACTGCTCTCCTCCTCCTCCTCCTCTTCATCCCCCTCCTGCTCCTCCTCCTCTTCAGCTCCTCCTCCTCCTCTTCGGATCCTCCTCCTCCTCCGCCTCCTTCCTCTCCTTCACCCTCCTCTTCCCTACCTTCCCCCCATTCCCCTCGTCAAGGCCTCGAAGCTGCAGACTTGTCTGCTTGATACCCGAGCCCCCCTGGTTCCTGGTTCCTGACGGCTGGAACTTCCTGACGGCTGGAAAATCCTCCAGGCGTAGCCCTTCCCGAGTCCCCCTCCTTCTCCTCCTCCCTCCCTTCCTCCCTCCCTCCCTCCTTCCCTCCCTCCCTCCTCTGGGACCAGGACGGATGGACGGCAGGATGGCGGCTGGCGACCTGGCTCAGCGGCGACAAAAAAAGCTCAGTCAACTCGGGGGACGCCTGCTCACCACCGCACCGAGCCTGGCCAGGCCCATCCCAGGGTCGGGACCTGCGCCTTCCTGGCTCTGCCAGGGCGGTGTAGACACCGACCTCCGGGGAAGCAACAACAAACATTACGAGGTAAATCCTGGAGGCCTCGCGCGGCAACGTGAGACCCAATTAACCTGGGATCCACGTCGGATTTACTTCGGGCCCACGTCGGATGTAGGTCGGATGTACGTCGGATTCACGTCGGAGTTACTGCGGAATTACGCGGACATGTGTCAGAGCATGCGTGCGCGAACGTGGTCCCACATCCGACGGGGCGGACATGTGGGTTACATAATACAACGATTGCGAGGCCTCCAAGATTTTCTTCACTATGTGCGGATACCGGAACTCCCTGGACCTGATCCGGGGTGCGCTCTGACCAGACTTTCGAGGAGGATCATGCCGTGGCGACGCGGGCTCTCCAGGACGAGCGGCTGCATCGGTATGTCCTCCCTCTCCAAACACTGGACCCGGGGACCGGCGTGGCCAAGCTCGCCGAGGTGGTCCTCTGGCGTCCTCCGAGCTTTGGCGCCGCTGCTCGCCAGCCCTCCTCATCCTCCTCCTCCTCATCCTCATCCTCATCCTCTCCTCCGTCTCCTCTGGTTGCGTGGCAATCGACCCCTAGCCGAACAAAAACATGACTGCACATGTTGGACATACACTGGCAACCCTCTGTCGCTAGACTGCTGTTGAGTATGAGCAAAGTCTGCATCGTAGAGCGAGGGTGGCCGCCGCAATCGACGCGGCACCCTGCAAAACTGGCCAGGAGGAGGTTTGGTTCGGGGTCGGATGTTACGCAACTAACGTCGTAACCTTCTGGGTGCTGGCCCCGAGGGCCCCACGTGTGAGCTGCCCTCCTCGCATCCAGGGCGGAGCTACTGCTGCGCCAGGCGTACCAGCGCCAGGAGCTCCTCGGAGGGCGTCGCGGGCGGGCGATGCCGAGACAAAGAGTGGAAAAGAACGGGCTGAGGGGCAACGTCAGGGGGGAGCAGCTCAGGGCGAGAAGAATTGAGCTAGAATCGGCAATACATCCCCGATAGATCGGCGACAGGCCCCCAATAGCGAATCCGCACGGTCCTAGCTGGTTCTGGGCTATCGGCCCCTATCGGCGATGAATAGGCGATCGGGGGTCGATGCGTCCCCACCCCTGAGCCTATCGCCCCCGATACTTGCCCCTGAGAAAACGCGTGCTCATGGTGTGCACACTGCTTCCTCCGGCGCGCCGATGGGCTGCAATCGGGGGATGACGTATTTGAGTATCGCTGAACCGATCCCCGTCCCCAGCGGCGTGGCCTGGGCCCCGCTGGCCGATTTACCCCCTTAGATGGGGATATAGGCCGTTCCCTTCGGGTTTCGAGGGGTGTATCCCCAACTGGGGTGGTAATTCTGTGGGGGTCTCGAAGGGGACGGGGATGAGGATGGGGACCGGCAAAACGATACTGAGTATTGCACAAAGGCGGGCTACACTCAGAGAAACTGGCCGTCTTGTGCTTGAGCGAAGCTGGATCTGCCAACAGACGGCGCAATCGAACCTAATCGACCGCCGGCACGTGCAGTCTCGGCTTGCACACACAGTGGCGAATTGATCAGCTGGCCCCAGAACCCTTGAGGAAAATATGGTGGGGGCATTTTTTCTTTCTTCAAGGGCCCCAGGAAACCCGCGCATGCAATAGGATTCAACCGCGGAGACGGAAGCATTGGAGAAGGAATCCAGGGTCTGGAAACCAGTGGAACTCCAATCGCGGACGGGCAGTGGATATTGCCGCCACCCTCATCAGATAAGGAACCCTCCAAGGTCTGAAGCCTCTCGTGCACATTCCCTAACGAATGCCCCCACCGTACGGTGCACCACGCACTTGCGGAACAGAATGAAGGAGCGGCAAATACTACCCCCACGTACTGCCCCACCGTATTGCCCCCATGCCTTGCCCCGAAATGCTGGCCCCAAGCGCTGCGCTCTTGTATGGCCGGCAAGAACTGCCCCCGCGTGTTGCTCCCAAAGCATTACCCCCATGCACGGCTGCCAAGTAACGCCCCCAGGATTTGCCCTCAAACGTCGAAGCCATGGATTGCCCCCGAATGCGCCCCCAAAGACGGAGCCATCAATCAAACCACGCGCGCGCAAAGGAAAAGTAAGACAGTTCCGGCCCCATCACTCTGACCTCTCTCACTCTCTCTCTCTCTCTGTCTTTCTCTCCCTGTTTCTCGTGCGTTCTCTCTCTCTCTCTATATATCTCTGAATTTGTCCTCTCTCTCTCGTCCGATGACTTCTCCAAACAATGCTTGCGCTTATTGTACTTGCTTGTGTTCTAGGACACTGGGCCGTGTCTTCGGATTGGTGGCTGTGTTGCCGCCGTCGCCGTCGCCGCCTCGTCGCCGTCCGACATCTGGGCCGTGTCTTCGGTCTGGCGGCTCTGTGGCCGCCGTCGCCGCCCCGTCGCCGCTCGTGCATCACAGATGTTGCTTTACATGGTTTGCGCAACATAGCTTACACCACGAGTATTGCAAAACAGATACTACACCACATATATTGCATAACATAGACTGCACAAGATCGGTTGCACAACACATACTTCGCCACGTAAATTTGCACACAACAGACTGCACACCATAGATGATACAACATAGATTGCAAGACGTCATGCTTGACCTATAATGTACAACACCGTGCACCACGTATAGAACACAACATATATTCCACAACAGACGTAGTACTACATCTCCTCGTTGTCTCCAAAATCGACATGGTTCCACAACCTCACCGGAGTCGGACTTAACCGTTCACCCTCGCGAGTTGCAGTTTGAATCTGGTTCTGCCTCCTCTTTCATTTTCAATATTAATTCATACCATCCCAGCCGAGCCAATACCGAACCCCCCCCTCGCACCATCCCTGTCAAATCCGCCGACCCCCGCTTGCTGGGGTTGAAGAGGCGTGTGACACATTTGGCTGTCCCCCTCCTCCTTACCACCTCCCCCAAGATCTAAAATACGATTGAAGAAGGAGGGGGGGACGAGCTCGCCAATCGTCCTGGGGGCCTCCGGAACCTCCAAAAAGCCCCAAGACAACTCAACAGGGCCCAGGCAGCCGGCTGCACAACCTTGGCTGCACACAGTAGATTAGAAAGACCCAAATGAAAAACATAGATTGCACCACATAGATTGCGCACGACCGATTGCACACCAATAACTGCGCAACATAGCTTGCACCACGTAAGTTGCACACCACAGAATGTACAACGTCAATTGCACCACAAATCCTGCGCTACGCATATTTGCACAATCTGCAAAAACTAGCGAACAACCTACAGTGCACCACGTAGACTGCACTGCATATACTGCGATACATCAGATGCACCACATAGGTTGCTGAACATCGACTCCGCAACGTAGATTGCACATCGTATGGTGCACTGCATGGACTTAACCACAGCCATTGGATTGCATGGATTGAAAAATGTGCTGCACAACGTGGATTGTCCTAAATAAAATTGGGATCGACCTCCCCCCAAAACTTAACCGTTATCTTGTTCGTATTGAAACTTTCTTGTGGTTCTCCCCCATCGTCCATCCCGAATATGAACTCATACAATCCCAGCCCAGCCGGTATCGACCGCCCCCACGCCATCAATTGAACACAAATAGTACGCGCGCCCTCCCGATTCTCATAAAAAAAAAAAAAAACACGACGAAATGCACACGCGCGCATAGTCGCGCGCGCATGCAGGGAACAAGTACTTGGTTTCGGAAGTATTTGAAAATTGAATGTCACGAGCGCATAACGAAACAACATGGTTGTGCAAACATAAAACACCCGCGCTCTTGCGAATTCTTGAAGACAGCATCGGTTTTCCCACATGTTCACAGCATCGGTGTTTCCACATGTTCATGAACTGCTTCCAAATTGGCCTCTCGCGCGCGCGTGTCGAAATCGCTCGAACGCGTTAGCGCGCGCGCTGTCGAAAAAATCCCGCGTAACAAACGGGACGACGTGCACACGCGCGCGTCGTCGCGCGCGCGTGCCGGAACCCTTGAACAATATACCTCGGTATGGTGCCCCGAAAGCATACCCACGGCTTCGCAGCATCAACTTTCAAAAAAATCATGCGCTCGCGCTCTTGCGGATTCTCAACCAGGCCATCGTTTGTTCAACATGCTGATCAAATTCTGCCAGACGGGTAACCCGCGCCGCATCTCGAATTCATTCGCCTTGCGCGCGTGCTGGGTGGTGGGCACGATCCGTGTCAAACAATACCACGCGGGCCACTCGTGCGCGTCGGCCGAGCGCGCATGTCGAACTCCTTCTAAACCCTCCCTTGCCGACGCGAGGACATCGTCACCATTATCGACGGGCGTGATCAACACCGGCGCCACCATTGACCTTGCCGTCGGCTTCGCCACCACCCAAGAAAACACCGAATCGACCAAGACGGCCCAAAACGGTTCAAAAGGTTTCAAAGACACAACGAGAGGCCCCCTACGAGGCCTCCCAAGGGGGCCCAAAGAGGACAAAACTGTTGATTGCCGTCAAGATTATGAAGGATGCTGGCGTTCTCGCCGCTCGCCGCTTCGGCTTCCCGACGCTCACAAACGGCCCGCGGTGCCCTCAAGATCGCCCCAGCACGGCCCCAGAAGCCCCCACAAGGGCCCCAGAACAACCCAAAAGAGCCCCAACGCGGCCCGAGAGGCGCCGAAGACGGCGCAAGACGGCCCAAAAACGGCACCAAAAACCGGCCCAAACCAAGAAACCAAACGGAAATTTCGAGTTCTTCGGCCCCGAAGGGCCCCAAGGAGGCCCCAAGAGGCCCCCAACAGACCCAAAGAGACCCCGAAAAGGCCCCCAGCCTGCTCCGAAGAGGAACCCAAGAGCGTTCCGAAGAGACCCGAGGAAGCATCCCTGAGAACTCTGACCCACAACTCAGGCACGGTGGCGCAACAGATAGCGCGCAAAATATTGCGCAGCATGGTTTGCACTACAAAGACTGCACAACATATAGTATAACGCACATATTGCAAGAAACGCAGCGGAGCCCACGCTGGCCAACATGTACATACATATACATTAATACATGTGTATACAAACGCCGATGCACACACACGCACATATGCATATATATATATATATATATATATAGATGTATATACACACACACACACCTGTATTACAACAAAGCAAGCACAATGAATATCCGCTACCGTGCCCTAAGGCACAAGGTGGAGTGTGCTCAGGTCCCTGCGACGTCTCTGTATTGAGCACGGTTTGTACTATTTCAGGGGCTGGGCCCGAAGGTGGCCTGCCGCATGCACCTTCCAGAGCCCAGTGGGCCCCACGGAGCGCCCAGGGGGGGCCAAGATGGCCCCGAATCGCTCCAGCACGCCCGAAACGGACCCAAGACAGCCGAAAGCGCCCCCGAGACGCCCGCGAAGAAAGAACCCAGAGATGCCCAAATCTGTGATCATCGTCAGGCTTTTGAGAACTGTTATAAGGTCTCGCCTGTTCGGGCTTTCGGCGCTCCAAGACAACACAGGAACCCCACAGGAACGCCACGATGCGGCCAAAGATGGCTCTAAGATGGCCCAAGAGGCCTCCACGACGGCCCAATATGACAACTAGAGGGGCCCAAGGGAGGCTCCAAAGGGGGGACCCAAACTGACATTTCGAGCCTTTCGCCCTTAGATGGCCCCCGAGATGGGCCAGCTTCCAGGACCACAGGACAGAATGCCATCAGTAAAGATTTCACTTTCTCCAACGGACATGGGGACAGACAGAGGTGGCACGAAACACTAAACTCTAGTTCGTGCTGAGTTGTGCTCTGTATGCACGGGCCCCGGGGGAGTCGAGTAGGCCCCACAAGGGCGCAGGGAGTACCACCAGGAGCACAGGACGGGCTGCGAATGAGAATGTCGTGCTCGCACGAGGACAGGCGAACAGATCACGAAATCCCAAATCTAGTTAATCATGAGTTGTTGTTTCTGGCTGCCCGGGAGTACGGTGGCCTCGAGCAAGTACCTGAAGTAACTTTGGCACCCATGGGGGGCGGGAGTGCCGCCAGGTGCAAAACGGGAATCCTCCGCTCTCGCGCGGCCCGTCGGGGATCGATCTGGCTCGCGTATACGTCGTGTTGGAGGTGTGGGAAGACTCGGAGCCCGTGATTCCCAAGAAGGCTATACGCCCCAAGGGGGCGGGTGTGTCGATGCTGGTGGGGTAGCGGGTCCATCCCTCCTCACCGTTTTTGCCCTTCGCACATTCACAATGTGAATTCGACTCGCATCTCCCCCCCGAAGACCCCGAGCTTGTAGCCTGCCCCCCTCCGCGTATTGTGGCTTACACACAGGATCCGCCAAAGGTGGTCGATCATTGCTGTTTTTCCCATCCGGACGTCTTCGGTGTTTCCCGAAAAGCGCTCCCGCTGCAGCGTTGGTTCCATTTTGTGGCTCTCATTATTCATGTGTTTCGGGGGGGGAGGAGCAGGAAATGGGAGCAGACCGTGAACACATACACGACTCGCCTCGCCAAGCGTGCTGGCAAGTATCATGTTCGTCGCAGGGTTGTTCTGCGAGCGTGGCTGAACCTCCTGCCAAGCATTCGGGCAAGAGCGGGCTCGGGCCTCGCTAAGATTACCGTGCTGCTTACCGCAGGCGCCAGCTGGAGCGGACAAACCCTGCAACCCCCTGGACAGATAGACGCAAACAAACAGAGAGACATGTGACACTTACTGCCGGGACGTGCGGTCGGGGAGGGGGGAAAGACAAACCAGATGGCGAAGGGTATGAACTAACCCTGAAACGCATTACCCCTTGGCTCGACAACACTGTTGTGCGGCAGACCCGTATTGAGCGGCCGCGACGGCCCAGCAATATATCCACCACGGCACGTGAAAGGAAGGAGGGGGAGCAGGAGGAAAAAGGAAACGAGATGAACAGGCAAGGAGGCGGCGCGCAAAGAACACCAAAACGAGCGGGCGAAGTAATTAACATCAGACGCACTTTCCTGGCATCTGAATGTGGCCCCGCCTCAAATGAAGACGGCGGCGTTGTCAGCGTGGGCGGCCAACAATCCAGGACACTGAGGTTCTGTGGCCACTGCGTGGTCAAGGAGCGGTTGGTGAAACCAGGCGGCCCGTCACCAGCCGCCTCCGCGCGCACCAGCGCCAGCGCAAATTACTGTCTCTCGATGCGGGCTGGTAGGCAAGCGAGGAAGAGACAGGCGAGGAGGGAGAAGAAGATGACGAATGAAAGGAAAAGGGACTAATGCGGGATCTTGCCGAGCGACCCCCGGCAAAACTGCACTGACTGCTACGCCCTGTGGCGATCGAATCAGTCGTCGCGGGGTGGGTCAGGAGGCGTGAAATGGGGCAGAGCGGTTTCCAAAAACGTCCGGTCGAAAAGACTGAGGGGGCAGGACGAGAAAACGAAACCCCAACAGCCAGTAGGGACCGCCGCCAAAAGCCTGTAGGCGACTGACCATGCCAACGAGCAGTCAAGAATCGATGCAATCGAAGCCGAGGAACTCGGCCAACGCCCGCTGCGGGTCCGGCGGGGGTACCCCAACCTCGCGCTCGAGGAGCCGAGCGGTCGCTGGGCACCTCGCGTAGTGCACGATGCTATCGCGGCGAACGCCGCACCCGGAATGACACGGGCCCACCTCTTGGAAGCGCCGCTTTGTGCACCAGCCGTCGCGCAGCAAGCGCACACACGCAGCCACAGCGCGCGGCGCGCACCGGGCAGCCATCCAGTGCAGGCGTTGTCGGGCACGATGGAGACGATGACCAGGGAACGTGGTCGCCGGCCAATTGTCAAACTGCCGTCGCAACTGCCGCAACGCCCGGATACCCGCGGCATCAAGCTGCAGGGCTGCTGCCCGGCGCTGCCATCCACGTTGGCTCGTCCACCAGTCGGCGCCCTGGCGGCAACGTGCAATTTCCCCTGAATTTCCCACCCCCCACCAGCCCGGTGTTCTAAGAAACTCTGGCGCCCCCCATCCCCGAAGCAAGCGGCCAGGCTCAAGGAAGCTGCGACGTGGCATTGCAACCCGCGGATGCGCTGGGCGCGCCGGTGCACCGACAAGGCGCAGCCCGCTTCGAAGAGCCTGTCCCGCGACTTCGCCGCCGTCGCCGTGGCGCGGTCGTCCGTGAAGCCGGTGGGCGGATGCCGGGCAATGAAGTGTTAGAAAGACGGGGCCACGAAACAAGGTCATGCATGCACGCTGTTCGTGGTCCGCGAAGAACTCGGTCACAGGTTCGACTTGGGCCACGAACGTCAGGCCTCCACGGTCAGATGCATCCCCGCGCCCAGTTTCCCCCACATTCCTGATGATTTGCAAGCAGGCGGTCCTAAGAACGCAGCGCGCGTCCAAGGCCGACTTAGAAGCCGAGGTACTCGGCCGTCTTGGGGCCTGTTTGAGCCGTCGCGGTCAACCCTCTTGGTTGAAGCTCGCTGAGCGGCAGCGAACGTGATCTGCATATGTGGACGAGGACGGGGTAATTCTCGTAGGGTCAGAGCAAGCCTGAGCATCCCAATCGTCGGTGAGATCAAACCTGAGATGAGAACTTCTCGCGATCGGCGGTCGTAAGGATGTGTGTTGGCGGATCAAGCGCGCCAGCCTAGCCTTTTAGCATTCGGCTCTTGAAGCCCTACCCCTACCCCCCGCAGCGACCTCGAACCTCCTGGGCCCCTCTGGGGCACCGAGCTCGTCGGGGATGTCCGTAATCTCGAGGCCCTCGGATGGCGGCAGGGGCCCAGGCAACTTGCCGGTAAGCTCCAGAGTGATCTACCCCATGGTCGCCAACATGCTCCCTGTTCCAGTGAGGGGTGCTAACGCTGGATGCGACCACTGGTAGCCTTGGTAACGGCAAACGAATATGGCCATCCGCCAATTACGGCATGGGGAACATCGAGTCCTGTATTATGGTATAGATTTGGGGGTTGGGGCGCACTTTCAGTGCTCGTCAACATCCGTGGTCCCATTCACTCTATGGCCATCAGGTCCAAAGATCAGTCATGGACGCGGAGAGGAGGGGATAGGACGAGGGAGAGAGATGGGCGAGAGGCAGATACAAGCTAGGTGCGCGAGCGTCTTACTTGACGTCCTACCCCTCCCTCCCATCCATTGCCATGGCGTAGATCTCCTCTGTATTTGCATAGTCGGATGTCGAGCAAGGCAATGATCCCGAGAGGGTGCGAGATGCATGCTAGCGCACGGCGTAGCAAGGCATAGAAGCGCACGGCAAAGCGTGATTTCTCCGCGGTCCACCACACATGATGCACGACGAAACATGTAAGTAAACGGTTCGGAAAGAGTGGAAGCGAGCAAGGAGAGCCAGCAATGGGAGCACGATGGTGAACACCCGCAACCAAGAAATAATGGCTACGGGAGGATGCTGGGATCCACTCTTTTTGACGACAGCGAATTCTGGGAACCGCCGTCGGATTCTCTTGCGCCGTCCCACCGAGGCCTGCGTGCAGGCCATATTATTCGACTTCGCCGCGGTGTTCCCCTCCATCCAAAACCAGCTCATGCTCCGCTTCTTCGAGAGTCTGGGCTGGCCGGAGAGGTTTCTGTCCTGCGTGGGCTGCTTGTTTTGGCGGAGCTACAGCAACATATCGCTCGGGGGCACCCTGCATCCCAGCGTCGAACAGACGCTTGGCATCCGCCAGGGGTGCACCCTGCCGCCGTTTTTTGTTTCTTCCGTCGTCTGCGACCTTTAATTGCTTGCCCCGACTTGTTCGTCGCTTTCCGAAGGCACTCCTGCGGGTATGGGCTGACGACTTGGCGATGGTTCTTGCGCGAGCTCTCCGCAGGCTCCACGATTTGTTGCGTTCCTTCGGGGAGTTTGGTCGCGTGACGGGGCACTGGCTGAACATCCCGAACACAGTCATCGTTTCGCTGGATCCGCTGGATACAAAGGTGTTTTGGGCTGCGCTGTCGAGCGCAGCGCCAGCCTGGGTAGGGCTGGGCATTGCGGGCGCGGCCCCTCGGAGGCCCCAAGAGTGCCCCGAGAGGGACCCAATAGAAATTCAAGAGGGGCACAAGAGGGGGAATACGAACTCAGATTCTGAGCCCTCCTCCCCAAGATGACCCCCGAGACCCCCAGCAGGCGCTGTAGAGGCCCCACGGAGGCCCTGGCCCCAGGAGGCCTTCAAGAGACCTTGAAGATGCCCCCAAACGGCCCCAAGAGGCTCCCAAAAGGCTTCAAAACTGCATCCATGAGGCAGCCGAGAGTCCCCCTAAGGAATCCAAAAAAGCAACAATGAAGCCTCTGACTAAACCAGGCACGGTGTTGTCGTGTGCTGGAGGCCATTGGATCCGCTGCCCCCCTGCGGCTGGACAAACAGGGGTGCACGTCGTGCCAAATGTTGGGAAAACAATGGTATTTTATGGACAAATTTAATGCAACCACCCCCAAAACGGGCAAAGACACTCAAGGAAGGGAACATAACGGAAAACACGCCTCCACGAGGACCTGTTCTTTTCTTTTCACCAACGCGCATAGTCGGAATGCACTCCACACAGGCTGACAATCAATGCTAAAAAGTTGTATGCTTGAGGTGATTCACTTCCCAGGTCGTGGGTCTTCCCGCTCCAGACAGCCTTGAGATGGCCTCCCAGACGGCCAAGATAGTCTGCAAGACGGCTAAGATGACCCCAAGGGAGCCCAAGATTGCCCCAAGCTGTTTTCAAGACGGGCCGAGAGGCTCACAAGATGGCACAAGATGGCCTCAAGGTCGCCCAAGATGGCCCGGCCCGAGAGGCCTCCAAGACGGCTCAAGAGGCCTCCAAGAGGATCCCCAGAAAGCCCCGAATAGGCCGCAATCATTGTTCCTCCGTAGATGGTTGATTGACCTTGGCTTGTTCATGTTCGACTTTCCGACGGGCCAGGACGGTGCCAGAGGCCACCACGATGGCCCCACGAGCTCCCAAGAGGCATCCGAGATGCCCCCCTCGCGGCCTCAGAAGCTCCCAAGAAGGCCTCCAAGACGGCCCATGAGACATCCAAGATGCCCAAGATGCTCTAGATGGCCCAAGGTGCCCCAAGTCGGCCCAGAAATGCCCCCCAGGACGGCGTCCGACTGCGTCAGATAGACCAGGAACGCGCTCAGACGGCCAAACAGCCTCACAAGTAGCCTCCCCCCAAGGCCCCCAAGAGGCCCAAGTACGCCACCAAGAGGACCCCAAGAGGTCCCCAGGAAGCTTCCTAGAGGCTCCCAAGAGGCCTCCTCCTCATTTGTCCTCCCTCTCCTCCCCTTGTTCTCTCCCCCACGTGCTGCCCGAAAGATTTCCACAACAGCTGGGGGAATACGTACTCCGATAGCTTAGCCGAGCTCTAGCAGACGTTCGGCCACGTAGGCACTTCCGCAAGACAGGGGGGGGGGGCGGTGATTCGTCGTCTGCGTCTTCGACAGGCGTAGTCGGAGAAATTTGAGAACAAGTTCATCAGTGCATCCAGCTTTATCAGCATCATCACCACCACAAACAACATCACCACCACAATCAACATCATCATCGGTGTCCATAGGACCATCCCACCATCATCATCACCACCACCATCACCACCGTCATACTCAGCATCACCAGCAGCGTGATCAGCACCAGCATCATAATCACCACCAGCATCACCAACATTATCATATCGACATCCTTGACCCGCACCATCAAAAACACAACATCAACAGGAGCACCACAAGCATCACCATCATAATCAGCATGATCTTCACCAGTATTATCATCATCATCTACATCAGCATCAACATCAACATCACCATCATTAACAACCTCGTCGTCGTCGGCGTCGTCGCCTTCAGCGTCGTCCTCGGCATCGTGATCGTCCGCCTTATCATGATCAAAATATCAGGTTTTTTCTCTCTGGGGCTCCCTGATGACGACCAAGACGGACCTGATGTGCCAGAACGTCAGCAGAAGTACAATCGACACTCCATGCCAAGGTACCCGACATACGATTCTGCAAATTACAAGCGCGCTCTGCCGCCCATGCGAACCTGCGCCAACAACTTTGCCAGTGGCCTCAAGCCCAGGCAGGGCCTGAACTTCAAGCTTTCGGGATGCGGATGCCCGTATCATTGGCGGTGTACTGGGGCGACAATGTACTTGGGCGCTTTCCCGCCGGGATACGGGAGAAGTAAGGAAGGACGGAAGGAAAGCTGAGTGAGGGCCCCGCGCGCGGCTACGTGCCCCTGCGGATTCAGCGTGAAATTGGACGGAGCACCTTCCAACGGGACGTCCTCTGGCTCTGCGTCCGTCAGGGGTCCACTCGCGGATTCGTCGGGCCCGCCGGTCGCAACTCATGTCATTGAATTGGTCACTCCAACGTTGTAGCCGTGAGAGGCGCTCTTCCGTCCAACTGGGCACGCTGAGTGTATTCATGAGTGCGCGTGCCTCCGATGTAACACGCTGCGCCCAAACCGCCCACGTCTCAACGTTCCCGCCAGGCGAATACGCGCGCCCACGCCCAAACATAACCCTGACCATTTTGAGTTGTGCACCCTGCAATGTTGCATCCCGTTCCGCTGTCATAACCCAACTGCCGCAACCGCGCAACGCAATTGGAGTCACCGCGCAATTGAATAACCGCATCCGCAGCTCCATCGGCACTGCTCTGTCCGACAACACATGCTTAAACGAATCAAATTTCCCACGCCCTCGTCGGCTGGTGGGTCAGCTCAGCGTCGTGGACGTTCAACGGCGAGAGCGACCTGCCGATATACGGATTGCTCTCCATCGGCTCCACCACTTAAATCTTCACCCCCTCCGCGTGTGCAGATCTGACCTGGCTTCCATATCCAACACCACTGTGTTACAAGTTCGTTTCTCTGGTTGCAGCTCCAGCCCCACTTTCGCACTTTCTCGCTGCGCATTCGCGATCATCTTCTTGAGTTGCGGCAGGGGCGGGCCGACCAACAAAATGGCATCTGCAAGCCGCAAATTAGTTAGGGCGGACTGTCTCAAGTAGCCCAGCTGCACGCCGCGCCCCTAGGAAACCCACTGCGGTTTCACGTGCCGCATAACCTCTCCGAGCACGCAATTGGAAATTACCGGGCTCATGGGGCCGCCATGTCTCGCCCCTCTCAAGATGTCGAACTCCCGGCTTGGCATGCCGCACTTGACGCGCGCCCGTTGTCCGATGTGCAGCCTGGAGAATACGCGTGCGTAAACAGACGGCACGCCGTGAGCAAGCAGCGACTTCCACATGCTCGAATGACCAATTGAATCAAAAGCTTGTCTTAAATCCAGCGTGGCAATCCAAAGAGGGATGCTGAACTCACTGCGTTTCTCTGCTAGCAGCGCAATTGCAAACAAGTGGTCGTCGCAGCTGAAAACTGGTCTGAAGCCTGCTTGGTCAGAAGATTGTTCGGGAATGAGCGCGCCTTGAATCCAGCCGCACAAAAAGCGGCTGAACAGTGTGTGAAATATTGGGATGATGCAGACTGGCCTGCAATTGCCAGGGAGGCGTTCGTCTCCTTTCTTGAGAAGAACTCTGATAGAAAACGACGTCCAGTAGCTCGGCGCGGCTGCGCCCAGATCCAATGCAACTGCCAGCGCGTCTGCAGTCATTTGCATCAGCAGGTCGCTTCCGTTGCGTAGTAGCTCGGCCACCGCGCCGGTGCCACCTGCAGCCTTGCCCCCGCGCATCCGCCTCAACTGGCGTCGGAGTTTTTCTGGCGCGACGACCGTCGCGCGAACGCAAAAAACGCCATGATGAAATTCGTCGGCTTCGCAGTGGTGCAACGATTCAGAGAAAGCCGCGCAGTGTTCTGCAATGTCTCGCGCTTGCGTCTGCTCGTTGCCACTTGCGCCCAACATCGAATACATGCATTGTTTGTTTCGTCCGTTGCTGCGCGCGCCTTGGATCTGCTGTACATCGACCAACTCTCGCAGAATATGCGTTAGGTGCGCACTCCTCCGCGCCCTGGCTGCGCCGCGGGTTTCTGCGCGGATGAGCTCACTCATGGTCTTCGCATTACTACTGTTATCAGCTTGTCTTGCCGACCGCGGCTGGGAGGTCAAAGCGCGCAGCTGCTCGTGCGCGCACTGGTTCTCGCGTGCTTGGAGCTGCTCCCTTTTGCCGCAAGCCTCCGCAACATCGAGCCCTGTGCGTTCAATATGACGGCTCCTCGATATCTGGTAGCGCCCGCCCGGCGTGTCCCATCGTTGGCAGGGGCGCCAACCGTGCGTCCAGCTGGTCATGGTTTTCCCGCCCATCCCTCGGCGTCCATCTGCGCGCATGTCGTCTGCGAGGCGAATTGCCGCACGGAGGGTCGGCGACGCGCCCAAAGCAGTCAAACAGCAGGCCGACGTGCGAAACGCGCGCGGACCAGGCAGACGCAACCAAGACTGGGAACCAAACGGGATGTTAACGGTGATCATCCGGCTAGGCTTCATGCAGTTAGTCGTCCTACAGGGCGAGCTGAGGGAAAAAAGGGCGACGAACTTCCCAGAGCGAAGACAATGCATCAAACTGACTCAATGCCGAATATGTTGCGCCAGCTCACGCTGGACATCTCCATTCTGCATATCGTTCTGCAACTCGTGACTCAAATCTGACATGCTGGAATTCATACTCGCTACATGTGCGAGGCCTTGCTCTGCGCAGGAATGAATGGGAAACTCGGTGTAATTGTTCAGAATCTTGACCAGCACGTCTGCCTTCGCATCTGAAGGCTTCCCACGACCAGTAATATGCGCAACTACAATACCATCGCAATAGCTTCCCATACCCGCTAAAACATCGAATTCCACATATGGGGTTCAACGAAACGTCATTGATAGACTCTGTTAATCACTGGCTGATCACCGCTTATGCCATCCCATGACTCCCGTAAGTCGTCGTAGATCGAGAGAGACTTGACTGAAGCAACATTATGCCAGTATTGCCTGCCTCCGGGTCCTTCCATGGATCCTTGATGAACATTGCAATCTCTCCTGGCTTGAGTTGTGCCTCCTCAGCCACGCGACGTACACTATAACTTATTACCCCCATGTCATGGTCCATCTAAAGCACCTTCTAAAACGGAAGGCGCCAAGACTCACATTTTCACCACACATACGCCCAATCTTTGAAACTCAGAATGGTGTGGTTTTCAGATGTTCTAAACACGGGGACGGTGACAATCTCCCACCCAGCACGGCGAAGGAGGTCTCCACTTGCTGCTGGCATGGGTTCAGGCACGAGACATAATTGCCGAAACTCCGGGTCATGTGGGTGCAAGAAAGATAATCCACTCATCACTGCGCCGTCAATGAATGTCTGTGTCGGTTGAACAAATGCTACAACTGGAGGCAGACCTGGCATCTTCGAATTATTCGCAACTTCGCACCACGCCCCCCTTTCACCTCACCTCGGGTCAAGGTCCAAGCCTGCTTTGGCTTCACATCTTGCTCCCCCTTTTGATGTTGGCGAACATGGCCCACCCCTTCTGTGTCAAACACGATGCGCAGAGTGCTGCGCTCGGCTGCCGCGCTCGCCAAGCAGGCCGCGAGGACATGGAGCACCGCTGCCTTGGCAGCCATCGCGTGTCGGCCCGTCGAGACTCCGGGGAGGACTTTCTTGGAGGGGCGCGTGCGCCGGCGGCTACGGCCGCATCGATTGAGCATAAGTGGCTACGGATTCCGGATACAGGACGACCAGGACGGAGAAAGTTTCCTATACTCCCCGAACAACTACCTCGCTGGCGTGTACAACGGACGGGTGGCAAAGTATGCATCATGTAATTCGACTCGGCGGCCCCTCTGCTGCGCCCTCCGTCGACGTCGTTCTTCGTCGTTTTCCTCTCGTCCCTCGTCCTCCGCGCGCCGTTCTCGCGCTCCACCGCCCTTGCTGTCTCTGTTCCTCTCCTCTGCTCTCCCCTCGTCCGTATTACGTTTTCATCGGCCTCTCTGACGGTCTACAGCCTGTCGGGTAGTACGCCTCTGCGGCCTTCTTACCCTGCCTGCCTGTCCGCCGGTTGTTAGCCGCCCCTGGTCCTCCTCCTTGTCATCTGTCGTCCTCCGTCGTTTCCCCTCCTCGACGTCAGATCCGACGGCCGCCCGCATCCGCAGCGTCCGCTGCCTGCCCCGCCGCTGATCTCATCAACTTCTGAGGATCCCGACGTCATTCCTTGGCTCCTCGGCCACTTCGTGACTGGGGTGTCAGCTGCTCGCAAGGGTACGTTCGGTCTCCTGCTGCCGGGGTGCGTAAACACCTGGAGTCTCCTGCTCTGTCGTCGTCGTTCCTGTTCGTGTTCCTTTCGACTCTCCTCCTCCATGTCTCTGCCGTCCTGCTTGCCCGACTGTTCCATCCTCTTGCTGGCGCCTTTTGGCGATTCGATGTCGTCCCTCCTCCTCTTCCGACTTCTCCACCTCATCTTCATCCTCATAATCCTCCTCCTCCTCCTCCTCCTCCTCCTCCCCCTCCTCCACGCCCTCCTCTTTCTCTCCTCTCTGTCCGCGCTCGTCACATTGATGCGTTGTACGTACAAGCTGAGTCCGCAACGCAAATCCGACGCGTCATGCCTCGTTTGCTTTTTCTAGTGCGACTTCAACGCGCAAGTCGCCGAGGCCTTTCTGACGCATACCGTTGCATTCGATCCGCGCTCGTTGTCTTCCTGGCGCTAACCAAAAGCACCTCCCGCAATTCGCATAGACCTGGGGCACTGCACGGTCTAGCGCAAGGGCCACCACCGCTCGCCACCAGCACATCTTCGCGCCTCCCTCAGCCATGCCTCCGCCGCGGGCCCCGAAAAGCTGGGGCTGTGGGCGCCCCCCGCCCGGTCCCGCCACAGACGGCAGGGAAAACCAACCGGGCCGCGCCCGCCCGTCTTGCCCGCCAACCACCCCAGCGGTGCTGGCTGTGGCACGGCAAGGTGTGCCCCGCCTTCCCCCGGGGACAGTGGCAGCGCGGCCCTGGACTCTCTGAGACTGCCCGGCGCGCGTCTGGTCGCCGTTCACCGGGGCAGGCGATACTGGTCGATGAGACCGCTTGTTCAGCATTGCGCCAACCATCTCGATTCCTCGCCTACCGACGACACAGCCACGGACCACGGACCTTGCTGCAGCCGCCCAATGCAACCATGGGGCACTGGTTACTCATCACTACGACGGCACAACACGGGACCCCCATGACACGGGTTCCCGCGAGCGTCCTCCAGCGTTTGGCGCCCGTAACCCTTCGTGGAAAACCTGCGCAAGCGAACGCGGGCACGCGCCACACACCACTTGCGATGCCGGGAGCTGCTTGCGAAATGTCCCAGAGCTTGCACGAGCTCCAAGTTGTGCACAACGCATTCCAGCATCATCCATGCGAGTACAAGCGCTCGCGACTTCAATTAATGCATATGCGCATGCCTCCTGACTCTGTGCAACTACCCGACGTCTTAAAACATCGACGCAGCTGACCCGTTTCGGATGCGCGCCAAGCTTGCTTGCGATCATGGGGATAGGCGGAGCACCGCTCAGGTTCACTGCGAGAGTAACTGGGCCCCCTGCACAGACAGCCTTTTTCGCCCTCGGTTATTCGATAACGGGGGGGTAGCCAGTTAACGGTGGGGAGGGCGTCGTTCACCTTTTGTCGCCCTGTTGGCCGCGGTGGCTGCGCAGGTGCCCTCCAGAAAAGAACGGGCGAGAACATAATGTAAGTCAATGTCTCCGTGCGGGTTTCCTGGACCCGAGCTGGAAACCCCTCCCTGGCGGCGCTTCAGGTCCCCCCCTTGGCGCGCTCCGCGCGGCAGGGAGTGGTTCCCAGCGCCGATCCCGAAAACCAGAGCGGACCTCAAAGACAGTGCTGCTGTGCCGTGTTCGTTCTTCGGGTGCACGGGCCGTGCAAGTCCTCTTCAGGGCCACTCTCCTGCACCCCTCGGTCCCCCCACGCTTCTTGCACCCGCTACCGTCCGCCCGACTCGCCCGTGAGGGCTCCGCCAGCTACCGCCGCAATCTCGGCCGCCGTCGCTTTCGCAGGAGAGCCCAGAATCGAATCGATAAGCCAGATCAGCGAGCGAAGTGAATCGGATCGGCGGAATCGGCAGCCGAGTCGAGAGCAGTCGAACCGGCGGAAATCGGCAGGCCAGCAGGCCTCCATTGAGACATTGGATCCCCAATCGGAATCCGAAGTCGAATAGAACCAGAATCGGAGCCCATCGAAATCAAATCGACCCAAATCGGAGGAATCCATCGACCCATCGAAATCAAATCGACCCATCGAAATCAAATCGACCCATCGAAATTGGATCCCAAATCGGAGCCCATCGACATCAAATCGACCCAAATCGGAGGAATCCAATGAGCCCTGGCTGCCGCCGCAGCCTTCGCCGCCGTCACGTTCGGGGCCCGCCGGCCGGCCCCACCTCGCCCTGCCGCCGCGGCGAAGCGGGCGGGCGCTCCTGCTTGAGGGCCTCGCACTCCCGGGCGGCCTCCGCGGGGCGGGGCGGCCGAGGAGGAAGGGGGGTGGAAAGGAGGCGGACAGGACGGAGAGGGAAAGGAAGGGAAAGCGAGGGGAAGACGGAAGCAGAGGCAAAGATGATTGAAGGACAAGTGGGGCTACACATACATATATATATGTACACATACATACACATACACATACACATGCATGTATACAGATATAGCGAGAGAGAGAGATGCCTAAACGAGAGGGCGAGCGAGAGAGAGAGAGAGAGAGAGAGAGAACAAAAAAAGAACAAACAAAAAAGAAAAGGAACCAACAAACAATAGAAGGGGCACTGTAAACACACGACAGCCGCTCAATATGTCCGCGTGCATGCGCAGATACAGACATATGTACAAATACAGAGTAAGGAGGAAAGTTGCGAGTGAACGGTAGAAAATGTGAGAGAGGGCGGAAAGAGGGAAGAAAAAGAGAGGTAGATAGGGACATAGTCACATGTGTATATGATATTCGTATAAATACCGCGGAGAGAGCGCGTTTCACGTGGGTTTGCCTTGGGACAATTCGGCGGCGCGTTTCGAACCGTGGGGTGGGCCCCCCCCCAACACTCGGCGCCGTCCATTAGAACAAGGGGGACTCCCCTCCCCCCTACCCCCCCCCTCCCGAACCCTCCCCCCTCCCAAAAGGGAGGGGTCCAAACCACCCCCCCAGCGCCGGCGCCGCTGGCGCCAGCGCTGGTGGCCGCCAGCAGCGCCGACGGCGGGGACGCAGCGACAATGACCAGGAAGGGCCCAGGGGGACGGGGGGGGTCTAAACCCCACCCCCGTGCCGACGACGGCGCCGGCGCTGGCGGCGGCCAGCAGCGCCGACGGCGGGGACGCAGCGACGATCACCACCACTACCACAACCACCACCACTACCGCCACCACCACCACTACCACCACAAAAACCCACCACTTCAACCCACCACCACCACCAACCCACCACATAACCATCACCACCACCACAGCCACCACCACCACCACTACAAAAACCCACCACCACTACCACCACCACCACTTTACCACACCACCACCACCAACGCCACCACCACCACTACCAGCAGCACAACCCACCACCACCACCACAACCACCACCACCACCACCGCAACCACTACCACCACCACAACCACCACGACAAACCACCACACCACCACCACCACCGCCACCACCTTAACCCACCACAACCACAACTACCACCACCACCAACAGAAACCACCGCACCACCACCACTACTGCCATCACCACCACCACCACAACCTGCCACCTCCACCACCACAACCACCACAACCGCCACCATCATCACAAACCACCAACCACACCACAACCACCACCACCACCACCACCACCGCCACAACCACTACCACCACCACCACCTCAGAGAGGCCCCAAGAGACACCCAAGAGGCGCCCAGGAGGCTGCACAAATGCCCTTCAAAGGCCCCCGAGAGCCCTCCGACGCGTCAGCGCTCAATCTTTCACCTATGGGGCCAACGTCCTGCATCTGGAAAGCGCGGCACTTGTTACGTCGTACCGTCACCTACTTCTTAACTTAGCAAGTCATGGAAGGCGCACGGTGGCCCCAGTGGATAATCTACACCTGGCTCGTTTGGTTGCAAAGGGACGTGCCCGTTCAAGACGCTTGAGGTCCTGCCCTAACCAGTTGCGCTCACTGTCGCTAGCTACCAGCTCGAGACTCAGCGCCCGCTGGATAGCGTCGGGAAAAAACCCTCGGACTCGCTCAGTCGCGGCAGGCTCGGGCGGTTCAGCGGAAGCCGCCAGCGTAGCCATGCTCGCACGCGCCACCGCCATCGCGATGATGGGGCGGCTCTGGCTTCTTCCGGCGGGCGCCACACTCGGCATGCCGCGGCGAGGGGCCACCGCGCCCTCTGCCAGGGCGAGGCATCGGGCAAAGCTGGCGGCTCATGCCGCCAGCGGACGGACCAGCACCTCGACAATGACGTTGCTGGAACAGCTGGCAATCCTACCCAACGCCGAGACGGTATATCGGCACATCCTCCAAAGTTTCGTCGGCTACTGCTCCAGCCGCCACTGGGCTGGAGCACCTAGGGCTAACTGGGCGCGATCCTGGCGGAGTACTTCAGCTACCGGTCGGTGCCCACAGGGCGCGGCGGCGAACATCGGCTCGCAGACCATCGCGGCAATCGCGCACTTTACGCCAGGGCTCCCGAGGCAGGCAGGTTCACTGCTGCCCAGGGCAGCTTGATCCATGCAGGCTCGGAAAAAGCGCACGCCAGCGCTTGCGAGGTTGCCGATCCCACGGGCTGGGATGTTCGCCCTCGGGGGTATCCTGATTGCGCGGCAGCCAGCCCCCACGGCTGCTCGGTTGGCCATCAGCTTCTCGGCGTACCTTCGCCCGGCAGAGGCGCAGAGGCTCGCGACCGACAGCATTGTGCAGTCCTCGGCGATGGCGGGCACGGCGCAGCAGTTCTGGGGTCTGCTGCTAAACCCTGCGGATCGCGGACACGGAGGCACGACGGGGTCTTTCGACGAGTCGATCCTGCTCGACCTCTACCTTGAGCCAGTCCTCGTGGCTTTCCGCCAGAAAGGGATCGCGTGGGCGCCGCTCTGGAGCTTCAACCTGACTCAGCTGAATCGGCTCTTCGCGCTTGCGGCCACCGCTCTGGGGATCAACCATCTTCGCCCCAATCTGTACGGGATGGGGCACGGCGGGGTCAGCGACGACCTCCTCACTCAGATGAAGTCTGTGGAGCAGGTGTTTCGCACAGGCCGCTGGGCGGTCATGTCCTCGACGCGACCCTATGCGAAGGAGACGGCTCTCCTTCGCGAGCTCCAGGGCGCGGCGACGTCCTGGGCAGCCTGATGGAGCGGAGCTTGCGTGTGCTGCTCGAGAAAGGCTTCAGCGGCGCGGGGACCCTGCAACTCGCGCCTTTGCGGCTCGCGAAGGTCATGCAGGCGGGCCCCGAGTCGCACCGCCGGAGAGCGCGGCATCGGCCGCCCGCGCGCCCGCGAGGCGGCGCGCCGCGGCGGCGGCCTGGACGCGCCTGGCCACGGCAGCGCCAATCTCAAGCGCCACTTCAAGGCCGCCGTTGGGCGCGGGCCGCCCTGCAGGCGCCGCGCGGTGCTCGATCTATTCACCGGCTCTGGGCACTTCGTGGCCGCGGCGAGGCGCCTTGGGCTGTCCGCGCTGGGCCTGGATGCCCGCCAACCGCCTCTGGAAGACCACCGGGACAGAACGTTCGAAGAGGATGTCGCTGGGTGGCTGCTCAGCTGTGCGGACAGCGCCGTGTTCCTGGGGAATCCCTGCACGACCTGGTCGCGGGCTCTACGGCGGCCGCTGCGGTCGCGAGACCAGCCCATGGGCGTCGACGACCTGGCGCCTTCTGAGACGGCACGCCTTCCCTCTGGCAGCGCTTCTTTTTACTTCTCGTGTGGCATCATTCGTCTCTGTCTTGAGGTTGGTATACCTGTTATGGTTGAAAGTCCAGCGAGCTCATTGATGTGGCAGGGCACGGCGCTAGCATACCTTATGCGCTCCAGCAAAGCTCGAGTCTGTGTTTTTGATCAGTGCCGGTTCGGCGCTCCGTGGCGGAAGCGCGCCCGAATGGTCCCCTGGGGTACAGGCCCTTCGGACTCTCTCTCTCGCTGCAGCGTCGTGGGCGCCGTGGTTTTCATTCGCGCGCAGGTAACAAGCACGTCAAGCTTTCTGGACAGAGCCCCGCTGGATGAAAGTATGCCGCCCTTGCTGCTGCGTAGCCAGTTCGTCTCGCCAGCGCCCTCGCGAAAGTTGCCAGGCACGTGGGTGTCGCCCGTCCTAGGCAAGCCAAGTCGTCCAACGTTTACACATGATTATCGTGTCAACGCGTCAAATGCATCGACATGCATCTGTATTACTCGGCCTGTCGGGCTGCGCCCGTCCTGGCCAGGTCTTCCTGATGGGGTGCGGGACCTCATCTTGTCTGGCCCTCGGTGCTCCGTCGCACCGGCTGCTCTTAATTGCAGCGTGGATCGTCGCTGCCCGCCTGGCTCGGTCTCGACGCATGCAGTACATGATGCACCCGCACGTCGATCCCATCGTCGCGCCATATGTCTGCTCAGGTCTGGCACTCGGGGATGTCGGGGCGGGCTGTATAGATGCATGCATGCATGCACGCATGCACGCATGTATGTTTGTATGTTTTTTGTTAAGTGTATGTGTATGTGTATGTATGTGTGTATGTGTATGCGTATGTGTATGTGCGTATGTTTGGGTCTGTGTGTATGTGTATGCGTGGCTATACATAGTTGTGCATGTATGTGTATAGGTATATGCATATGTTCATGTACATCTGCATAGATGTGTATGTGTGAATGTGCGTGTATTTGAACAGACATGCACACCTACCTACCTACCTACCTACCTACCTACCTACCATACCATACCATACCATACCATACCATACCATACCATACCATACCATACCATACATACATTACATACATACATTACAGTATATACATACACACATACACACATACACACATACATACATTACATGCATGCATGCATACATACATACATACATGCGTGTAAACATAAATAGACACATACATACCTACCTACCTACCTATCTACCTACCTACCTACATACATACATATATACATAGATAGATATGCATATATACACACATGTAATGCATACATGCATACGTGCATTCGGACATCTAGACGAATAATCTGAAATTCGCCAGCCCAACGGGCCAGAGGCGTGCTAAGATCTCCGGTAACTACTTAACAATATTTCTAGTTCGCGCGCGCGCGGGGCGGCCCCTGGGGGGCCCCAAACGAAAAATACCCCGGCTGATCCCCGGCCGGGTCCGGGGCGATCCCCAGGGGGGAGGCTATTTTCCCGCCACCCCTCAGGAGGATCGTGGCCTCCGAGGGGGGGGCTGCAATCGACTACCCCCCCTCCCGCCCCAAGGGGCCCCCAAGAGCCCCCCAAGAGGCCCCCAAGAGGCCCCAGGGGAGCCTAATACGCCGCCAAGGAGCCCCAAGACGCTCCCAAGAAGCCCCCAAGATGGCTCGAAGAGGCCCCAAATAGCGCTCCAGGGCCGGCGGAATGAGCGAAGCGATTAAATAAAAGAGCAATGCAAATAACAAGGAGGGACATACATTGACATACCCATGCAGTTATATAAAGAACAAATTAATGTAACACATGGGAGGGGGAAGCGAGACAGGAAGAGAGCGACAAAGACAGAGAGGGAGAGAAAGAGACAGAGAGCGAAAGAGACAAAGATATATAGAAACAAACAAACATAGAAATGGCATGGAAAACGCGCGCGCATCCCACCACGCCGCCCCCATTCAACTGGACCGTTGGGGGCGGAATGCTCCCGCTTACGCTCGCGATGCCCGTGCCCCGACCCCCCGCGCCTGCCTCGGTTGCGCCCGCGAGTCAGCCCCCTCTCGCCCCCCGCCCCCGCGCGGCCCCCTTAAAGAAAAGATGCGCATCGCGAGTCGCGCCCCCGCGGATGTCTCGCTGGCGCCAGTTTCTCGCCCCGCGCTTAGAATCTCGCGCGAGCGTCGCGCGATGAAGATACGGCGCGCGCGTCGCGCCCTCAGCAGTGGCACAAGTGCTTCACTTCGGCAGCGGAATGCGGCTGTCGCGCTGGGGTCAACGCGCGACGCCGCGCAAATCCCACGCGCAACTGGGCGACGCTCGCGCGCGCGGGCGCCGGCAGCTCCCCCGCGCGACTGGGCGGCGGTCGCGCTCGCCGCGGGAGGACTCGCGCGTCGCATCGGCGCGCTATTTCTCGCGCTGGCGCCGGCAGACTGGGGCGACCAGGCGGCGCCCTAAGGGGCGGAAGACGACTCGCGCGCCGGACTGGCGGCAAGCCCGGACTTCAACTTCGGCGCGGGGGTCGGCCCGCGACGCCAATCAGCATCCTTGCGCGACTCGGCGGCGCTTCAGCGCGCATGCGGGGACTCGGGCGTCGCGTCGGCAGCGGACTGGAAACGATGGCGTCGCGCTGAAATCACGATCCGCAAACCGGACGGCAACTCGCTGCGCGACTAACACGCGCTGGCGCGCGGATGTCTCTGCGGACGCATCGCGACCGCGTCGCGCATGCCAGCCCAAGGCGGCGTCGCATCGACGTCGCATCTCCTGTGGCCTCCCGAAATCCCACCAGCCCTTCCGGGCGTAGGTGGTCTAGGGTGTTTTGTGTTCCATCTGCACCTCTTCTCCTTCGGGGAGAGGTTTACCACTGTTCCCTATCAGTATACACCCCCTCCCCCAGGCGACCGGGAGCCAACCAGAAACCATGCCGACACCATGCCGACCAGCCCCCCCCCATCCCTGTCAAAAAATCAATACAAACCGCACTAACCATCCACGTTTGGAGCACGCGCGGCCAACCCGATGCGCCCCCCCCACAATCCCTATCAAAACAAATGCAGTCTCGAGTCATGTTCGCGAGGCCGGAGAGCACTTTGTATTGTTTTTGAAAAGAACGGCGCGGGTGTCAGCATTTTCCCTGCCGCGCGCAGGGAAAATATGCAACATGCACCTCGCGGCTAAATCTGGATCATGCGCGGCCATCCCGCGATCACTGTCAAGTGGTTTTTGATAGGGACGGCGGGGGTGGTGGCGCGTGGCCTGCTGTGCGCAGGCCCACCAGACACAATGATGGCATCGGTTTTCGACGAGGATGGCGGGGGCCGACATGCTTCCCGATGTGTGCTGTCACGTGCGCAGGCGCACCTGACGCACTCTATACGTGCCCCGATAGCGGTGCACCTGGCGCGGCTGGAGTGTGCAGCACACCTGGCGCACTCGGAGCACGCGGCGCATCTGGCGCACCAGGCGTGCCTGGCATGCTCGGGCCCCAGGGGTGCCCAGCGCGCGTGGCGCCCCTGGCACGCGTTGGGCACAGCGCCCAGGCGTCGTGCACCTGGGGTCGGCTTTGGTCTCAAGTAGCTGCCCATCCGAAGACGACCGCTGAACGTGCTCAGGCTCGGGAGTTACTTGTGTGTAGGGAGGGCGGGTGGGAGTGAGCCAAACGGCTTGCGGGCGGGTGGGTAGCTTGACCCCTCCTCCTACCCCCTACCCTGGACCTGGACGTGGCTGGTCGCGAGGTGTCAGGGCGACCGGAACGGCCTCGGCGAGGAAACCGAAATCGTTGTTTTTACTTTGGTGTTGGCCCCATTTTGGCCAAATTAAAACCCCCCTCTTGTTTGATCGATGTCCTCCAAGATGGGCCCAAGATCGCTGCCAAGGCTCCCAAAACCGCTTCAAGAGGACCCCAAGAGGCGCCCAGGAGACCCCAGGAGACCCCAAGAGGCGCCCAGGAGGCCTCCAAGAGGCTCCCAAAAGACCCCCAAGAGGCCCCCAGAAGCTCTCCGAGGCATCCAAGACGCTCCAAGAGGCCTCCGTGACCGCCAAGAGGCCCCCAAGACTCTCCAAGAGGCCTCAACTCGGGGACCCTTCCTCTGCGTGCTGCCCACTTCCTCGACCGAGGCAACTCCTCCAGGCATCGATTCTGGATGGGCTGGTGAATTTACTTTTTTTGGCACACGGGCGCTCGAAATCGAATCGAACGCCGTGCAAGCTACGGCGGGCCGCGCCGAAGCAAAGGAATCAGCCTGACGAAAGACCAAACCAAAAGCAAATGCGAATACTTTGAAAGATACGAAACGGAGGAGATTGGCCCGCGGTGGCCACGAACCGCGTGAGAGGTGCGGCAAAATGAGTGGCGCTGACGCATGCGAACACTGCCACTGGAGCCTTCTGTGGAGCTCCCTATAAGGCCACGAAGCGCTGTCCTGGGTAGCGTTGACGCATGCGGCCTGTGCCATTGTAGCCTTCGGTGGAGCTCTATTTGGGGCCATTAAGCGCTGTTGTGGGTGGCGTTAACGCGTGCGGCCTGTGCCACTGGAGCCTTCGGTGGAACCCCCGTCATGGGGACGCGGGACGCTGTCGTGGGTGGCGTTGGCGCATGCGGCCTGCGCCACTGGAGCCTTCGGTGGAGCTCCCTATACGGCCACGAAGCACTGTCCTGGGGGCCAGGGAACGCGACGGGGCCAGGGAACGCTGTCCTCGGTGGCGTTGGCGCACGCGGCTTGTGCCACTCTGGAGCCTTCGGTGGAGCTCCGTATGGGGCCACGAAGCGCCGTCCTGGGTGGCGTTGACGCGTGCGGCCTGTACCGCTGGAGCTTTCGGTGGTGCTAGCTCTCTTTGGGGCCACGAAGCGCTGTCCTGGGTGGCGTTGACGCATGCGGTTTGTGCCACTGGGGCCTTCGGTGGAACTCCCTATGGGGCCACGAAGCGATCCTCGGTGGCGTTGGCGCGTGCGGCCTGTGCCACTGGAGCCATCGGTGGAGCTCCCTATGGGGCAACGACGCGCTGTCCTGGGTGGCGTTGACGCATGCGGCCTGTGCCACTGGAGCCTCGGTGGAGCTCCTATCAGGCCACGAAGCGCAGTCCTGGGTGGCGTTGACGCATGCGGCCTCTGCCAGTGGAGCGTTCGGTGGAGCCCCTTTTATATGGGCGCGAAACGCTGTCCTGGGTGACGTCGACGCGTGCAGCCTGTGCCACTGGAGCCTTCGGTTGAGCTCTCTTTGGGTCCACGAAGCGTTGTCCTGGGTGGCGTTGACGCATGCGGCCTTTGCCTCTGGAGCCTCCGGTGGAGCTCCCTATCGGGCCACGAAGCGCTGTCCTGGGTGGCGTCGACGCACGCGGCCTGTGCAACTGGAGCCTTCGGTGGAACCCCCGTCATGGGGACGCGAAGCGCTGTCCTGGGTGGCGCTGACGCACGCAACCTGTGCCAATGAAACCATCGGTGAAGCTCCCTATGGGGCTCCCTATGCGGCCTGTGCATCTGGAGCCTCGGTGGAGCTCCCTATACGGCCACGAAGCGCTGTCCTGGGTGGCGTTGACGCACGCGGCCTGTGCTAATGGACGCTTCGGTGGAGCTCCCTATGGGGCCACGAAGCGTTGTCCTGGGTGGCGTCGACGCATGCGGCCTTTGCCACGGGAGCCTCCTGTGGAGCTCCGTATCGGGCCACGAAGCGCTGTCCTGGGTGGCGTCGACGCATGCGGCCTGTGCAACTGGAGCCTTCGGTGGAACCCCCGTCATGGGGACGCGAAGCGCTGTCCTGGGTGGCGCTGACGCACGCAACCTGTGCCAGTGGAACCATCGGTGGAGTTCCCTATGGGGCTCTCTATACGGACTGTGCAACTGGAGCCTCGGTGGAGCTCCCTATACGGCCACGAAGCGCTGTCCTGGGTGGCGTTGACGCATGCTGTCTGTGCCACTGAAACCTTCGGTGGAGCTCCTTATGGGGCCACGAAGCGTTGTCGTGGGTGGCGTAGACGCATGCGGCCCTTGCCACTGGAGCCCCCGGTGGAGCTCCTTATCGGGCCACGAAGCGCTGTCCTGGGTGGCGTCGACGCACGCGGCCTGTGCAACTGGAACTGTCGGTGGAGCCCCCATTCATGGGGACGCGAAGCGCTGTCGTTGGTGGCGTTGGCGCATGCGGCTTGTGCCACTGGAACCTTCGGTGGAGCTCCTCTTGGGGCTACGAAGCGCTGTCCTGGGTGGCGTTGACGCATGCGGCCTGTGCCACTGAAACCTTCGGTGGAGCTCCTTATGGGGCCACGAAGCGCTGTCCTGGGTGGCGTTGACGCATGCGGCCTGTGCCACTGGAGCCTTCGGTGGAGCTCCCTATGGGGCAACGAAGCGCTGTCTTGGATGACTTTGACGCACACGGCCTGTGCAACTGGAGCCTCGGTGGAGCTTTGTATAGGGCAACGAAGCGCTGCCCCCCTGGGTGGCGTTGACGCATGCGGCCTGTGCCACTGGAGCCTCCGGTGGAGCTCCTATGGGGCCACGAAGCGTTGTCCTGGGTGGCGTCGACGCATGCGACCTGTGCCACTGGAGCCTTCGGTGGAGATCCCTGTGGGACCACGAAGCGCTTGGGTGAGTGAAGCGCAGGGAGGTGGCGAGGCGGGTGGGAGGAGGGAGGAGTGGAGGAGGAGGAGAGGAATGGAGGAGGACCCTACACCACAGGATGGTAGGGAAACAAAATCAGCGAAGCGAGCGGCGCAATGATGCTCAGAGCGGAACTGGGCTCAGCGGAGCTACAATGGTGCGGGGGGCATCACAAATCAGCACAGAGGTCACGACCACTGAGGTGCCAACTAGGACGCAAGTAGGCGGAACGACCACGCGCATGGAATGTCGGCAGCTAGGCCCTCCCCCCAGGACGCACATGCGAAAGAAGGTGTACAAGGAGGGCCGGCTGTCACGACCCAGCAACCATGCGGCAGCCAAAACAGCGAGAGCAAACTGGCGTCCATTAGCATACTCCCCAGGTCAGCACGTCGCACTCGGAGTCCTTGAAGCCTAACGGCCTTCACAAACATAGAGGAACGAGCAGGCGACCCCGCAGGAGCAGCGCGAACGACACCGAGAGACGGGCGTGGTCAACGCGAGGAGACGCGTCAAGCGAACGCCGAGGAGGCAACTGCCTCCAGGCCCCCAGGTCGAAGAACGCGCAATCGGGCAGCGACAGCGCGGTGACGAGCTGCTGTGCAAGGAGGGCGCGGTGGTCGGTCGGGCTGCGGCCGCTCTGCGCCCTCCAGCGAGCAGGTCGGAGGCCCCCCAGGCTGGGGCAAGCACAGCGCTGGACAGAGAAGAACCACAAGCAGCGCGACCAGCCATCTGGGCGCCTCTCGCGCCGAGACCCAAAAGCAGCTGCAGCGGCCAGCGCGGCGACGCCGTGAAACAAGGCGCCCCAAAGCGACAGCAAACACGCGGCGCCAAGAAGACGAGCACAACGCCGCCGCAGCGGACAACCCGCGTGGGGGCGCGGCGGACAGCCGGCAGCCCAGCAGCCAGCAGCCCGAAATGTCATGCCCGTGCCGAGGTCTAGCCGAGACCGCAGACGAACCCGAGCATCACCAGGGACCCCTTGCCGAACAATGCCTTCAGCGAGCGGGGAGGATCCTTTCTAAAACCAGCAGCGCGCCCTTGCCGAACACCATGACTCCTTGTGGCCACCATCAAAACGACGAGCAGGGAGGGCGCCGCCGTCAAGTGTGTAGGCTGCAGCGCGCCCACCATTTGCAACCCAGACCTGGCAGCAGTGGCAGCAGTTGATGAGACGCCACCAATCAGGAGGGCGACCCAGCGTACATCGCCGGGAGCAATGGCCCGCCGGCGGTCGCCGCTTATGCGCAGCGGGCGCCATGAGTGGCAGCGGGGCGGGCGCCAGCGGCCCCAGCCGCCAGGAGCCCGCAGTATTGGGCGCCAGCAGGCGTGCCAGCGCGAGGCAGGCACAGCCGGTAGCCCCAAGGAGTCGTCCAAAGTGGGAGGACGGCGACTGATCGTCGCAAACAAAGGAACCGAAGAGCGATGACAGAAGGTGCGGCAGCTGATCGCTGCAAAGGCAAGAGGGCCAGTGAGTTTACTTTTGTTAGCAGCCGCATGCGAGAGCGCCAGCGGCGAGTAAGGTCCGAACGGGCTGCGCAGGGGGCCGAATTACCTAGCGCGGAGCAGAAAAGGATCTACCGCCGGGGGAAGCCGCAACGCCGGGGCTGCAAGAGGTGCCGGGGGCTGGGGCCGGTGAGTTTACGTGAAACGTCTAACATTTATCCTGGAATCCCTGGCGCTCGCTGGGGTTCGCCTTAGCTCGTCAGGTTCCTCGCCAGGCTCCCGGCCCGGCTCCGCCCCCAGCTGCCCGTCTGCCTCCGCGCCTGGTTCCGCGCGGGCGGCAGGCTCGGCGGAGATCGTCGTCGCCATGCCGCCGCCGCCCTCCGAAGCCACCACCTCTGCTGCGTCGGGGCAGGGCGTGCTGGGCGGCGCGGAGTCGCCGCCCCAGTCGGGCGGCGCGCGCGGCTGGGATGCCAAGGCGGGGAACCACTCCAGGTGGTCCCGTCGGCTTGGCCCCGGAAGCCCTGCGGCTCTGGGCCCCGGATCGACCTCTGACTCAGGGTAGATTGACGGGCCCGCACCTCGGCCGGCAGTGCTGGGGATTTTGCTGTGGTGGGGCTCCGGTCGCAGTCAGGCCGACATAGCGGCGGAGAGAAGGCGAGATCCGCAGGCAGCAGCAGAGGAGAGGAGAGGAGCAAAGGAGAGGAAAGAAGCAGGGGAGAAGAGCAGTGGAGAGGAGAGGAGTGAAGGAGAGAAGAGAGGCCGAGGAGAGGAGCGCCGACCCTACGCCTTCTGGATAGAATCGTGGCCTCGCGAGCGCAGGCCCTACGATTGTGGCACGGGATAGGTGTGCTCGGGAGCGCGGGCCCCGTGTTTTACAGAGGATCGCGGCCTCGGAAACACTGGCCCTACGTTTCTCTACCAGGGATCGCGGCCTCGGGAACGCGGAGCTGCGCATTTGACAATGGGTCCCGGCCTTGGGAAAGCGGACCCCATATATTTCAAGAGGGACCGCGGCCTTGGGAGCGCGAATCCCATGTATCTGACGAGGGGGCGCGGCTTCGGGGACGCGAATACTATGTTGGTTGTTTGGGTCACTGTCCCGGGAATGTGGGCCGTTTGATGTTGGGCCTCGGGGGCGCGGACCCTGTGCATTTTACCAAGATCGCGGTCTCGGGTGCGGAGATCCTGTGCTGTCCACTCCGCAAAATCGTTACAAAAGGCGATACAAAGACCGCGGGTCCGATGTAATGTTCAAGGGGGCGCGGTCCCGGGAGAGCGAATGCTATTGACTGGTTGGTAATGCACCAAAGGATTGCGGAGTTGGCGGCGCGGCTCGTGCGAATTTGCAACAGCGGATCGCGGCCTCGAGATGTCGGGCATCAAGATGTTGCTACGGATCACGACCTGCTTTCGACCGAAACAAAAACCGAGGTTCCGGGTCAAGTCTCTCGAGGAGGATGTTTTGACCCAGGCGCCAAAGAACCCCTGCGGGCTCAGACAGTCGACTTCAAGCTTGTGGGGGACGCGGGGTTTCTTGGACGCCCCCCCCCAATAGCTGCATCGCTCCAGACAAGAAACAATTATGTCTACTGCGCTACGCACACGGAAACGGGAGAAACATGTAACCGCGTAGCCTGCATGCCACTACGCTCGACGGGCGAGCTTACGATCGCCCGCCGACGTAGTGCCATTGGAGATCCGCAACACACTGCGGCCGTCAGTCGCTCGATACCAGACGATCGTGCGAAACAGTGCTCGCGCCAGGCATACAGAAAGCTTGCAAAAAGGCAGAGAGCAGGAGACACAGATAATGAGAGGGAAAGAAGGGGAGAGAGAGAGAGAGAGAGAGAGAAAGGAAAACAAGTGAGAGAGAGAGAGAGAGAATGCGCGAGAAAGAGAGAGAGAGAGAGAGAGAGAAAGAGAGAGCGATGTCATCTTGTATGTATGGACGTAGCTTGCAGATGCCAAATGAGAATCGCACATCAGCCAACTTATAGGCTGCGGACACAGAGGGAAAGAGAAAAATAGAGGTGGGGAAGCAAAACAGAGAGAGATATAACAAACTGACAAACAGAGACAACAACAAAGAGAAACACACCGCGGGACATGTAAATATGTATAGATAGAGAGAGAGGGAGAGAGAGAGAGAGAGAGAGAGGGAGAGAAGGACAGCGAGGGAAGGGACAACGACGACGGCAACGACCACAACGACGTCTGGCAGCGGCGGCGGGCCGCCTCGTCGTGCCGCCGCGCCTCCTCCGCGAGTTCGCTGCGCAGGCGACCCGCCTGGGCGGCCCCGGGCGCCTCCCGGGGGTCGTTCCTCTTCCTCCTCTCCCTGATTTTCCCCGTCCTCCTCTTCATAGTCTACGCTGGACCAACCTGAGGCTACCCTGTGGCGTTGATCATCCTCCACCTCTCCCTCTTCCTCCTCCTCCTCTTCCTCGTCCTCCCCTTGCTCTTCCACCTCCACTTCCTCCTTCCTCCGCCTGCTCTTGTTTCTCCTCATCCCCCTCCTCATCTCCATCAGCCTCAGCATCCTTATCATCATCACCACCATCATCATCATCACCATCCCCAGCATCATCCTCCTCATCATCATCATCCTCACCATCGTCGACATCATCGTCATCATGTGTCTGTCTGTCACGTCTTAGTTTTGCTCCTCCTCCCCCCTCCCCTCTTCCCGTCCCCCTGCTCATCGTCTGATGGATTATCCTCGTGATCCTCCTCCTGCATCATGTCTAAAAGGATCTAGCGTGAAAATGCGCGTTGATGTCACACTGCGCTCGGTTACGCTCGGATGAATCAGATTTCTGAACGTTAAAACTTAATCACGGCCTTGGTAACGACGGCCGTCACACCTCAACTCCGCGTTTCCTGCTTCTCCACTTGCCGCCGCATGCGTTAACGCGCCCCCCCCCTCCCCCCCTTCGGCTAACACATCCGCTGAAGCAACGGGGAAGGAGCTAATGATATAATCTGGCAACGATGGGTTTACATAAATGACACGATCTTGAAACAGTGCAACCTAGGCGTGCGTGGCAAGCAAAAACAATATACTCATGCTGAATCGCTACACGGAGCTAGCGATAATGAGAACGGCTGTTGTCGCTTTTTGTGCCAGCGCTAAACCCACGCACGTGAATCAATTCTATTCACGCCCACTCACGTTCACAAGGCAATCGGAAAGAAATGGGACGGGTCTGATCACCCCAATCATATCCTGTAGCGCCTCGGCAGCCACGAAGCTGAACGTCCCAACTGCCTCTGCGCGTCCAGGCTACCCGGCATACTAAAACGGTAACGTGGTCTGCGGCACTCTCTCAAAGCGTGGCTCATGTACGTGGTGTCGTCGCACGCCTAGGTCAGTTCCTCCGCGTTGATCCCGCATCCCCCAATCCCTCTGACGATTGGCGAAGTCTGCCCGGGAATGGCAAGTGCCCAAGGCTGACCAGTAAGACGCACCTGGGGCGCAGAGGCAAGGTGCAAGAGTCCGAGTGGTTCGCTTTCTCTTCTCCTGATCAGGTTCCGCACCTTGGGTCCACTAACCACTGCTGCCAGTTAGTTGTCCTCCGATTAAAACAGTGGAGCGTGAGCCATGCCTACCAACAAAAACCCTCTCGGAGCTTGGGGCGTCGGCCCAGTGAATTTCGGCGATGGAAATTCGTAAATCTGTTAACTCCTGCCATATTGCTCTTATTGGTCGCTTTCGCGGCAATCCAAGTGCCGCGCCACTTCAAGGCGGCGGCGAACGGCGGCCCGGGGTCAGGCGCCCGGGCGGCGCCAGCCGCGTGGCGGGGGCCCAGCGGCGTGGGCATCCCAGCGGCGGCGGCAGCGCTGGCACCCCAGCGCAGCGCAGCGGCCATCGCTGGGACCGCGAGCCAGGCGGCAGGCACCATGGCTGCGGCACCCCGTAGTGGGCCCTGCCCCGTTCGAAGAGAGACGGGGTTCGGCGCGTTGCCGAACCAGAAAAGCTCGAGCGTGCCCCTCCTTCCTTCTCTGGCCTCTCACCCTTCAAACCCGACGTTCAATCCTCGCACCTGCCCCGTCGGCGCCGACGCTTGCGCTGCAGGAAAGCCCTCTCTCGGAGTGCCAGCCGCCGGCCTTGCTCAGCGCAGCGCGGCGGGTGCGCGACACCTGCCCTGTGAACACCGGGGTCTCGGCATCGGCCTCCATCGCCAGAGCCGTAGCTCCTGCTGGCGAGGTCCTGGGCGCAGGGGGACTCATAGCCTGAGTCTGCAAATTGGGGCATGGAAAACCGGATGCCACAGCGCGCGTGGGAAGGCGTGCCATCGCGTCTTGGCCCTCTGTCACGCGGGCCAGCTCGACAACTCCAGAGGACAGATTCCGCATGGCTAGTATAAAGTTGACTCGCTGGGTGTGGCCGCCTGCAAGTCGGCCAGCTCCCTCTGCAACCGCTCGTGCTCCTGCAGGGCTGCCACTTTCAGCGACGAGGTCTGGGTCACGAGCTCAACGATGAGGGCCATGCGTTTGCCGCTGTGCTCCAGCAACGCACCGCTTGGCACGACTTGACCACTTTGCTGCGGGCCGCCTGGTGGAGCGCAGCCAGCGCGCCGCAGCAAATTTCGCTCCCTGCGGGATCGCTGCGGATGTGGCCTCGAAGCTCTCAATCTCGGCCGTCGACTGCGAGAACTCAACCACCGCGGCGTCCTCCGCAGTCATCTCCTTGACCTTGGCCGCGATTGAGTCTAGCCCAGCGCGTGCTGGAAGGTTGCTCTGAGGTAGTGCTGCTCCCGCCGGCGCGGTAGACGAGTGGGCCATCTGCAGATTTCCACCTTGAACGAAATTTTGCTGACCTGCCACCCAAAGGCCGCCAGACTCACCCCATGCCTTCTTCGCCCCAAACCTCGAGCACTAACTGCAGAAGTTCCATCGGCGGCACGCGGTGCACTACCACAACTCCGCGACGTCGGTGCACCCGGCCGAGCATGACCACGACGACGCGCGAAACCGCGCCATGGACACGACGCTTGTGCGCCGCGATGGGTGGGCACGACTTGTCCGCCCCATGGGGCGCAACATAATGGAACCAAGCCGCTCCAGGGCCCGGGTCATGTGTATTATATAGATACACATACATACATACATGCAGGCATGCATACATACATACATGCATACATGCATACATGCATGCATACCTGCATACATGCATACATGCACACATACATACATACATACATACATACATACATACATACATACATACATACATACATACATACACACATTCATTCATTCATTCATGCATACATGCACACATACATACATACATACATACATACATACATACATACATACATACATACATACATACATACACATATACATATGCATATATATACATATATATATACATGCATGCATGCATGCATGCATGCAGCCATTCAGGCAGGCAGACAGGCATACACACATACAAACATACATCCACACACATACATATATACATACCCATACCCATACCCATACCCATACCCATACCCATACCCATACACATACATAAATACATACATATACGTATAGATATACATACATGCGCGTGTGTATTTGGATATACACACCTACGTCGCACCCGCAGTTGCGGATAAGAGTGAGGGGCAGCGAGGACGTTGCGAGGCAATGAGAAGCCCGCCGAAGGCGCGGATCTGTTACAGAGTACGCAGTGAACCCGCCGCAGGCGCCGACATTTTCGTTAAAGCAATGTGGGTGGATCGCGGGGTGGGTCGAGGGTGTGTCGCGGGTGGGTCGCGGGGTGGGCCGCGGGATGGGTCGTGCATGGGTCGCGGGCCGGGTCGCAGATGGGTCGCGTATGGGTCCGCGGTGTGTCGCGGGGTGGGTCGCGGGGTGTGTCGCGGGGTGGGTTGCTGGGGGGATCGCGGGTGGGTCGCGGGGTGGGTCGCGGGGTGGGTCGCGGGGTGGGTCGCGGGTGGGTCGCGGGTGGGTCGCGGGGTGTGTCGCGGGGTGTGTCGCGGGTGGGTCCCGGGCGGGTCGCGGGGCGGGTCGCGGGGCGGGTCGCGGGGTGGGTCGCGGGGTGGGTCGCGGGGTGGGTCGCGGGGTGGGTCGCGGGGTGGGTCGCGGGGTGGGTCGCGGGGTGGGTCGCGGGGTGGGTCGCGGGCGGGTCGCGGGCGGGTCGCAGGGGGGATGGCGACACCAACAACAGCAACAACATCAACATCAACAACAACAACAACAACAACAACAACAACAACAACAACAACAACAACAACAACACGCATCATCTCCACCGCGGATTGCCACTTCAGCCACGCACCCAGGGACAATGAATGACCGCTCGGCGCCTCCACTGTACACACACACGCACACACGCATACAAATACATGTATGTGTGTGTATATATATATATGCCCCGCCCGCATGCTCATACACATTCTCCCTTCATCCCTCCAGTCCTCCCTTCCCCTTCCCTCCTCCTGCTCGTCTTCAGTTTGTGTTGCTACGTTGCCAGCCGCGACCTAGTCGATTGCAATCTAAACCGACGTAACCAAATACATTGCACGCCAAGGGTTTGTCACCGACTCGAAGGAAAGCCAAAGGGTTGCACTCCAAACACTTCAATGCGAAGCGACTGCAATCTTTCGCGGCGCATTGCAATCCAATCGGCTGCGCTGCAATCGGTCGCTGGGAATCCTTCTGTTGAGGATCTTCTCCCCCCTCCTCCCCCTCACCCTCATCCGCCTCATCTTCCTCCTCCTCCTCCTCCTCCTCCTCTTCATTCTCATCCGCCTCATCTTCCTCCTCCTCGTCCTTCTCATCTGCCCCGGTCTCCTTGTTGTGAAGAGGTGTCAACACGAACCCTTCTGCGGAGGATTTCTATAGGACTCCTTCTGTGTAGGATGTCAATTGGAATACTTCTGCAACAGATTTCAATAGGATCTTCCTGCGGGAGATTTCAATAAGAATCCTTACGTGGAGGAGTCATCCTTCCTCCTCCTCCTCCTCCTCATCCGAAACATTTTCCCTCACCCTCCTAATCCGCCTACTTCTCCTTCTTGTGAAGGGTGTCGCCCTGCTGTGGAGGATTCACTGAGAATCCGTCTGTGGTGGCTTCAAGAGGAAAGCTTCTCCTCGTCCGCCTCGTCTTCTTCCTCCTCCTCACCCGCCTCATTTGTTCTTTTTCTTTTGTCAAGGGTTGTGAAGGGCGAAGAGAAGGAGCAGGAGGAGAAGGAGAAAGAGGAAAACGAAAAGCATGACGAGGGTGATCCGCAACACATTACTCATACACCTGCTTGTGGAGCTGCGTTCGCAACTGGATTTGTGAGTAACGCCTCAAAGCGGAGAGCAAAGGGCAGGATGAACAGGAGCAGGGGCAGCAGGAGAAGGCAGGCGAGGAAGAGAAGGGTGGGGAGGAAAAGCAGGAGGGTGACGAGCATGCCGAAGGTGAGGAGGAACAGGTTACTCACAAAGGTCGTCGTGGAGCGGCGTTCGCACATACTTCCATGAATCATGTTTCGTAGCGGGACGTTACTCGCAAAACTTGTTGTGGAGCTGCGTTCGCAACTCGATGAGTGAGTAACGCCTCGAAGCGGAAAGAGGATGCATAATGAACAGGAGCAGGAGCAGCAGGTGGAGGAAGGCGAGGAGGAAGAAGACGTGGGCGAGGAGCATGACGAAGGTGACGGGGGACCCATTACTCACAAAACTGGTTGTGGAGCGGCGTTAACAACTAGTTTTGCGAGTAATGGTTCGTAGCGGGAGGTTACTCGCAAAACTTGATGCGATGCTGCGTTCACAACTCGATAATTGAGTAACGCCTCGAAACGGAGAGAAGGGGGCATAATGAAGAAGCGGAACAGGAAAGACGAGGAGGACGAAGAGGAAGGACAGGGAGAGGAAAAGGAAACGGAGAGTGAAGATATCAATCGGCTGCCGCGGTAGAGGAGAATATGTATGATCATGTGGGGGTACATACATATATACATATATGTATATATATATATATGTATACATATACACATGCATATACATTTACATGTATGTATATATGTATATATATACATATATATATATATATGTTTATAACCACACACAAACATATACATATATATGTATATATGTATATTTGTATATGTAACTATGTATATGAGTCTGCGGGCAGCCCCTCCCCCTGGAAACTCGTAAAGTCATGAATTGAATTCGAAGCCTTCTTCTTGTCTGCGCTTCTTCATGCGCGCGCGTTTTCGCAAAAGTGCTCGTACCTGAAGGTGCACCTGCCTCTCCAAAATCCTATTCCCCCTCTCTCCTCCCCATCATCCCCTTCCTGCTCCTCCCGTTTCCTCCGGCTGGGGGCTGGAAAAACCAAAATGCAAGAACAAAAACAAACATCAGTAAACAATCGAGATCCATGGCAACAAAAAACTGCACTTACTCGGGGGGTGGGTGGTGGGGGGTGGACAAAGTCTAGCTGTTTGTGTTTATTTTGTTGTTGTTGTTTTTTTTTTTTTTTTTTTTTGTTGGGGGGGGGGGGCACCTTCGGCCAGACCAGTTTTACTAAGCGGCGACCAAGCAGCCGCTCTGAACCTAACACCAGACGAGGGACCAGCAGGCGACCACGGACTCATCTCCCCAAAAGGGAGGATGTCCCTTGGCCACCCACCAGTCCCCCAGGCGTTAGTCTGACCCCGACCCCGAGCCATCAGGGCGGTTCGGGATCAGAGGAGCCTCATCCTCCTCGCTTCGCAGCAAGTCGGACCCATTCCTCGTCCCCGCACGGTGGTCAGACTCAGCGGAGGTGCCTTGCACGGGAACCTCAGGCGTAGCAACAGGCATCCTGCCCTCAAAGAATTCACGAGCGGTTGCTTCCTCCGCCTCAAACAAAGCACCAAAAACTTCGTCTCCAGGTGCAGGTCTCTGCACACCTAGAGCATCATGTTGCCCTTCCCGCCCCCCGCTCTCAAAATCCACCCGCACCCCCGTTTCTCTCTCGGCAATCCTAGCCCTCAGAGGGGCCAAACATTCCAAGTGAGACGTGCACGGAGGGATGAGGTGCACCCGCGAAGCGGTCGCAAAGGCACGCACTGCCGCTCCTGGCACAGGACGTTCAGGAGCCGCACACGACACTGCCACATTGCGCTGAGGATGAAGACCACGCTTGAGCCTGCTCAGCACACTGGCACCTGCTCTGTGTTCCCTAGGATCACATTTCACTGCCAGATTACGAACTTTCTCTTGAGTGTAGCTACCGCAAAGCATACAGAACACTAGGGGCAGCTTCTCGTCACCTACTTGCGTACTAGCTAACTTGTGGCCGTGGTCGGGGGCCTCGGAGAGCAACCTGGTGAGGCTCCTCGAGAGTCCCATGCATCCAACCTCTGGCATATCTTGGAGGTTACCCCCTATGAAAACTTAAACATTTAGCACACCTGTGGCCCCACAGCCAGGGCTCCCAGTCATGCCAGCTCATGGCGCACGCAATGACCTTACGCTGGCGCTCACGCCGCGGTGGGCGCTGGTGGTGCACCCTCGGAAAACACGGCAACACATTCGCCACGAGGCGGGCCACCGTTTCGAGACTCTCGATCGAGCTGTCCAACTGCTGCCAGTCGGCTGGTGAGGGTCTGGGATGCAGGTCAAGGGCTCCTTTAGCCTCTCGATCCGCTCGCCAGTTAGCCTGGCCGATCCACCGCTCAGGTGGGAGCAGCTGCTCGATGTCTTCTAACTTCCTATGGGCAGGGGTGTGAACAGCTGGGGCATACTCTTGATCCTTCATGTGGAGCAGGGCCCCCCTTCTCAACCCTCCATAACGTTGTTTGGCCGAAACTTGACATGACGGTTCCATGTTGTGCAGCTTGACGGCATTCATACAATCGCTGTATAACGTCGGTCCATGATTTGGTACATATATTGGAAGCAAAGCGAGCTGGAGTTGTTCTGCTGCTTGACTGGTTTGGGGTAAACTCGGCCATGCAACTCCTTTTGCTACATACCGCTGCACACCCTCTGCATCGAAGAACACCCACGAGTAAGCCGCTCTCGAAAGCTCTCTGATTGCATGGCGAGCGCAAGACCCGTCTCCAGCCTGGAAGACGGAGGACCCATCAAACGGATCCCACTCCACTTTTTGACAACTCATATCAAAGAGCTCTGGTTCGTGCACCTCCGAGAGGTTCGGCCACTCGGCCGCGGGGTGCTGAAACTTGAGGGCCTCGAAAAACTGCGCGTCCCCGCTCTGGGCACGCTCGAGAAAGGCCGTGGAGACGTCGGCGGCCTGCCTTGCCGCAACGACCTCCGCGTGCTGACAGGCGAAGATCCTGTGACCTACCGAGTCGGGCGCCTGACATAAGGGGCAGACCTGGTGTGATGTACCCCGACCGTGAAGCCCTGTCTTCGGTCCAGAGCCCTTCACAGAAACATGCCATCACTAAATATTTACCCTGGGCGTTGAGACCAATACCTTTAACCCCCGACTTGGTGGTGCGACGGATAGGTTCCGCACAAACTCTGGTCCCAGGGGTCCACCCAAGTTTCTTGCCCAAAACTCGCTCGTGGTGCCTCTGGACCCCCAGGCTAAGCCAGTGCCCGACCATGGAGGGGGTGGAGTACAGCAGGGATATCTCCACGCCGTTATCATCGCGCCAGTCCAGGGGGGTGTAGGCTTCCCACCCTATGCGCTGAAGGGAGAGGTGCCTCCTACTGATCGGGCCTCTGCTTTTTGCCCAATCGTAGCCTGTGGGCGGGACGGTCCGCCACATGCTGCACAGCTCCTGAATCGAGAAAAAGGCGTGCTCGGGACGCGTGGTAGCCGCCCACACAGCATGTGACCACGCAAGAGCAGGGGCAATCATGCTCCTCCACATGGGGTCGCCTAGGAGCGCCGTCTTGGCTCTCAAGGAAAAACCAGCATGTCTCGGCGCCTGAAACGACAACATCACGCTACGCGCACGCTTAAGTTCAGCATCGCTCATGCCAACAACCGTGTCCCCGAAGCTCAGACCAGGCTTGACCCCCGCCGTGTAGATCTTGTCAATCCTGAACCGCTCCCTGGGAAGGGCCTTCCGATATTTACACAAGATACGGCGTCTCTTAAGCATGTCTTTCAACCTGGCCCGTCGCTTGCTCAGGTGGCCTTTCCTACTCCGTTCGCCCCCTGGGGCTAAGTCACAACCTAAGGTCACCATGTGGGCCCCAACATGTCCCGCCAGTTTCCCAAGCTGCTCCCCGAGGCGACGAGCGACACTGGGCGACGATCCAACAGTCATCAACTTATCTTGGGCTAGATTGACCCCGAGCTCCTGCTTGAAAACACAGTGCAGGTCCTTCGCCGCTGCGGCCAGAGAGTGGATGACCTCAGCCTCAGTGCCATACGACGAGACCGTGCCATCGTCCACGTACGACGCCAAATCTATGCTGGGGTTCCTCTCCACAAATCCGTCGAAAGGCTCGAGCGCATACACTCGCACGAATATATCGTTAAAAATCGACCCCGCTGGCAGCCCGCTTTCAGCGTGCAACACCGCCAGCGCATGATCAGTGCCTAATCGCAAGATCCGAGGGCCTCTCCAGAAGTTGAACGTGACTTTCAGCACCACAGGATCGAGGCCCGCTCTCTGGCCCCTATCACGGAGGAGTCTCAAGTTGAAACTCTCGTAATACTTGGACCCATCCCAAGAGAACCCCGCAATGACCCCACCATCGGCCACTCGGGCCTCCGCTTTAACCGCCTGGTTCCACACACTGCCTTCCGCCGACTTCCCCGCTCCGAAAGCCCAGTACCTACGCGGATGTCGGTCGTTGAAGGACGTCAGCTTCGGTCGTCGGAGTCGTTCCCAAAGCCTAACAAGGGAGGAACACAACAAAATCGGGCGCAACCCACCCTTCGGTTTTCCAGGAGGGGGAAGAGCATCCAATACAGCGCCCGAGGGAAGAGTCCTATCTTCTCCACACACTGAAAAACGCAAGCCAGGGTGTCGAGACCCGCGTCCGACATGCAAGCGAACTGTCGCACGTGCACCCCATCAAGGGACTGAGCCGTGTGCGGCGAGAACATCTTGGCTGCGGCACGCAGCTCCGCCGCGGTGGCTCTCTCAAAACAGTGCCTATCTGGGACTTCAACAGGGGGTGGGGTGGTGGTGGCATTCCAGAACCCTCCTAACACGTTGGCTTCGTGGGCCAGTAAATCGCGCGGGTCCGACGTGAAGATCCCTGGGCTGGTTTCTATCACCGTCGGTTGCCACCTGGCCTTCAACCTCGTAAGTCGATGCATCTTTCGGGCAGACCCCGCCAGGGCTTCCGTCTGCCACTGGTCCCAGCTCTGCTTCGATGTTTGGTCCAGCCCATCACGGGCCGCTTGAAAATCATCGGCCCAGTCTTCTAAAGTTTCCGAGCAATGATCGATCCACCCAGCCAGGGCCGCCATGTCCTGCGGCCAAGCCGCCGCCAGCTCACGCGCCTTGCGGACAGTGAGATCCAATCTCGGAGACAAACCCTCCGCTTCAAACGGCTGAGAAACAATCTGCACAAGGTTACGAGCTGCCTGCACTTCGCTATGATCAACGAACTTGTCAGCCTGCGTGAGAATGCGCTGACTGGTGTTCCTAAGGTCTGTCATCCCCTGTTGCAGCCACACCCATCCCTCTCCAATGCGCACATCGTCCTCTTCCTTGCACTTCGGGGGGGTCATCACAGGCACCCACTTAGCCTGAAGCTGCTTACCTTTGAGCCCTTTACGTTTTATGGGGGTGCCCGTTCTGCTTTCTAACTCTAACTCCATCGTATCCGAGAAAACTTTCCAAGCTTGGTCCAGGACCCCCCAAACTAAACCGACATCCTCGTGGTCAGCTCTACGGTTCGCCTCTTCGGCCACAGCTCGGGCCACGGACCAATCGATCGGCGGTGGGGTGGGGCCAATGGGCAGCTCAACTGGAAGTTTCTGGTGAGTCTGGTACACCAGCTGCTGCAGCTTGGTTGCCCCAGGCCTTAAACGAAGCTGAACTGGGCGATGGGGCCGCTTCGGCCACGTAGTGTCGACCCCGGTGGCCTCCACAAGCTTGCAGAAAGCCGCCGACGCCATGAAATAATCGATCTTGGTGTTTGCTTTCGGTGTTGCACACGTTTCGATACTGGGCTGCAATATCATCATGGAGGCCTAGATGTACACCTTCTAAAACTGCACCTGCATGTCTTAAAATCTGGAGGTTCCGCTTGCTCAGACCCTCACTGGTGAACGTGTACGCGCAACCTGCAAGCAACTCGGGCCACCCTGGAATGTCGATCGTAGCAAAGATCAGCCTGTGTTGGATAAGTATACCCCTGGGCAACTTCGTGGGCCACCTCAGGCCGATAGACGTTCTCGCCAGTATGGCCACTCCAGCCGACGTCTGACCACCCGCACACTTGACCGAAGGGGCACAGAGCATGTTCCAGCCTAAACTCTTAGCTGTCGAAGTTCTCGCCGCAATATCCTCTTCGGTAATACCTATTTCCTGTGCAAACACCACAAGAGCCTGTGTACTCATCAGTCTCTTCTTGAGCGTGCCCCAGCTGTTCCCATTATACGATTCAAACACGTGCGCCTGGCCCTCCAGGTCAGCAGGGGCGGCGGCTTTAGGCGGCAAGCCTACTCCGTGGGCCGAAACACGCAAACCAGTGCACTTGGGCCCCAGGTGGGGCTGCACACGGGCACCGTCAAACAAAACTGATGGCTGCAAGGACTCAGGAGGCCTCAGAGGTTCTGGCACGCCGTTGTGCCTGACGACTCGCACCTCGTCGAACTCACCGAAGTTGATACCCTGGCCGTACTGCAGCACGTCCAACAGGTACCACACAGCCTTCAGGTCCTCGAACGTCTGTAGCCTGAGCCACTTCTCGTCACAAGTAACCCCGAAGAAATGTACAGCGTCACCAGGTAAGGCTTGGGAAACATCTGACACTTGATCGTCAGTAGCCTGTCTCTGATGAAGCACGTCGCCAGGAGCATCTGGCTTGCGTCTGACACCCTCAGATCCCGTAGAACCTGAGGTATGGTTTTTCTCACTGCGTGAAGCAAAAGGTTTGGATGAGAAGCTCGCCATCGGCCTCGTCGAGCCATGCCACCTAGACCAGGGCGGGTAGTGGCTAAAGCTGCGGCGTGGTCTTCGGCTTCTTGAGCTTGGCGCCCAAAAGGGCTTGGGTGAAGGCTCGCTTATCGCCGCGGTGCTTCTCCCAGAAAGCTTCGGCAACTGCTTCGTCTTGGAAGGCATCATCCATCTCCGCGTCGTGTGGCGTGGGCACATGCTCAGCACCGTTGGCGTGGGACTCAGGTGCATCAGCGCCTGGATCAGCAGCGGCACGATGCACCGCGAACAACTTAACGAACTCCTTGAACTCGGCCGTCTCGAGCATCGACTTGATCGCGTCTTTGCCTTCCAGGGCCTCAGGAGGGAGAGACAGATCAACAGGCCGCCTGTAACCACCGTCAGCAGCTTGACCAGGAAGTGACTGCACATGCTGCCGTTGCAGTTCAGCCACCTCAGCCTCCGCTGCGACCTTGCGCGCCTTGGTCTCGTCCGTCTTGGCATTGAGCTCGCCGAGCAACTTGTTATGCTCCTCAAGCTCTGTTGTGACCTTCTCCAACTTCGTCGTAGCCCGAGCCAACCGATGCCCCGCATTGGTGCGCTGCGTGATGCTCGGCTTCTTGCTCTCGATCTCCGCGCGCACCGCCCTGAGCTTGTTCTCCAGGAGCGTCCGTGCCCCGGTTGTGTCGTCACCTTTGCCACAGGCCTTGATCGCGCACTCGAGCTCGAGTACACGTGCCTGTAGTGGATCCTGTCCGTCACCACCGCCTCCTCCATTGGACTGTGCGCCACCGCGCTGACCAGGTCCCTGCCCAAGAGGAGGGGCTCGGGCAGACTTGGCGCCTCCACCGATGAACTGGTCCAGCTTCTTCTGCATGTCGGCCAGCTGGGACTCCAGTTTGGCCTCGCGCCTGGACCCTGCGGCAGGTTGACGGCTGCGCCCAGGATCCATCCGAGCAGGGCTCCCGCCACCGTTGCCAAAGGCCTTGGCGCGCTGCAGCACGAACGTGGGGGCCTTCGCCCCGCAGCGGCACCGCAGCCTGCACGCCCAGTTGCTGGTGAGCCCGCAACTCTGGCAACCCCAGAACGGGGTCTTGGGGCCGCGGACCACATCTGCACCATCCATGAAGGCCGCCGCACCGCTGTGCCCGCGACCGTGTCCCTCGGAGCGCCGAGGGTCGAAGGATTGCACCGCCAGGTGCTCACTGAAAGCTAGCTGAGGCAGCCAGGCCAATGGAAGGGGCTGCCCTTCCACCTCAGCCTCGAGCCTCTGGAGTCGGGACGGGAGGTAAACTCCGTCTTGAGCCAAAATGGCTACGGGTTGGTTTGGCTAGTTCCTGTGTTTTTTTGGTTTTCCAGCTCTGGATTTTTGACTTCTTGGATGTCATGTGTTTTCCTTCTGGTGTTCGTTAGTTCGGCTCCTCCCTCCCCTTGGGAGGGGGCGGCGGGAAGGGGGGGGCAGGGCGGGGCGGGCGGGGGCGCCGCGGGGGCGGAGGTGGAGAGGAGGCAGGAGGAAGTGGAAGCGGAGGTGGAGGCGGTGCTGGGAGGGGTTCGCCCTCTTGAACAAGGATATTTCAATGCGCGGGGCCCTAGTGAAATCCTTTGCACAAAGATTCCTGTCGGAATCCTCGACCAGAAAAGGCGCTGCCCTGGAAAACCCGAAGGTTGGGGGGAGAGCGCGGGGGGCGCTGCTCTTTGGGTAGGCGCGCGCCCGCGCGGGGGGCGAGCGACGCGCCCCGCCCCGACCAAAAGAGCGGCGAAGGGTGAGGGGAAACAAAAGCCGCGACAGCGGCCCGACCACGCGCGCACCGAGGGCGACGGCCTCGCGTTCGGCCGAAAAGCGCCCACGGGGCGGCGCGTGCGACGCGGGGGTATACTTGCCCTCCCCCCACCGCAGGGAGACGCGGGTAAGGAACATGAGCATGGCGAGGAACGCGAAGTCCATGAAGACCTGAAGCGAAGCAACTCAAACGCACCCCCCCAACCGAACCCAGCCCGCCCCACCACAGGCAACGCGGCGAACCGCGGCGCCAGCGGCGGGGCGGCTGGGGGAAATGGTTCCCAGGTCCGCGCTTTTGTGACACCGCGCAAAGCTGCGCTGCGTTCTCGCCTACAAAAGACGCTACCCTGGAAAACCCGAAGGTTGGGGGGTGCGCGGGGAGCGCTGCTCGTTGGGTAGGCGCGCGCCCGCGCGGAGGGCGAGCGACGCGCTCGTCGCTCGCCGCCCCCCGCGGGAGCGCGCGGGTGCAGCGGCGCCCGAGGCCCTTGCTGCACCAGCGCGCGAGGAAAACCCAACGCTGTTCTCGCCGAAAGTGCTTTTTAAGATCACAGCCATCTCAGTCCTCGTCTTCGTCGCTGGACGAAACGCAGCCGTGCGCTTCCCTGACGGCGCCGCCCTCAAGCGCACCCCTTTCTAAATGTGACAAGAAGGCGGCGGGCCGCCAATCTCCGGCGCGAAGGATGTCGGCCAGCCGCGAGCCACGCGCCGCCATGTCCTGGGCGTGGCCCCGACGAACATCGCGGGTGCGATAGGCGTCGTGCCGCGGCACCCCGAGCTCTTGCAGGGCCGCTCTCAACGCCGGCAGGACAGCGCCCGGGCGGAAACCCGCGAAAGGCTGCTGGGACGTGCTTTCGGCGCAGAATTTCCCCAGCGCGTGCGCAGGGCGCGTTGATGGACAGCGCGCGCGCCAGCACGTTCGCGCCATCGTTAGCGGCGTGGCGCGATTCTTGCGCCAAAGCAAAGTCAGCGAGAGCGAGCCGTCATGCTGACGGAGGCAGCTCTTCGGCTCGACCGCCCGCGGCGGATCGCCGCCCCGAGCGGCGAACATCGGCAGCGCTTCCGACGGCCATCGCAACAAGAAAATGCACGCCGTCAAGCAAAGCATCTGCAGCTCGCGCCCCGACTGGCGGCGTTCGAGATGCCTCGGTAATCTGGTGAGGAGCGCCTCTCGAATAAACATCTTGGGTCTGGCCTGCCAAGTGTTCCGCGCTTGTGCCGCGCGCGCCGCGCGCGCGACTGCCGGGTCGCTCAGCGCGTCCGGGGGGGCGCGAAACAGGATGCAGATTAATCTGACGTGCGAAATATAGTTCTCGAATTCTCGAACGTTCCTTTGCAGGGGAAGCGCGTGCTCTACAATGCAAGGCCCTCGGGCGACGGCGGAATCACTTCCCCCGCGTCGCAGCCGAGCACGGTCATGGCGAAAGTCGCCCAGCAGCGGAAGGCGCCGACTACGCTGGGCCACGTTTTCGGGCAGCTGCCCAGAATCGCGGCAACTCTGGCCGAATTCGACCATTCGCTGAAGCTGCGCTGGGCGAGCCCCTGCCGCAGGGCCTCGACTTCACTGCGGGGGCCCGCGCGCGGCTCGATAGCGCATTGGCGCGCTATGCTGACGGCCAGCCCAAGGTCCCGCACAGCACCGCAAACCGCGCGCGCGCGCTGATGCACGTCGGGCGCAGGCGGAGGTTCGTCCTTCGCGCCGCGCGCGACGGCAGGTGGCTTCTTGGCTTCGTTAATTAACGCTGTCAGCGCTACGCGCAGGGCGTCAGGGCTGACGCCTCGTCCCCCTTCTGCGGCAGGCACGGGTTCGAACCAATCGACGCGCGCTAGCTGCAGATCTATGAGCTGCGCTATGTCTTGGCGCCTCAACAACTCGATCAACGCAAAGGAAGCCACGGGTGAAAGCTCTGGCAGGACGCCGCGGACCTCATGAAACAACGTCATGGCTCATGGCCCTGATGAGCGCCCGTCGCAGGCTGCGCTTGGACCGCGCGCTGACAAATTGGACGCCCCGACCAGGGGCCAATCGATGGGGCCAGTTGACGACGCAGCTTCCAATGTCGGCTTTTGGCATCAACCCGCGCGGGCCGCCCCCTCGATTGCACGCGCGAGGCCTGACTCGTCGCGGGCTCGACGCGGGACAGCGGCCCACTCGCCTTCATGGCTTCGCGCCGCCTTCGATGCGCAACGGCGCTCGCGGGGCGCGACAGCGCGCGACGGCGCGCCCCCGCCGGCAGAGCGCGGGCCAGAAACGTCTCCGGCGCGAAGAACTCAGCCGCGCGCAAGCGCGGCGTCACGAAGTTCGCCCCAAGAACACGCAGCAACTCGCACTCCTCTCGCGACGGAAGGTCGGCGATGTTTTCCGCTGATGGAACCCGCGCGAACCACGGCGAACACCGGGCGCGTGCAGTGAGGCGCCACGCGGCTTGCATGATGCGCGAGAGGTCCCAAGCAGAAGCGCGGCCGCTCCGCGCTGCCCCCTTCAGCGCCCGCATTGTCTGACCAAATCACCACTCGGCGGCCCGCCAGCAGTTCACTAAAGGTAGCTAAACCCAGCGCTATGGCGAGTAGTTCTAACGCCATAATCTGAATGCCCCGGCGCGGCGCCAAATCCTCCAGCAGCTCTCGGTCTGGAGGGGCGCCAGACCAGAAGGCGCGACCGTCGACGAACAGCGCGGCGGTGAGCCGTGAATCGGACCCGCCCCTTGCGTCAGCGAGCAAGCGCACCTCCTGCCGTTCCAGCTGCGCCCGCGGCTTGGACTAGTGGATGCCGAGGGCCAACGCCTCTGCCCACCAAGAGAGCGCCAAGTTGAGCGGGGCGCAAACGACGCCACGTCGCGCACTCTGCTGCGCGAACAGGGGCTGCAACATCGCATGCCCTAGCCTCTGGGAACAATGTTAACCTGCCCAGCTGAGAGCGCCGGCCAACTCGCTGGCTTGGCCGGCACATGGTGCCCCGCAGTCGAGCGCTTGCTTGATCAAGAAAAGCCACTTGCGCACCTTCTTGGGCGCGGTAAACAGGTTGATCCCGCTGAGAGAAAAGGACACATGCAGGCCCAAAATCTCCAGCTCGTCGCCACATTCCAGCTTCTCGTCGGATGCCGCTCCTGGACCGAGGAGCAGGCGCACTAGTCTGGCCAGCGATGCCATGGCATGCTCCTTTGTCGCGGGTGCGCACGGCCCAAAGAAGTCGCCCACGTATCGGAGGGCGGGAATCTCGAAGAGCTCGCGGGCGAGGTGCGCCAAGGCAGCGCCAGCTCGGCCCCGCCCAAAGACGGCAGCCAGGGCGCCGAACATCAACGCTATATGGCCAGTGACCCAAATGTCCCCGCCGTGCATATACGCGCTGTAAGCTGCCCGCCTGTGGAAAGGCCGACAACGACGCCGCAGACGCCAGATTCCTCTGGAACCCTGACTCGAGCCCCCAGGACGACGCTTTATTAAAAGAAGGGGCACCCGGAAATCCCGAGCCTGCGTTCAGGAGCGATAGGAACGCGCCGGCAAGCGGAGTCGATGTCTGCCTTAAACAGCGCCGGTGCGTGCCCGTGCAGACCGTGATAGCAGCGCAGGGCGTCCACTAAATGTCAGCCCCGGCCAGCAACAACCTCTCGCCGGTTGGCACGCCGAGTTGATGCCCCTTCTGGATTCATCGTCCACTACGCGAACCTTGGGCGCGCCGTCCGGCTTGACGCCCTGCGCAATGGAGAATCGCGGCGACAGACGCACCCTGCTCAAGTCCGCCTTGGCCAGCACATCTGGAGCGGTCATCCGCGACAGAGACGCGTCGGCGAGCACGCCCTCGTGGATTGCAGACGAGTTCGCGTCCTCACGCAAGGATGACAAAATTGACCTCTTGTGCTCAGGCGAGGAGGTCAGCAAATCCTCGGACGACGTGGGCTCTGGGAAACAAAAGCCGCTACAGCGGCCCGACCACGCGCGCACCGAGGGCGCCGGCCTCGCGCTCGGCCGAAAAAGCGCCCACAGGGCGGCGCGTGCGACGCGGGGGTATATTCGCCCTCCCCCCACCGCAGGGATACGTGGGTGAGGAACACGAACAAGACGAGAAACACGAAGTCCATGAAGACCTGAGGCGAAGCAACCCAAACGCACCCCCCCAACCGTACCCAGCCCGCCCCACCACAAGCAACGCGACGAACCGCGGCGCCAGCGGCGGGGCGGCTGGGGGAAATGGTTCCCTGGTCCGCGTTTTTGTGACACCGAACAAAACTGCGTTGCGTTCTCGCCCAAAAAAATCCGATTGATAGCCTCTGCAGAAAAAATCCACTTGAAATCCTCCACAGCAAGAGTCCTACCGGAATCCTCTACAAACAAATTATATTGGAATCCTTCACAAAAATACATATATTGAAATCCTTTACAAAAAAATCCTACGGGAATCCTCCACAGCAGGATTCCTACTGAAATCCTTCACAAAAGTTGAAGCCCTCCACACTAGGATTTCGATTGAAATCCTCGACAGAGGGGCTCCTATTGAAAAGTCATACAAATGGGCTTATATTGAAACCGTCCCCAGCAAGATTCCCCTTGATAGCCTCTACAGAAACATCCCTTTTGATGAAATCATCTACAGAAAGAGTCCAACTGAAACCCTCCACAGCAATATTCCAATGGAAATCCTCTACATAAGGGGTCCGATCGAAATTATTTACATAATGATTCCGATCGAACTCCTCCACAGAAGGATTCCTACTGAGATCGCAGACAGGAAGGATTACCATTGAAATCCCCCACATAAGGATTCATAACGTAATCCTCCACAGCAGGATTTCTGCTGAAATCATTCACAAGAGTTGGAACCCTCCATACGAATATTTCGATTGAAATCCGCTACGCAAGGGACCATTCATGAATCATATGCAAGCGGGCTCCGAATGAAATCATCAACAGCACCATTCTCATCGATAGCCTCTACAAACAAATTATCATGGAAACCCTCGACAAAAGGAGTCCCACTGAAACCCTCCACAGCAGGAATCCGATTGAAACCCTCTAAAGAAGGACTACGATTGAAATGCTCCAAAGAAGGAGTCCGATTCAAATCCTTCACATAAGGATTCCTATTGAACTCATCCAAATAAGGGTTCCTATTGAAATCATTCGCAGAAGGATTCCTATTGGCATCCTCCACAAAATTGACAAAATATCCATAGCAAAATTTCCATTGATATCCTCTACAAAAAGGAGTCCTACTGAAACCCTCCACAGCAGAATTCCGATTGAAACCCTCTACAGAAAAGACTCGATTGAAATCCTCTGCAAAAGGATTTCCATTGAAATCCTCTACATAAGGAGTCCTACTGCAACCCTCCACAGCAGGATTACGATTCGAATCCTCTACACGAGAATTACTACTGAAATCCTGTGAAGAAAGATTCCCGTTGAACTCCTCCACGTAAGGATTCCTATTGAAAGCCCCGACACAAGGATTCCCATTGAAATCCTGCACAGCAGGATTCATCTTGGAATCCTCCGCGTCAGGATCTCTATGTAAATCCTCACCGGAGCTAGAACCCGCCAGCGCAAGATGTTGACTGAAATCCTCTACAGAAACATTCCGTTTTTGAAATCCTCTGCAGGACGGGTCCTATTGAAATCCTCCACAGCAGGATTCCGATTGAACTCCTTTACAGAAGGGTTCCTTGCGAAACCCTTTTACCAAAGGATTCCAATAGGACTCCTCCAAAGGAGTCCGATTGATTTCCTCCACCGAAAAGTTCCGATTGAAATCCTGCATAGGAGGATTCCTACCGGAATCTTCCACCAAAGGATTTTTTATATTGAAACCCTCCACAAAAATTAAAACCCTCCAATGCAGGATTTCTATAGAAATCCTCAACGCAAGGGTTCCTATTGAAATTCTCTACAGAAGGAGTCCGATTGAAATCCTCTACAGAAAGAATCCGACTGAAACACTCCAAAGCAGGCTTCCGATTGAAATCCTTCTACACACAAGTTCCCATTGAACGACCCATCCCGCGACCAACCCGGCGAATCACCCCGCGACCCACCCCGCCACCCAAACGCGACCCACCCGCGACCCACCCGCGACCCGCCCCGCGACCCACCCGCGACCCACCCGCGACCCACTCGCGACCCACCCGCGACCAACCCCGCGACCCACCCTCGACCCGCGACCCACCCGCGACCCAGCAGCGACCCACCAGCGACCCATCCGCGACCCAACCGTGACCCAACCGTGACCCATTTGCGACCCACCCGCGACCCACCCACAATGGGGCTTAACGAAAAAATCCGCGCCTGCGGCTGGTTCGTTGCATCATTTGTGAAACTTTGGCGCCTGCGGTGGGCTTCTCCAAGAGTCTTGCAGAATGCCGACGTCCCCACCGCCCCCTCACTCTTCTGCGCATCTGCGGGGTGTTACGTGTATCTATGTAGTATGTATATATATACACACACACACTAGAACCACGCGCGCGCTTCGCGCGCGCTTAGGTTCTAGCGCAGACGCTGGCGACTGCAATGTCGAATGGTCTGAGCCTTCTCGGACCGTCTTGGGGCCGTCCTGAGGGTCTCTTGGGTGGTCTTGGGGCGGTCTTGGGAGGCTCTTCGGCGCTCTTGGACCGTTGGAAGCTCGAAAACGCAAGAAGCCAAAAACATTGAAAAGACCATTGAACAGATACGACTTTGGCCGCTTCGGGCCGTACCGTGATACCTATCAGACCTCTTGGGGTCTCTTGAAGGCCACCTGGGAGCCTCGAGAGCCGTCGGAAGGCTGACTTGGGCTGCTCGGGAGCGTCTTGGGCCATCCCTTTCGCATTCTGGGGGCTCCTGGGGGGCGTCTTGGGCCCTCCTGGAGCGCTGTGGAGGCTCCCCGGAAAGGCTGGGGGAACGGTGCCGGGAACGTCCCCGAGATGTGGCCATATCTTTTCAGTGCGTTCCGGGAGCATCTTCCCGGAACGCGCTCGTGGCAGGGCGCCCACGTCCGAGGACGTTGGCATGGGAAACCGCAGCGCGTGATCATTCCAGGCGTTCTGGCGGATTCCAGGAAGACTGCATGTCATATGAGGATGGCTGCCGCCTCTTGCCCTGAACATCCCAAACTGCCTGAACGGTTCCCACTTGCCTTCCCCAAACTCAGCGCTTGCCCAAGCGCATTCTGGACGGTCTTCGCCGGAACGCGCTGGAATGATTACGCGCTGCGGTTCCCATGCCAACGTCCTCGGACGTGGGCGCCCTGCCACGATCGCGTTCCGGAAAGACGCTCCCGGAACGCGCTGAAAAGATATGGCCACATCTCGGGGACGCTCCCGGCACCGCTCCCCCAGCCTTTCCGGGGAGCCTCCACAGCGCTCCAGGAGGGCCCAGGAGGGCCCAAGACGCCCCCCAGGAGCCCCCAGAATGCGAAAGGATGGCCCAAGACGCTCCCGAGCAGCCCAAGTCAGCCTTCCGACGGCTCTCGAGGCTACCAGGTGGCCTCCAAGAGACCCCAAGAGGTCTGATAGGTATCACGGTACGGTCCGAAGCGGCCAAAGTCGTATCTGTTCAATGGTCTTTTCATTGTTTTTGGCTTCTTGCGTTTTCGAGCTTCCAACGGTCCAAGAGCGCCGAAGAGCCTCCCAAGACCGCCCCAAGACCACCCAAGAGACCCTCAGGACGGCCCCAAGACGGGCCAAGAAGGCTCCAACACTGCCGAAGAGGCGCCCAGCACAGCCCCAGACCACCCCAGAACAGGCCCACGATCGGCCCAAGAGCGGGAGCAGGAGGCTTCCAGAGACCTCCGAGAGGCCTCGGGGACCCCCAGAGGCCCCCAACACACCCCCCATCCTTGAGAGGCCCCAACCCCGACGAGGCTCCAAGAACAGCCCAAGAGAGCTGCGAGAGCCGTCCCGAGAGAGCCCCAAAAGGGTAAAATCGTTGAGTTCCCATGGTTTGTCCTATGTTTTTCGCCTTCTCACGTTTTCCCGCTTCCAGCCCTCGAAGATCGAGGATTTGGGAAACAAGAGAGGGAATTCCAAGAATTCCTTTTTTTCATCAAAGTGGAACTCCTACTCGGGGGTCCTACATATCCCCTGACATCTGGCCAATACCGCGCCTCCCGGCTTCTTAACGTTTTCGCGGAGTCTCCGAAGGCCCCAAGGAATCCGGAATTGTGGATTTGGGTTAGATGCTCATCCATTCAGGACTCAAGACAGTATGCCTGGGCCCAGGCGTACTGTCCAGGCCACCCTGAGCGCGCGCTCAGGTTCTAGCCCAGGCCGGGAGAGCGCTGAACGATCTTGGACAACGCTATCAAGCTCAGGCGCGCGACTGCATCTGATGAGCTTCTGGGGTGTTCCGCATGCTTTGTCAACTGGCTGTTGGAGGCACCTCTTGGGTACTTCTTGGGGGGGCGTCTGAGGGTCCCTTGGGGGCATCGGTTCTGCAATCTGAAGCCGTCATTGGCCGTCTTGGCTGCTTGGAGGCCCGACTTGAGGCCACCTGCGGCCAGATTGAAGCAATCCGGAAGCTTCCCAGGGGCCTCCTGGAAGCAGTTTTGACGCATCGAGGGCACTCTTGGGTTAGTTTAAAGCCTCTTGGACGTCTCCTAGGGGCCTTTTAGGCCCTCGGGAAGCTTTTGGGGTCCTCGTCGGACCACTTGGGGGCCTCTTGCGGCCTCCTGTGGGCCTTTTGGGGGGAACGCTCTGCTGTTGGGTCGCGTTCCCCTTCTTGGGCCTCTCTTGGGGCTCTTGGGGCCCTCTCGGGCCGTCTTGTGCGCCTCAAGCACCGTCCTGGGGCCCTCGCGGGCCGTCTTGGGGCCTTCTTCCTCTATGCCGTTTTGGAGCATCGGGATGCCAAAAGGCCGGAAAAATTAAACACCCGTCAAAACCCAATCGTAAAACAATGTGTTGTGCCTCTTGGGGCCACCTTGGGAGATCTCTTGAAACCTCGTCGGCCCTCTTGGGAGCTTCTTGGGGGCCTCGACTAGCTTTGACCAAGACCAGCCAATGCTCTGGTTTGCGCAGCGATCTCAGCAGTCTTAGACTTGTTTTGCGCGGCCACGGCGGCAAACCTCATCAGCACCGTTCTGCCTCGGAGAGCTGGATGCGGCACGGTCCCATCTCTTGGGGGCCTCTTAGATCCGATTGGGGGCCTCTTGGGACTTCCCTTCTTGGGCCTCTCTTGGGGCCGTCTTGGTGCCCTCTCGGGCCGTCTTGGGCGCCTGAGGCACCGCCTTGGGGCCCTCGTGGGCCGCCCAGGGCCCTCTTGGAAGCCTCTTCGGCTATCTTGGAGCTGCCTTGGAGGCCTCTTCCTCCGCCTCGTCCCCTCCTCCCCCTTTTCCTCCTCCCACTCCAGCTCTCTCTACTCCTGATCTTCCTCCTCCTGCAGCGTGTTCCGGAAGGCTCCCGCCAAAACATGCTGTGCACAAGCTGTCACTGCTCCCGCCACCGTGCCCTGGTTGGTGGGTCAGAGGCCTCATGGGTGTTGGTTTGGATCTCGTGGTTGGCCTGTCGGGGACGTCGTGAAGGCAGTTTCGCAGCTTCTCGGTAGCCGTTTTGGGACCGTTGTGGGGCCTCCTCGGGGCTGTTTTGTGGCCTCTTTAGGCCTCGTTTGGGCCTCCTGGGTGCCTCTTGGGGGCCTCCTGGGGCCTCTTGGGGGCTCCTTGGGGCCTCCTGGGGCACTCTTCAAGCGGGAGGGTCGAATTTTGGAGTCGTGGTCCCCCTCTTGGGCGCATCTTGGGGCCGTCTTGGGGCTCTGTTGGGCTGTCTTGGGCGACTCTGGGGCCGTCTTGGGGCCCTCTTGGGCCGTCTTGGGGCGCTCTTGGGGGCCTATTGAGCCGTCTTGGAACGTCGGACAGCCGAAAAGGCTGGAAGGCCAAAATCGTTCGAAAACCTTTGTAAAATTGACGATTCTGGCCTCGTGAAGCGCTCTAGAGAGGCGTTGAAGCGTCGTGGAGTGCCTTGGGGGGCCTCTCGGGCCGTCTTGGGCCTATCTTGGGCGTCCTGGAGCGGTCTTTCGGCGACTCGGGGCCGGCTTGGGCCGTCTTGGGAGACTCTGGAGGCCCTCCTGGACTATTTTGGACCTCCCCGGCCGCCCCGTCCTCCCATGGGGGGTCGGAAGCGGCGGCCTCCGAGGCCCAGGACGCGGAAACCCTGTAAAACACACAAGGAAAATGAGCCCCGGTCCCCCCATGGAGGGTCGAGGCAGCTGTTTTCGGGCCCCGGGCCTGCTCCCCCGGGATATATATATATATATATATATATATGTATGTATGTATGTATGTATGTATGAATGAATGAATGTATGTATGTATGTATGTATGTATGTATGTATGTATGTATGTATGTATGTATGTATATACATGTGTGTATGTGTGTATGTACACATATACATAAACATGTGGGTATATGTATATGTTTGTACGTCGATCCAGCGTGTGAGTATCAAAGGACCTAAGCAAACTACAGCCCAGCCCACGGTCTGAGCGTCAGCTCTGCTGGGGGGGGACTGGGGGGGGGCTCTGCCGAGGGAGGGGGGGGAGCCTGCTCCGCCTGTGGTCCGTTTTCTGGGCGAGGCTGGGAATCATACGAATCCGCCAAATTCCCACCCTGGAGCCAAGCACCGGTGGAGTTCCCTATGGGACCACGAAACGATGTACTGTGTGGGAGAGGGAACGCATGCGAACACCGCCACTGAGGCCTTCGGTGGAGCTCCCTCTGGGGACACGAAGCGCTGTACTAGGTGGGAGAAACAAATGCGAGCACCGCCAGTGGTGCACTCGGTGGAGCTCCCTACAAGGCCACGAATCGCTGCACTGGTGGGGGAAGCGCATGTGGAAACCGCCACTGTGGCCTTCGGTGCAGCTCCCTATTGGGCCACGAAGCGTTGTACTGAGTGGGATACGCGCATGCGGACACAACCACTGGGGCCTTTGGCGGAGCTCCCTATTGGGCCACGAAACGTGTGAAGTGGTGTGCCGAAAATGGTTGACTGGTGCGGGAGGCAGGGGCAGGGATGGAAGGAGGGGGGCGGAGGAGGAAGCAGGGAGGAGGGGGAGGGAGGAGGGAGGAGGGAGGAGGGAGAAGGGAGGAGAGGAGTAGAGAGGGAGCAGGGAGGAGGGAGGAGGGAGAAGGGAAGAGAGGAGAGGAGAGAAGAGATGACAGGAGAGGACATGCGGGGCGCTGTCTATTCAAAACGCGGACCCAACTCCACAGGATGGTTGAAAATGAAAAGCTCTGACTGAGTCGTCCTGGCGCAAGGGTGACAAGTCCCACCAGCCCTCTGGGCGCGAGTGGTCCAGGGAGCTCGTTCTGCTATCCACCTTCTTTCCTTTCGAGGCGGAGGGTCCCCCTCCCCCTATCCCCTCCCCTGGGTCTACAGCGGTTGGGGGGTCGCGAGGTGTCAGACAGCCAGAAGGGCTCCACGAGGGCCCCAGCGAGCTAAAAGATGTAATCCGAGATCGCTCGAGATAGCACAAGATGGTTCAATATAGACCCTAACATGCCTCCAAGTACCCTCAAGACCCCAAGGTGGCTCCAAGTGCCCTCCGAACCTCTCAAGGAGGCCCCCAAGAAGCCGCAATCCTTCAGTTACCCTGTCGAAAAACCTAACCATGTGCAATTGTGAATACCGCCGTTGCGAAGACACGCGTTCGGGGGAGCTCACTACGGGGCCACCAGACGCGTGAAAGGAGAGCCGAAATGAGGCGGCATCGCAATGCGGGCCTTGCCAAGGAGCGTGGAGGTCAGACGAAACGGGCTACATGCTGATGTAAGCCGTTGCGGCCGACCGGCACCTGGAGAAGCGTGAGAAGACATGCGGGCGTGGCTTGCGAACGCAGCCACTGGGTCCGTCGGTGAGGCTCCCTATAAGGCCACGAAACGTGTGAAGGGTGTGCCAAAGGAAGGGGGGCGACATGCGAACGCAGTCACTGGGTCTTTAGGTGGAGCTTCCTAATGGGCCACGAAGCGCGCGAGGAGTGTGCCAAAGTGAGGGGGGGCGGCATGCTAACGCAGCCACTGGGGCCTTCGGTGGAGCTCCCTATGTGGCCACGAAACGTGCGAGGGGTGTGCCAAAGTGAGGGGGGTGTCGGCATGCGAACGCGTCCTTCGGTGGAGCTCACTATGTGGCCACGAAGCGTGCGAGGGGTGTACAACAATGAGGGGGGCGGCATGCGAACGCAGCCACTGGGGCCGTCGGTGGAGCTCCCTATGGGGCCACGAAGCGTGCGGCGGGTGCACCAAAGTGAGGAGGGTAGCGGCATGCGAACGCAGCCACTAGGCCTTAGGTGTAGCTCCCTATGGGGCCACAAAGCGTGCGAGGGATGTACAAAAGTGAGGGGGTGACAGGGGGATGAGGAGGAGGAGCAGAAGGGGGTGGAGGAGGAGGAGGAGGAGAAGAGGACAAGAGAAGGACAGAAGGATAGGAGGAGAGGAGAGGGAGGAGAAGAGAGGAGAGGAGAGGAGATGAGAGAGAAGAGGAGAGGACAGGAGAGAGAAGAGGAGAGGAGAGGAGAGGAGAGAAGAGAAGAGGAGATGCGGGGACTGTCTCCTCAAAACGGGGACCCAACACCACAGGAGGGTCTGGAAAACCTATGTGATTCAATGTGGTTTGCTTTCTCGCCTTTTCAGTTCCGATGTTTTCTTGAGGCGTCAAGGAGGCCCCAAGGTGACCTAAGACGGTCCCCAAAGAGACTCCAGAACTGCCCCAGGGGCGCTCGAGACTGTCCCAAGAGCGCCCCAAACGCGCCCCAAGAGCACCCCAAAAGGCTCGGTTTCAGGCCGCGAGGGGGACGCTACTTGAGTACCCCCTCAGTTGACCGATTGCTTCCAAGACGGGCTCAGGAGAGCCCCCCAAAGGCTGTCAAGAGACCCCCAAGAGACCCCTAGAAGGGCCCAAGAGAAACCCACGTGCGCCCCAAGAACGCGACCCAAAAAACGGCTCCCAAAATGGCTTCAAGAACGGTCCGAGGTAAACCCAGGAGGCATGACACGGGCACCGATCAGGGCAACTCGACTGGCGTCTGTTGTTGGATGGGCTGGTGATGATACGCGAATCATCAAGAATAAACTTTGGCGTGCGGCTTCCCGGTCGCTGCATGCGGTGCGACAATAGTGGCAGGCGTGATTGGATTTGCCTGCCCTGCGCCCGCCGAAAGCTGCGCGCCAGAGGTCACGACGAAGACATCCTGTAGGCGACCGAGGCCCAGGGGCCTGGAGGGGGGAGACCCAGGGGCGTTGCGGGTGGGAGGCCTGGGGGGCGGGAGCCGACTGAGGCCACAGGCTGGGTGCCAGCGGTGCGCGAAGGGTCAGCGCGTGGGACGACGAAAGAAACGAGCGAACGAACGATGGCGAAAAGGAAGGAATCCGAGGTCGATCACATCTGCGCAAGAGGCTGACAAGCTCCGAGCTCCTCCACGCAGCCGCACGCACGAGAGAACGGATCCACTTCAGGCCTCCTTGGTCCTTGTCTTCATGCTTCCTCCTGCTCCTCCGAATATCCAGCGGCAACTCATGGGCGCCTCCCCTACCATCTTGCTGCCCGACGGCAATCGACGCTGATCGACGCTGATCGACGCTTCATCGACGCTGATCGACCCTAACAGACGCCAATCGACTCTAAATCGGCGCTATCTCATCGATTACCAGGCGCTACTCGGCGATAGTCGACGCCAAAGACGGAATGACGACGGCATACAAGGCTCCCATGAGCTGCTACAGAACTTCGTCCTGCTCGTCCGACTGTCTCTTCTGTTCTGCGTCCGCCTCCTCCATGGCTCTTCCCCGTGTGCATCCTCCACCTCCACCACATGCACCTCCTGCCAGGTCAAGGACCCTGCGCCTTTCTCCGCATCCGCTCCTCCTCCTCCTTCTCCTCCTCCTCCTCCTCCTCCTCCTCGAGGTCTTCCTCCTCGTCCTCCTCCAGCGACAACGACGCAGACGACGACTACGGCGGCAAAACGGCAAAAGATGACGACGACGAAGACGACATCTGTTCCATCATCCATCGACTTCAGGGGCGCCAGCACCACGGAATCCATGTATGCATGGAAGCAGTGCGTCTCATTGCATACACTGAATATCTCGTCGCAGGGCTCGGAACCCTAGACTCGCCAAGGCTGGATGCGCCTCGCGAGACGGTCAACGAGCAACAAGCCTGCGTGCACTCTTCAGCGGCTTGCGACAGACCCGATGCTTGGGAGCCGCGTCTCTCCCCACCCTGCGTCCCGTTGGCAGGGAGCCGTATATCTCTCCCAAACCTGAGAGCCGCGCATGCTGAGCTACTGCGAGCTCGTCGCCTGTACGACGCTCCCTCACCTACGGCAGGTTCGTGTCGTGCCGACCCCAGCGTTGGTTTTTGACACCGCGCTGGATCGTTCAACCTTGAACGATCGGCCGCTGCCGCAACGTCCGATCGTTCAACATCGATCGATTCTGGGTCGCCGGCGGCGTTCAACGTTGAACGTCCGCGGCGGGGTCGCCGCCGGTCGACACGACGCAAACCTACCGTACGCCTCCTGGGTTCAGCCCGCGGACCCTCCTGCCGCTGCCAGTCCGACGCAGAACGGGCCCGGCGCCCCGCCGGCCAGCTCGTTGCCGCCACCGGACACCGACGGAGCGGCTGCGAGAGAACTTGAGGCCTTGTAGACTCGAGCGACGACGACGACGACGGCGACGGCGGCGGCGACGACGACGATGACGGCGACTGCGGCGACGACGGCGGCGGCGGCGGTGACGACGACTGGCAGTCAGGAAGAAGGACGGCGTGCGAGCCGCCTCCGCCGCCTCCTCGCGCGCGGCGCGGGCCTCCTGGCCCCCGCGGGGGGGGGGCGGCCCAGCAGAGCGTGGCTGGCTGCTCGTGGCGAGGCGCCTTCACCGCGGGCAGGAGCCCAGGCATGCTCGCGTCGCAACGCACAGAAACACACGACGGAACATGACTGGCCGTTTTCGGTGTCGGCGGGGCTCTGGCAGGGCCTCGGGACCGTGAACCAAACGCCCCGCGGTGAAAAGCTGGCCCCGAGAGAAAGGATCCGGACGTCCAGGGACCGGGTGCTGCAAAAATCAAGACGACGCATGACTGGGAACGGAACGGGTCCACGAGTGGAAGGGCTCGTAGAGCTTTCCCATGCCCATTAGCGAAGCGGCGAAGCTAGAAGAGGAGCACGTACCTCGGAGAGTTTCTGGACGCTCTTGCGCAGAAGCCAGGAGGAATTCGAGCGCTGGGCTCAGCTATAGTCACTAGTCTGCCCACCCGACCAGACAGGACAATCTGGAGACCTGAGCTTGGGACTTGGAAGGCCAGGTCCTGAAAGGTGCTCGCCTCTCTTGGGGGGGTAGCCCTCTGCGACTCCGCGGGCTATTAAGAAGCGGCTCAGGGTGACGAGCTGCCCCTGGGATCTAGAATGTGGACCCTGTTGTTAGAAATGTCCCTTCCAAACCTTCTCTTATAACCTGGGACCCGATAGCTGACATCCGAGTTCAATCCGCAGCCCCAGAACTTCCGCCCCATTTCCCTGTATGTGAGGATTCCGCTCCACATCCATTTCTGATGGCCCTATTCTAGGGCCAGATGTCAGCCGTTTATGAGGCCGGAACATCAAAAACAACGCCCGGAATGGAAGACTCATATCGCCGGAGATCTGGGTTCCCTTCAAGGCCCCTTCCCTTCTTGCCGATCGCCCCGCCCTGCCCTGCTCCCGCCAGGGTGGGGGGCGTGTTCCGCTCCAGAAAACGGTTGCCCCCCACGGTTGCAGGAGGACGTCATAAGCAACTCGCAGGCTAGGTCTAGGACGAGACGGGGCCAGAACAGGGACAGGATCGGACCAGGATGGATCGGAGATCTCTCAGATCTGGCGGTTCTAGACGAAGTGGTTCGCCTCCTCGTCCCCCTCCTCCACCTCGTCCTCCCTCAATGCCGATCCCTTCCCCTCCATCGCCGCCTCTCCTCCTCATCCCCGCCTCCCCAACGAGACCCTCTTACCACAGACGCCTACTGACAACGATCTCGAACGAAGAATGACCGAGCGAACAACCGCCGCAAGAGTGGTTCAAACCACTGCGCGCTCGTGCAAGAGCAAGATTGCCAATGTTTTGTTCCTCTCTGAGCTGAAGCACCGTTGCCATATTGAGGGCATGTACTCCTAACTCCAACGACTGCTGCTCATCCGGCCAGGCGTCTGCGCGATTGGGAAAAACAGAGAGGCGGTTGATCAGTCTGGAAACAAAGATGCGTCGCATGAACGCGCTGCAATCTGGCTCTTCAGCCAGCATGAAGCCTCAAAAACTGTGCCAGAGCAGATGAGATCAGAGAATCGCGCCGCATCGCCGATGCATCGGCGGTGACGCTAAGGCGGGGGGGTTCTAAGGAGGAAGGTGGCCTCTTAGAAGCCCCGCAGACATCTAACAAAAGCCCAATCAGATGCCCCGTCGCCCTTCTGACAAGGCCAATCCCTGCCTTCCAAGAAGCCCCCTGCTGTCTTCCAAGGCCGCCGCTCCCGCGCCACCCCCTCTGCGCGCCGACAACGCAGCCACCCGACGCCACGATCTGTTCACGACGTCGACCCCCAAGAGGTCTGATCCTGGGGACTGGCCTCTTCACCTCGAGCAATGATGAGACGGTCCCGAGGCCTTGTGAAGGCCTTCAGAGGCCGAAAAGTGTCCAAAACCGTCCATCATGATTTTTCCACGACGCGAGGGGGTGTGGGAGTCTGGATGCAACGCGATCTGCCGCACCTGCTCAGGTCCAATCCCACGTGCCGTGCACGAGGGCGCACCTGCCCAGGCCCCTTGGCCAGCAGCTGGGTGCAGCGCTATCAGGCACGCGGCGCCAAGGTCACAGAAACGTTCCCTTCAAACACGGCCCGCAAGAATGCTGAAAAGACGGACCGTCGAGGTGGCACGGCAGCAGATCTGGTCCCCACGTGATGGTAGCGGGCGTCTTCCTATCGTTCTTGGCATCCCTGCTGTCTTGCGCAGCGGGTGCTCGCCCTTCTTTCCGCCCTCCTGCCTTGAGCAGCAGGCGACATTCCTGTCCTCAGCTTCCCTCCTGCCTTGAGCAACATGTTCTCAGCGCTCACCTCGGGTGGCACACGTCATCATACGGATGTGCGTGTAATCACCTTTGACGGCGCGAGCAATGGTGGGGGGGCGAGGAGAGTCACTGGAAGAAGTCAAGATGCCTCTTGGCAAGGGCCCGAGGCTTCGAATGAAGCCCAATCAGAAAGTAGGAGGGCTTCCAAGACGCCCATAGCAATTTGAAAACGCCACGCCCCTCGTACCACCAACCTGATTCGGAACGGCAGCTATACACAACCACGATTCCTGGTCAGGGCCGACCTGGATCCGAGGATGGTGTATACAATCGCCTGGACCCAGGGTCTGGGGCAACCCTGGCCAGGCATCATTGTGTATAGCTACCTGCTGTGGAGAGTCACCTATGAGATGACTCCGATCAACAGAACTAAGCCAACGAAGGCGGACACCATGCTGGATAGGCTCGCGCACAGCGCGATGTCGATCTGGTCAGCAACGTCCCCACAGCCCCACGAGCAGAGTGGCCCCGCGTAGGCTGGTAGTGCAGCCTGGACGTTCAAGGGCAGCGGAGGGTCAAAGTACCAGTAGCCACCAGCTCCAGGATCGTCCTCCCTTGCGCGGACATCGTACGAATTACCAGACCAGGCATACATCGACGTGTACACTGGGCTGCCGAACATAACGAGCGTCCGGTTCGCCTCGGGAGATTCCACTGGCGCCTTCATAATATGCAATCCAATAGACGAAACTGCTGGATCTCCCGAAACACGGGAACACCAAGCTTCGTGGCGAACGCCGCCCGCAATCTGGGTTTCCTTGATGACAACGGTCGAATCGTCCCACCACTTCGAATACAGAAGCCAAATCGGGTTCAGCTGTGGGGTGTCTGACGACGGCAACCACAAAGTGAATTTGGTTGTGTCATCTCTGGGGTTCGTTGTCAGTTCAACGACTCCGCTAAAATCAACGTCCAAATAGTGGTCGGGCCAACGCGAATTTCTGATATGGAAATCCCCACCGATTTGCGTCTTTTCTGCAAGCACAGAAGATGTGCAGACGACGCCAATGACAGACAGCAGAAGTGACTGTGCGAACATTGCTGGCAAATCGCGCCACACACACACACACGCAAGAGGCGGTGATCGACACTCGGGGAACGAAGGCTCGAGGCAAACTCGCTTTCGCCGAAATGACTTGAGCCTCTATGGCCAAAGGCGAGATCCAGGTCAAACAACTTCACCAACCAGAAAATACAACAATTCGCCGGACCAGCGGGCCAGAGGCGTGCTTAGATCTCCTGTAACTGGTTAACAATATTTCAAGTTCGCGCGCGCGGAGCGGCCCCTGGGGGCCCCCGGACGAAAAATACCCCGGCAAGGTCCCAGGAGAAGCCACCAGAGCACTCCAGGGAAGGGCCATTTTTCGACACCCCTCACGAGAATCGTGGCCTCCGACGGGGGAGCTGCAATCGACTACCCCCCCTCCCGTCCCAAGAGGCCCCCAAAACCCCCCAAGAGGCCCTGGGGGCCCCCAAGACGCCGCCAAGCAGCCCCAAGAGACTCCCAAGAGGTCCCCAAGAGGCCCCCAAGAGGCCCTAAAGAGGGCTCCAGGGCCGGCGGAATGAGCGAAGCGATTAAATAATCATAATATCAATTACCCCAGTGCGACCCTACCTATGAGTCCTAGGAAAGCAGCATTAGTAGTAACGGTAAACGCCGTCCTCCTCCTTCTCCTCATCGTCGTAGTTGCCGTTGCTTTTGCTTGTTGTTGTCTTGGCTTGGTATTGCTTGTTTTTGCTTTTGCCTGGTTTTCCGCCAACCTCGGGACATGAGCGTAAGCGGCTGTGTGGCAGGGCCTCCGGGCTTGAGCCCAAATGGCTACGGAAGGCACTGCTTGCGGGGGCTCCGGTCCGGCAATCGAGGCTAGCTCGGCATCTGTCACACATTGCGTGTGCTTTGCCTTTCCTTTGCTTTGCTTTGCTTTGCGTTGCTTGTGCTTTGCTTGGCTGTTGCTGCTGTTGTTTTGCCTTTGCTTTGCTGCTATGCTATGCTATGCTGCACTATGCTATGCTATGCTGTGCTATGCTATACTGCGCTCTGCTGCGCTATGCTATGCTACGCTAGACTGCGCTATGTTATGCTAGGCTATGGTATGCTATGCTTTGCTGCGCTATGCTATGCTATGATGTGCTATGCTGCGTTATGCTATACTATACTATGCTATGCTATGCTGCGCTATGCTATGATATGCTGGGCGATGCTATGATATGCTAAGCTAAGCTAAGCTACAGCTACGCGAAGCTAAGATGAAGCTAAGATGAAGCTAAGCTAAGCTAAGCTGAGATACGCAAAGCTAAAGTAAAGGGGCGCAACTGGGGGAACCGCGGGGCGGGGACCGGGGGAACCGCCCAGGGCGAAGCCCACTGCCCGGCCCCTTTAAGCCCAGCGAGTAAGAACCCTCTAGGCAGAGCCCAGGTTAGGGAATAACAACAACAACAAGCCGACAACTGCAACCGTCTAAACAAAGCGCAAGCCAAATAGACTTGAGACCACAGACAAGATACCAGCGCAACACGTGGAGGCAATTCAGTGACTCTGTGTAGCAGATGGGGTGCAATATGTGTTGCGCAATGTATTATTCAAAGTGCATCTCCAGGGATGTGCAAGCAACGTATATGGATGAGAGCCTATATCAGAGAGACTCCACCACAAGACAGCCACAAGACAGTCCAAAGATGCCTTGATTACGCCTCCAGGACGGCCAAGGGCCCTCAAGACGGCTCAATAAGTCTCAAAGAGAGCCCCAATACGAGGCCAGGTGGGCGTCACCAAAAGGACCAAACAAGCCCCCAACGTCCAGTCGAACAGGGTTCCAGAGGCGTTACCATGCTTCAACTTGGGCGTAGCGATCACTCGCCTGAGACGTCTTCGATAACTTGCGCTGGATACTTCACAATACTGACGCGAACGACGCGACACGACACTCACCGCTAGAAAGACGTGACCGCAAAGGGAAAAGGCGGACGGGAGGCAAATCGGCTGCAAGATGAGCTATCAATGCATCCAGGTTAGGCTCGCCCCCCACCTTGAGGGTGAACGATACGGCAAGGGAACTGCCTCAGGGGAACACCGACACGGAAACGGCGATGCATCGCCGAGACGGCGACAGGCCCCCGACAGAGAAGCCGCACGTTCTTGGGCGGCGTGCAGCACCGATTCTCCGATGAGCGACCAGCGGGCAGTTGGGGGTCGGGGTCGAGGGGCAGCTTACCCCCCCCGTATCGTTGTTCCAAAGAATCAAAGGTAAGATGAGGTGGTAGCGACTGCAGCTTGAGCTCGCCCCCAATCTGTCCTGTTCACAGAGCTCCGAAATCGAGATTTTGTCGCAACGTGGGCCCCAAGGTCTGGACTCGTGCCCCGGGGCCGGCTTCATGCCGAGTCTACGTTTGAGAGTCCCAGGGCCCCGCGAGGGCCTCCAGAGGCTGAAAATTGTAACAAGAACTCCCGTCGTGATTTCTATGCCACGAGTGGATTCTAGGTTCGCGGGGCTCGGGGTCCCTCCGAGGGGTCAGCTGTCTCCCCACAAGGTGCATGCACAGACCACACGCCATTTGCACAGGGGGCCAGCGACGCCTCTTCGAGACCGCGTTGCGCCACCGCATAAGCCAGCAACTTTGCATAGTGTGACCAGCCCCATCCTCACTAGCATGGCCTTGTTTCAACTAGCCGACTTATCCCCGTTGGTGGAGGTATGTGCGGTTCCCTTCAAGTTTCGCGGGTGGGTGGGCTGGCGGGACTGAGATGCCATGGCCCAGTGGGAATTGGTATCGGTTAGAGGGTGCTGCATGAAGATCCTGCGTGCAATAAAGCGCGCACTCCTCCAAAGCCCGAACCTCGGGCGTGGGGAAGACTGGCCCCGGCATGACCATGGCGAGAGGCCAGAGGTCATTCCCCCCTCCCCGAGCTCCAACGTCGCGCCTTCTTTGTAACATCGGCCCCTTCCCGGGGCCAGCTTTCATCCCGAATAGTTTTTGACGGCCCCTGGGGCACGGTGAGGGCTCAAGATGCCAAAAACTAGGTGGGGGGGTCAGATACGCATGCCTCCCTGGCGGTCCCCTGGGGGGGTGGGCGCGACGAGGGTGGGGGGGGCGTCTTCCGCCTCCTTCTCATGCGGCTCCTCCTCCTCGTCCTCCTCCTCCTTCTACCTCGTCGCGGTCAGCGTAGTCGTCTTCAGGGTCGGCGGCACCAGCCCGTAAGGCCTTCGCAATCGTTTTTGATGGTCATGGGGCACGGTGAGGGCTCAAGAAACCCAAAATTATGAATACACCATCCGTCGTGATTCTTCGCCACGCGAAAAAATCGGGGCTCTTCCATTGCCGCAACCATGGTCACCGCCTCATCCGTGACGAGCAGCGCCTCCGGGACTCCAGGCCCGCTCGAGTGCGCTGGCCACGGAACCAGGAGCACCAGTAGCCAGACAACAGGCAGCAGAACCAGGCCGAGGAAGACGGTCACCATGTTGGACGGGCTCGCGGACGGCGCGATGTCGACCTGGTCGGCAACGTCCCCACAGCCCCACGAGCAGAGTGGCCCCGCGTAGGCTGGTAGTGCCACCTGGACGTTCAAGGGCAGCGGAGGGTCAAAGTACCAGTAGCCACCAGCTTCAGGATCGTCCTCCCTTGCGCAGACATCGTACGAATTACCAGAATCGTCCCACTACTTCGAATACAGAAGCGAAAACGGGTTCAGCTGTGGGGTTTCTGAGGACGGCAACCACAAAGTGAAGTTGGTTTTGTCATCTCTGGGGTTCGTTGTCAGTTCAACGACTTCACTAAAATCAACGTCCAACTAGAGGTCGGGCCAACGCGAATTTCTGATATGAAAAACCCCCACCGATTTTCCGATTTGCGTGTTGCCGGCAAGCACCGAACACGTGCAGACGATGCCAATGACAGAAAGAAGAAGTGGCTGTGCGAGCACTGCTGGCAAGTAGTGTTACCCACACGCGAGAGTTGTTGATCTACACTCGGGGAGCGAAGGCTCGAGACAAACTGGCTGTGGCCGGATTCACCTGAGCAGCTATGGTTCGGGCCGATATCAAGGCTTGCCAACACCACCTTCATATAATAAACAGAGCCGCAATGGCAGCAACAACAGCAGCAACAAACCCACACTCGGAGGCGAGGGGGTGTGATCGAACTGGAACGGAAAGCCCCCCTAGCGGGAAATCGGTTTCGGTTTCGTGTTCGTGCGTGCCGTGCGTGCGGGCGAGGCGAAGCTGCGTGGGCGGGCGAGAAGAAAGTCTCCTCCGGCCGAGGCGCGGCCAGACCAAATGATTCTTCTCCGGGGGCCGGTGCCGCGAAGTGTCCCGCCGGTGTCCCGCCTCCGGCTGAGGCGCGGCCGGACCAAATGTTTCCTTTCCGGGGGCCGGTGCCGCGCGGTGTCCCGCCGGTGTCCCGCCAGTGTCCCGTCGGTGTCCCGATGATGATGATGATGATGATGCCGATGATGATGATGATGGTGGTGGTGATGACAGTGTTCCGATGATGATGGTGATGATGATGCTGACGATGTTGGTGATGCTGATGGTGATGATGATGATGGTGATGGTGGCGATGACGGTGTCCCGATGATGATGCTGACGTGGGGCCCTCTCGAGGCCATCGGGTACTTTTTGTGCAGAAGGGCGACGGCGCACGAGAGCAACGGCAAGCCTCGAAGCACAGACTCGGTCAGTAAAGTACAAAACAGTTAATCTTCGGCTCAAGTTGGGCGGGAGGGCCCAGGGAAGAACTTGAGCAAGGAGGTGCGGCCACATGCAAACCCACAAATGCCGACAAGTCGCAGTATGTGGGGCTCTCTCGAAGCCATCGGGTACTTTTTGTGCAGAAGGGCGACGGCGCACGAGAGCAACGGCAAGCCTCGAAGCACAGACTCGGTAACTAACGCTAGTCACAACATATGGCAACAGCCGCGGCACTTAATTGACCAAACATTTTCTTGTATCTAGCGGCGCGAGATAATTGTCGAGCAGCGGCCACTATCATGTCAGTGCCTGCAGTGGCAACCTGAAAGGGAAGTCCACGGGCTGAGCAACGTGCGACGGCATCCAGCGCAGGACGCCCTAGGCCGCCAAGGTGGCGGCTGCCAGTGCGGTCACATAGGCCTAGGGTGCAGAGGCAACGGCGCGACAGGCAATTGAAATCTCGGACGCCCCATCCGAGCAAAAACAATCTCTGCCGAACCCGACCCGAGAACATGCGGGAGTCGAGAGAGCAAGAAGAGGAGGCAGAGGCGAGGAGCGAGGAAAGGAACGGATGTCGCCAGACCAGGCTTGATTCTGGGTGCCAGAAAATCGCAGGCACCTGACGAGCCGTGCACTCTCGAATCAACTTAAAGACAGACGCTGCTAGGGCGTTCGCCACGCGAATGGCGCGAAAAGTGGTGTCGTCACTGTGGACGCCCTTAAGCGGGGCGTCCAGGCGGCGGCATCGAGCGCCGCTGGAGGACCACGTCGCAGACGGCAAAGACGCCCACAGCCCTGAGACGGCCGATGATCGCACCCAGCCCAGCAGCATCTGCACCACGCGAGGATCCGAGGCGTCCTCTGCACGATGTCTGGCTAGATTGATGGCCACTGTTCCTGGCCCGCGATCCTCGCAGGCCACTCGAACTCGAATCGGCACGCAGATACACAATGTAATGAAGTACGGCAAAACGGAGGCGCGCAAACGGGCGCGCCGCCGCAGCCTATTCAGACGAACCTCCACCGATCGGTCAGCGCGGGCACAGTTTTCTGCAGCCGGCGCCGACGCGGGCACCAGGGGCGGCAGGCGGAGCGGGAGGGTGCCCGTCCCCGCCGCCCCCTCCATCAGCTGCAGCAGCCTGGCCTCGTCCTTGCCGCCGAGGTACACCAGCGCGGGCGGGAGCTGCAACGACGGGTCGTTCACAAGCGCGCTCTCGTCGGTCACCCCCGTCTTGGCAGGTCTGTCGCTGGCTGCGTCGTTCACCAGGATGGCCCAGTGCTGGTAGCCGCCCTTCGACCCGACCCACGGGGCGATGAGCGAGGCGGCCGTGAGGCGGTAGGCCTCGCTCGGGCGGGGGTACGGGTAGAAGGCCAGCCGCACGAGCACCGCCTCTGACAGGCGGCCCTGCGCCAGGAGGACGCCCACTATCGCGAACATCGCCGCCTGAGGCAGCGGAAGGCGCATCTGGGGCGGGACGAGCTTCGCCCGCCCCTGCAGCGCCCGAAGTGCCCGCGGCAGCGGCCGCCTCCCGACCAGCATCGAGGGGGGGCGGGGCTTCAGGGCGGCCAGCGAGGTGCGGCCCGTCGCGCTGTCGGACCCGTCCAGGAACCGATGCGCGAAGTACACCGCCAGCACGGTGTCGAGGTCGACGGAGCAGGGGAGGTCTCGCGCGGTCCGCAGGCACCAGCTCAGAAACTTCTGCGCGCAATCGCGGTGGTTCCTGCCCGTGGAGGCCGAGACGGCTGACGCCTCCAGCACTGAGAGACTCCCTCGCGAGAGACTGGAGGGCCCAGGGTGGGTCTTCCGAGCCCTCGCGGTCTTGATCACCTCCTTGGGCCCGACGAAGCCGCCGCGCGACGTGCCCCTCCAGGACGTCCTCGAAGCTCGGCCCGACGAAGAAGCCCTCCCTCGACGGCTTGTCGGCGACATTCCGTTCAGAGGGCACCCATCGGACCAGCAGCCGCGGCCCGCATGCCAGGGTGACGACAGAGAGCCGCCTCAGCGCGCGCACGAGATGCGGGCTGCCCGACCGCCCTTTGCCCACCGCGAGGGCTAGAGCCAAGTTGTCAACGAGGCATAACATGCGATGATGGTGGACCCCAAGGGTCCTCGAGGCATGGTGAACGCTGAACCCCAAGGCCTCGGCTTCATACTGCAAAATATCACACCCAAGCCGCGTGTGCCTGCTCGAACGGATCGTCTTCCACCCGTCGAACCCAAAGACAGCCTCGGGAACCTCCAAGAAGCTAGACGTAGTCGACGACGACTCAACAGCAGCAGGGAGCGACGCGGCAGGAGGAGCATGGTCCGCGGCATCCTGATGGGGCTCAACGGGGCTGAGGGCGTGGGCCCTCGCGAGCACACTGGAGCCCTGGTGGTGCCTCCACTTCCCGGCCACGCGGCCAACGTCCGAGACCAGGTCGGGGGGGATCACCTTGACGCACGCGCCCTTCCCGTACGTCGACGCGTCAGACGCGTAGACCCTAGACGGCCACCTGGACCTAGTAGAGGCGCTCCAGAAGGGAATCAAGGCAACTGCGGCACGAAGTTCCCTAACAACGGAGTCCCAAGGAGGCGCGGGTTGAGCGCCCGCCACGTTGATGAGCCTATAGACTGAGTTGAAGATCGCCAAGGCATCCCGCCTCAAGATCATACCCCAAGTACAATGGCCCACCAGTGCGCTGAGAGCCCCCGCAGAGGCCCGCCCACGTCGTAAGAGTCCGAGTGCAGCCTGCCGCGCACGCGCGAGGCGATCGGGCCGAACTCGAACGACACCCGAGAGACCGTCGATATGCAAGCCCGTGTAGACACCCTTACTGACGGCCTTCGAGAACTCCAGGACAGGCAGGCCGCGGGGCGTTAGAAGGTCGGCGACCTCACGAGCACGGCGAGTGGCAATCTCAGGGCTTGTTGACACAACGCAGAAATTGTCAACGTATCCAGCACATATGGCGTCGGAGTGAGAGATCAGCTTACGGGGGCATCCTCCGTCCACGATCGTGCCACCCATGTCGAATCCAGCGTCGGTTAAGGCACGAACGAGGGCGGGCGCTCTGACAAAAGTGAAGGGCCCAGCTCCAACCCATGGGAACAACTGTGACCAACGGCTGCACAAAATCGTGGATACCGACGGGCCTCTCATTGATCGATGTTGGGCCGATGTGACGATTGGAGATCGCGGGCAGCGAGAACAGCGACTCCATCCCTGGGGGCAGCCGCAAGTGGTAGAAGGCACATTGTATATCGCCTTGTGCGAACACGAAGCTGTCGTCGCAATCGACACTGGCCCGCGCACTGGGCGTGGGGAGCTTGGTGGCGGGCGGAGTGGCAAAGCTCCAGTTGGCCAGCCTAGTGTCGAACACGAGCCTAAGCATGTGGTTGGATTTCTCCACGAAGAATAAACCGATTGTATGAGGCGACTGGGAACTGGCGGCTCCCCATGAAATCATATGGTGAGCCTCCAGCTGCTTCAAAAGCTGGGCGTAAGACTTAGGCTGATAGCGAAGCTCGGGATCGACGTACGGGCGCTGAATGCCCAGCGCGTCGCGGAGCTCCGCAGCAACCGACTCGGGATTCAGCATAGTCTGCCTCCAACCCTGCAGCACGATGGAGTCGGCATCCGAGACGACGTCGGAGGTGGACGCAGCCTTCGTCGACTTGGGCCAGGCCGCGAGAGGCTGGCTCTAGGGGCGGACCCGACCGCTGTCACCAGCGTAGCCAGGAGCCTGAGCGAGCATCTCTACCAGGGATGCTTCGCAAGCGCTGCTCCTCTCCGAGTAGGCGGCAGGCAGCTCGAACCCCCGATACAGGCTCGAGAGGTAGTCCACCGAGGCAGCCTGCACGGCGGGCGGGTCGCCACCGACCTGCGGGAGGTGCTCCGCGCCGCGGCGGCTATGGAGCCAGTTGAGAGCGGTGAACCCCTCGTTGCGCCACTCGCGCCAGCCCGCGCCTTTGACAGCGCGCGGACGAGCAGCGCGGCCCAGCGGAAGATGGCGGCGCCCATCCACAGGAAGAAGAGGTAGCGGAACAACGTCGCGCTGGCGATCGGCACCACGTATGGGCGCGTCCAGACCAGGCGGGGGCACGAGGGCCTCTGGGCAATCCTGGCCAGGCTCACGAGAGACGGGAACAGGCTCGTGAGGCCCCTCCTGGCCAGGGCCCTGAAGGGGGTGTCATGGCGCCCGCAAGGCTCGCTCCTCACGAGCCTTGCGGCGTTCTTTCGCGACAGCTGCTTCCATCTTTATCTGATCGGCGATCCAATCCATCAAAGCAGGACAGATGCACAAGTTCCCCTTCGTCTCTCCAGTGCCGAGGAAGTGGAAGTGGCCGACCTCGGAGCCGAAGTCCGCCGCCGCGAGCTCCTTGGCCTGAGCCTTGGCCTTCGGCACGGGCTGGCTCCTGCGCGCGCGCTCCTCGAAGGCGCGCTCCCCCACCAACTGAAGCTGGCGGGCGAGGTGCTCGAAGGAGGCCAGCTCGCATATCACCGGCTGGTCGTGGCAGAGGGCGGTCTCTATGACGCGGCACAACGTCTCATGGAGCTTCGCGCTCTCGTCGGACTCTCCCAGCTGAGCCATCGCAATCCACATGTTGTGCCATGCCATAGCACCACCAGCCATGCGTGGCATGAAACCAAGGACCCAGAGCAATGTCCGAGGGCCTTTGACGGGCCAGTCGGCCCTCACCGTCTCGGTCTGCAGCTTCGCCGCGTCGCTGCAAGTGATGTCCCGAAAGCCGCGGCCGTCGAGCACCAGCGCCATCGCCCGCGGGTCTCCGACGAGAGGCGGCGCAGCGGCGGCGGGCGCGCCGCCAGGCACTGGAGCCGCGGCGGCGGGCGCCCCAGCCCCTCCGCCACCGAGGGCGGCCGCCAGGGCGCCAACACCACCAGCTCCAGCGGGGGGTCCAGCATCTGCAGGGCCGCCGAGGGCGGGCAGCGCGGCGGCGGCACATGCACCCGGCGGGGCTCCCGCCGCGGGGAAGGCGCCGCCTGGCAACCCGAGACCCCCCGCAAGCGCCAGGGCTCCAGCGCCCGCGCCAAGCGCGATGGCTGCAGGGTCGGGGAGAGGCAGCGCCCCAGCGGCCAATCCCAGCACGCTGGTGGCGCGCAGGTCGATGCAGAACGGCGACGCAGACGTCGCTCCGAACCCCTGGGCCGTCGCGCGGCGGAGGGCCGCCCACGCCTCAGCAGCCCGAGGCAGCTGCCCAAACTGATATAGATGCTGAGGCGGTACCCCTGGCAGCCCCTCACCCTGGCCACTGAGAATGCGAATCGGTCGGATGTCGGGATTCGGGACGGCGACCTCGGCATAGTCATCGCCGTCGGGCGTGAGGATGTACCCAGGCAACAGCGTCAGCCGCTCGTGGTAGGTCGCAGGGCCGCCCACGTTGTACCTCGCGAGGTGGAACTGCCCAGCGGCGGGCGTCGCCATCACGACTACGCTCTGCGAAAGCGAGCAGCCTGCGCTGCCGCCTCCACTGCCAGGTCGGTCGGGCGCACGTCCGCCTCCAGCGCGAACGGCTTGCCCCGCGTCGAGGGCGCCGCGCCGCGCGAGGCCCAGCGGGCGAGTGACCAGCCGCCCAGCGCGCCGAGGAGCAGCGAGGTGCCCAGCGCGGCGCCCAAGAAGCCCGAGGCCTCGGCCTCCGAGGGGGCGGCGGTCACCGCACCCAAGCCGTCTGGGCAGCGACACTCCAGCGCTGGACAATGCAGCGCAGGCGAGCACACGCAATCGCAGGCGGGGCACGGAGGCGAACTGCCTCGGACAATGAGAGCGGTGGAGAGGGCACTGGCGAGATCGTGCGTGAGGCGTTCGAACAACGCCTGCATTCCCTCAAGAATTTGAGCAAGGAGGTGCGGCCACATGCAAGCCCACAAATGCCAGCAAGTCGCTGTATGATGATGTTGCTGATGATGCTGATGATGCTGGAGCCCCGATGTTGATGACGATGATGTTGATGATGATGATGACTTTCATTGTGAGATCGATTGTGAGATCGATTGTGGGATCGATAGTGAGACCGAATGTGAGATCGATTGTGAGATCGATATTGAGATCGATCGTGAGATCGATACCCAGATCGATTGTGCGATCGATCGAATGAACAAGATCGAGTGAGATCGATTGTGAGATCGATCGATTGAGATCGATCGAGCGAACCCTATAGTGAGATCGATAATGAGATCGATAGTGAGACCGATCGGGTGAGACGTTGATTCCCCCCCAACCTCCTTATCACCCGAAGGGTTGTCGTATAGGTAGCAACGCTATCAAACAAAAACGCATTGAGCAACATTGCAACCTAACGTGAATATTGCAGCCGCCGTGCGTAGCATCTGTGAGCTGAGGGATCACATGACTCTGTGCAGCATATGAAGTGTAATCTATAGTGCACAGTTCAGAATGTACAGTGTAATCCCAGGGTGCAGCATTTGGGGTGAAGTTGATGGGTGGGATCCAACTTCGACCGTATGGAAGTCGTTAACCCCTTCCGCTCGCGCGAACCTTTCACCCTCCTACTCGTAACTTATTCGGTAAAAGCCATTCGGCCACGATTGCGGTTCCCGATTGGAGCTTGCTGGCACGACTCTTTGGCGGCGCTGGCACCCGCACGCTCTCGCGCAGAGCGACCAGCTGGTGTGGCGCAGCTGATGCGGCCGCGATGGCGCATACCGATGGAAACTCGCACCCCTCGCACGTTCCGTGGCTTCGGATGGAACTCCACCGAAGGCCCCAGAGGCGGCAAAGTTATCAGGCGCTCCCGCCGCTCATTTCGGCAAACCCCTCACACGTTTCGGGGCCCCGTGATGTGCTCCACCGAAGACCCTTTGTGGCAAAATCCCTTGCAAATGATCGGCTCCTTGCCAATGATATGCTTCGAACCGCGAGGAGGTATGGGTTCTCAGGGCGCGGGGTCCGTACGGAGGCCAGCTGTCTCTCACCAGGTACCTGCACAGATCACGCTCCACGTGCACAAGGGTCTAACGGCGTCTCTTCTAGACCACTTCTGCCACCGCGTGTGCCCGCCCGTGAGCATCACAGAACCGAAACCCATACCCAGTGGCATGGCCATGGTTCAATTAGCCAACTTGCCCCCCTAGGTGCGGATATGTCATGGTGATCGGCTCGACATTCGCGGTACACCTTCCTACCTGGCGGGGGGGAAGCTGGTGGGGTCTGAAGTAAAATGGCCCAGTTCAGCCAGTGGACTCTGTGAGAGTTTGCAGCGATGGGACGCTATCGCTCGGCAACAGCGCATGCCTGAAACCCACGCCGTGTGCGGCTGAAAACGCTCGCGCTGGGTACGAATGCATGGCTGCAAAATGCGCGGCTGGAACGCTTGCGTTCGGTAACAATGCATGGGTGGACATGCATGGCTGGAGCCAACGCCGTGTGAGGCTGGAGCGCTCGCGCTGGGTAAAAACGCGTGGCTGGAGCCCACGCCGTGGGCGGCTGGAGCGCTCCCACTCGGTAGAAGTGCACGGCTGGAGCCCAAGCCGTTTGCAGCTGGAACGCTCGCGCTGGGTAAATTGCATGGCTGGATTCCACGCGTGGGCGGCTGAAACGCCCGAGCTGCAATCTCGAATCTATGAGTTAGTCACGGGGACCGGGGGGATGGGCCAGGGGGGGTCCTAGCTTTGTATCCACGCCAGGTCCCCAAACTGGGTCAGTCCGCGCGCTCGTTTGTCGGTCAGTCGGTCCGTCGATCGTCATCGTCGGTCGTCGTCTGTCCGTCGGTCGGTCCGTCGGTCGTCATCGGTCGTCGTCTGTCCGTCGGTCGGTCGCTGTCGGTCGGTCGATCGGTCGTCGTCTGTCCTAGTTGTTTCGGTCGGTCGGTCAGTCGGTCGGTCGGTCGGCGTCGTCGGTCGTCGGTCGGTCGGTCGGTCGGCCGTCGTCGGTCGGCGTCGTCGGTCAGCGTCATCTCGGTCGTCGGTCGCTGGCCCACAGCGGAAATCCGCCAATTACATAACTTCATGGCGCTCTCTGAAAGCGCGCCACTGGAGCCAAAGCGGCTACCTATTCCATGAGGTTGAAAAAACACGTTGGACCAACATCTGCCCGGTACGCTCATTCAACATCTCGCTACCAGCAACAATCCCCTGACTGTAGGGATGGGGATGAGACGATGCTGAATCAGGAGCCTGTGCGCGATAAAGCGTCCTCCAACAATGCCAAGGCCTCAGGCTGAAGCGCCGAATGATTCCGACATGGCGAGGGGACGGCTTTGTTCCGCGTCAAGATTTGCTCACGACGTCGAGCCTCAGAGGCCTGGGCCCCTCCGCCCAGGCCCGCCGTCCATCCTCAAGCCATGCTGCCTGCGACGGCCACGGGGCACGGCAAGGGGCCCCCATGTGCAGGAGGCCGCTAAGCTGTCACAGACCGCCCGTCGTGCTACGCACAGTCATCGTGCTACCACAAGTGATGGGCTTGGTTTCCACCACCACTACCATAGGTTGGAGGGAGAGGTCCTCCTCCTCCTCTTCTTTCTCCTCCTCCTCCTTCTCCAACATATGGTAGTGGTGGTGGAAATCAGGTCCCATCAACAAGGAATGCAACACACGGAACGAAGGGCTCTTCTGGCCGCGGCGAGCCTCGGCCACGAACAAGTTCCCCGACCCAAGCCCGAGGAATGAGCCGAAACACAGAGGCCCTCCCGAACCCCAAAAAGGTCCTCATTCCAGCGCTCTGACCGTATGTTCGTCTTTCGCCGCGCGAGGAGGCCGGGGCTCCTCCACAGCCGCGGCCATGCTCACCGCCTCGTCCGTGACGAGCAGCGCCTCCGGGGCAGAGCGTGCCAGGATCTGGCCACGCCGCAGACCAGGGGCCCGCTGGCACATGAAGGCGAGGACAGCCCGGCGACGTCAGGCTTGCGGAGCTTCGTGTTCCAACCAAGCGGGCCCATGGCAGTAAGGCGGAGCAGTCGCACGCGATGCTGCAAGAGAGTGGAAACATCGGTTTGAAGGGAAGCCTGCTGCATCAGCAACGTGGCCGATACCCGTGGCCACAGGGCTGCGACGCGCCAGCGCCGCTAGCGCAAGCTGAAGGCATCTGCGAGCGTCCTGGGCAGGACGCAGACATGATCCCCCGCATCCAACTTCTTGAAACATGAAGGCGGGCGTCTTTATGCGTTCTTGGACTCTGGGAGCCTGCGCCAAGCTCCAGGAGGGTCGAGGGAATGACCAAGACGGGACAGCATCAAACTCGCCTAGTGGAGTCCCGTGCGGGACGGCAGGAAAAGCTCGAAATCATGGAACGCGTCGCTGTCCTGACTCGTTTTGGGTGTTCGCTCGGGGGGCCTCCCCAGACCCACGCGCCGTAATCATGCATCGATGCTGCTGGCAGTACACGCTCCCGCCCCAAGCCCCAAGCGTCCATTCCCCAGAAGCGGACGAGGCGGAAGAGGAAACGGAGGAGGCGGAGGGCGCGCGCGCGCGCCTGGCAGCGCATGGACTGCGCCTCGGCCAGCTCCGACGCCACCTCCTCGGCGATGGCGTCGCCTCGCTCGGCGCGCGCCTCGCTGGCGGGCGGCCCCCGGGCCGAAACGTCGGCGCCCCCCCCCCCCACTCTTCGCTGGAGGGGGGGGGGAGCAGAAGGAGAACGAGGAGGACGAGGACCAGGAGGACGACGAAGAGGACAAGGAGGGGGATCAGGAGGGAAACTGAAAGAGGGAGAGAGTGAGAAAGAGAGAGAAAGCTAGATACTCGAGGGAGAAAGGTAGAAAGAGAGAAAGAAAGAGTTATATATATATATATATATTATATATATATATATTTATATATAGAGACAACAAAAAACAAGGGGGGGGGGAGGGAGATAATTAGGGGAGGTCGAGAAAGAGAAGAGCCCTCCTCCTCCTTCCTGGCTGTCACCGTGCATGCTCCGCAGGCCCTGGCTTCATTCTCCATCTCCATCGTTCGCCTTTGCACCCTCTGTCAACCAATCTCTTGCACAGCATCCTCCCTCCCTCGATTCATCCGTCTCTCCATCTTGCCCTCGTCCCCCCCTCCTGCTGACACGCTGAAGGCTGAGCGGGCTGCCCCTAGGACTTCGAGACGGGGAACTCGACAGCACAACGCGCCGAGCCCGACAGAGAAACACGACTCGGCATTCAATCTGAACGCTGATCCATATTTCCCTCCTCGTCCGTCCTCTTCCGTCCAATTCTGTCTTCCTCCGTCCTCCTCGTCCTCCTCCGTCCTCATCCGTTCCCCTCCTTTCTCCTACTCCGTCCTGCTCCGTCTTCCTTCTCCTGCTCCTCCTGCTCCTCCTCCTCCTCCTCCTCCTCCCCCTCCTCCTCCTCCTCCTCCTCCTCCTCCTACTTCCCCCCCTCCTCTGAGCAACTGCCAGACAGACCGAACCGAAACACCAGGGCGCCCCAGTCGGTACGGATCCTCGCTCGAAGCGTGAGAGTCATGCGGAAGGAACTGGACCCCTGGGGATGATGAGCAGGTCGAATCGAATCTGGCGCGCAAGTATGGATCTTCCTCCAACTTCCTCTCCAAAAGGACGTCTGTCACAATTCACTGATCCGTTAATCCGAGAGCCGATCCAGGCACTCCTGCTACTCGTCCTCCTCCTCCTGATCATTAGCGCCCTCTAATGGACACAAAAAAAAACAGATCCCGCTATTCCCCGGACCTCCCCCGGGGTGCGTTTTGACCAGGAGTCGACGATGACGACGACGATGACGACGACAACTTCGACAGGACAACGAACGACGACGAAGGCAACTGGTAAACCATCATTATCAGCAGCATCATCATTGTGTCCAACATCACCCTCGCTATCGTCAAAATCGCCACCACAAGCACCACCACCATCATCCGCATCAGCATCATCATCAACCTCGTCAGCATCATCATCAACATCAACATCAACATCAACATCATCATCATCATCATCATCATCATCATCATCATCATCATCATCATCATCATCATCATCATCATCATCATCATCATCATCATCATATTCATCATCATAATCATCATCATCATTGGCATCAGCAACACCATCATCATCATCAGCATCATCATCATCATCATCACTTCATTCGCATGCGACGACCGCCGACGAGCTGAAGGAGCGCGAGATTATTGACACCTGCTACGCTGGCACGGATGTTCCCTCCATGACCGATCCCAACTACGCCGAGATGGCCGAGACGAACTTCGACGACAAGCAGTCTCGGAGAGAATTGGTCAGTCACCTCAAGCCGGGTACGCAGTGCCACTGTATCTCGACCACAAGGGACGAGATCAGCCGACCCAAAGGAGCACGAATCTGTTGACACCTGCTACGCTGGTACGGAAGACCCTTTCATGACCGACTCCATCGATAACGTCATCCCCGTCGACATCCGCGACGCCATCAACCAGACCATCGCCACCGACATGACCCGCCTCGCGGGCACAAGCGAAGAGATCGTATGCTCGGCCATCGAGCGCGTGTTCGACGCCTCCGTTTCTCACCCCTTCTGGGAACAGGACGGTGCGCTGATGGCTGTCAACGATTTGGCTATCGATCACAGCAATGACCTCGACGCTTACCGCGGGCTCCACTGAGCACGCACACGCTTTGTCAGGGCCTCTCACTCTGTCTCGGTTTTTTTTAATTTCAGCCACGCCCGAGTCCGAGCACGCACGCTGCTATAGTCGATGCGGGCATGGCCTCGACTTACGTTCGCTGCAGTGTTGGGTAACGAGTGTCAGCTTATGCCGAAATTATTTCATCGCCTGGCTATCGCTGCGCAGGACGACTCCCTGTGCAGCACCCACGGATGACCAGCCCATGCGGGGCAGTACGAAAGCATTGGATGTTCTCTGCGACGGACCGTCGAGGAAAAAATATCAGTCGCATCATTATGATCAGCCTGATCATCATGACCATCAGCATCATCATCATCAACATCATCAGCAACATCACGATGAGTTCGCATACGTCAGTATCAACCGCTGTTGCATCAACAGCATTACTATGTGCATCATCATCATCATCATCACCGCCATCGTCATCATCATGAACTCCATCACCATCGTCACCATCATCATGATCAGTATCACCATCGTTTGCGTCATTGTACTCATCGTGTTCATCGCCACTATCACCATCATCCACATCATCAACAACACCATCATCGTTCTCACCATCATCACACCCGTCATCATGAACAACATCACCAGCAGGAACAATAGCACCATCATTCTCATCCTCGTAAACCCCAACATCATGACCATCAACACTACCATGGTCACGACCTTAAGCATAACGGTGATCAACATCGTCGTCGTCATCCGAATCATAATCTACACCCACGCCATCACCATCATGTTCAACATCATGGGCATCGTCATCCCCATCTTCATCATCATTCCCGTCCTCATCATTACCATCGGCACCATCACCATTACCATCCGCATGTGCACCAGCATTCTGTGCATTTTCGGCATCGTCATTCCAACCACCTGTACCATCCTGGCCATTGTCTATCATCCACATGCCAACTAACATTATGTTTGTCTTACATATATGTGTATCATCATCATCAGCATCATCATCATCATCATCATCATCATCATCATTATCATCCGCGCCACCGTCATGCTCATCATCATCAGCAACAGCATCGGCAGGACTATCCGACGTCACGCCATCACCATCAGCAACAACATAATCAACACATTTATCATTCCAAGCACCATGAACACCGTCGTGGTCATCTGACCCGCCATCTTCATTACCCGCATCCTGGCCCCATTGGCTATCGGCATCCGCATCATAATATCGACAGCAACGTCGCCTTCAGCATCCCTGGCATCATCATCGACAAAGTCATCATCACCATTGACACCATCACCTTCATCAGCAGAATCCTCCCTCTCGTCGTCATTCATCGCCATCACCACCAAACGAACGATCCCTTACGGGCGGGTCGGAACGGCCGGGCGGGCCGTAACAGACGAGCAATTTGAATGCCACGCAGCATCGAACTGGCACGCGCGAGTCGCACGGGGCCCTGACGGGTGGTTCGGGTCGGGCGGGCGGGACATGAAAATAGATGTCATCATCGAACCCGAACCGGCGGGTCGGGGTCGGGCGGACGGAACCGCGCGGGCAGCTCGCGACGGCGGGGAATACTGGGAGCGCTGTCGTCACTGTCGTCAGCGGGATAATCCTCCCGATGTCGGTGCGGCCAGCCCGTGTTGTTCATCTAGAAGATGCGAACATCGTGCAAATCTTCCCACTTTCTCCTCATTATTGAGCTCCCGCGCCGGTCAACGAGATGTAGTTTTCAAAGGACGCGGCCGCCCTTCCGCCTATGTCATCACCGCGATCGGGGATCCAAGGCGACTCGCCATGACGAGGGCCGCGAGATGGGCAATCAATCGGGCGGTTGCCGAGATGCTGACTGTGAGCTGGGCTAGGGCGTATGCGGCGTATGCGGAATTCCTTGCGCTTGCTTCTCAGATCTCGCTTGCATGCTGCATGCCCGCTGTTCACCGCTGCCCCTGCCGCGACGATTTGACGATTTGATGACGTAGCCCCTTTCGTCGCGGATAATGCAACGCTGTAAAAACTAGAGGAAAAAGAACTATGCACATACACCGATTCTGGCCAGGCCCATCCTGAGCCCAGGATCGGTGCATACGACCTCCTACCTTGGCCAGGAAGGCATATGCACCGATCATGGGTCAAGGATGGGCCTTGCCAGGATCGGTGCATGTGCATAATTCTCTTCGCCCGAAAAACCACCAGTGCCGAACCTGTGCCTCTGCGTAGCCTTGCAGGAGAAGAAAAAACTCGCATCAGAGCCGTCGATCTCCGCGCGCGGGCCCCGGTCGTCGCGCGAGAAAAGGGTGCGCCCCTTGCTGGGGGAGGCACGCCCCTTTCCCCAGCCTGCATCGCTGGATCTCGCGTCGCACATGGCGAGCTTACTTTGTTCACCAACTCACTAAGCACTAAGCTCTCCCCCTACCCCCTGCGCCTGCATCTGGAGGGGAAAAAGCGGCGGGGCGTTAGAACGCCCAACACGGCTCCAGATGGCCACAGGACTGCTTCCACTAGCTCAAGATAGCCTCCAAGAACGCTCACCATAGCCCATGGGCTCGGCTGACGCAGCGTAGCCTTTCTCGACTCTGACCGGCACGCAAAACAACTTCATCCAATTATTCCTTTCCGCAAGGTCGCCGCGCACTCGGGCCAACGACGCGGCAAACTTCGCGCGAACATCGTCTCGCGCCAGCGCGCGCGATCCATGCTCGCCGCGAATCCACTAGCCCGCCGCTGGCTCCGAGAGATGTGGAATGGCGCGCTGGGGGCCGGGGCGGAGTCGTTTGCCCTGGTGCGACAATCGCGCGCGCAATGCTTTGCGCGCCATCGCGAGCGCGAGCGCGCCCGTGGCAGCAAGGAGCGCGCGCGACCGCAGGGGCCGCTGACACGCAGGGGCGGCGATGGCGAGGCGCGCGTCAGCGCGCGGAGCATCGCGGTGGAGAGCGTCGCCCAGCAACCGCGGGCGGGTGCGACAGCGTTACGCGCCGCGACGGAATCCGAAGGTGCGCTGGCTTCATCGACGGCCCCCCACGCGCCAAAAAAATACGCGATTGTCCCCGCTACAAGTGACAGGGCGTTAGGTGGCCAGGCATGGGAGCTTCATTTCAAACCCAAGCGTTTTTATATTATGGTCTAATGGACTTTAGTGCGGTTTAGTGGCCGCTGTGCTTGAGAATTGGACCCGCGCGCTTGGCCCAGACGCCATTTCTGCGACTTGTCAGCGCGGCCTTGGGTAGCGGTTTGGCAGGCGATCCGTTTTTTGCACCCCCCTCACTACCCCTTCCACTTCCGTTGTCTCTCACTGGTTGTTTCCGCGCGATGGGCGCGCCGCGTTATCCCACCGGCGCGCGCAATTCTCTGCGGCGTTTCCTCCACTGTGCGTTGTTTTGTGTTTCTCTCTCTCTCTCTCGCTCTATCACTATCTTTCTCTTTCTTCCCCCTTCCCTTTTTTGTTTCTCTATCTCTCTCTCTTTGTCTCTCTCTCTCTCTTTTTCTCTATATGTATATCGCTCCTTTTCTGTTGTCTTCGCGGCAGCGCGCATGGGGGCGAGCGCGCATGACGTTGGAACAAAGCCCGCATATTCGCACAAAAGAAACATGACCCCCCCCTCGCCCCCCTTCCGGGTTATCAGATCTCTTTCTCCTTTGAGAGGGAGAGATAAATGTGATAACGACGGCGAGGGGGGCGATAATGGGGGGGGAGGAGGAGGAGGAGCAGGATGAAGTGGATTGGGGGTCGAGCTCGCAGGCTTCCTTTTTCTTTCCTCGTTCATTGGGGCTTTGGTGTCCACGGCGCCCCCTGGCATCCTCGCGTCGCCTCGTCGAAGCTCAGAAGAGAAACAGGCGCCGTCGCCCGTTATCCCCTTTTCTCGGTCTCCTGCGAAGCCGCGGCCCCCACCGCCGGATTCGCTTCGAAATCCTCGTCAGAACGCACCCCGGGACAGGTCCGGGGAGCAGCGGTATCGGTACTTTTTGGTTTTCCCAATTGCGCTCGCGCAGAGCGCCAGAAGTGCGCAGCACGAGTGCAGAGCGCATCGCGCGCGCAGAACATCGGCGACCCGCGTGCCCTGGCGGGGCCTTCGCAGATCCGACGCAGGCCCCGATCAGCCCGAAATTCCGGCCAATTTGTTTCTCCGTCTTTCGGATATTCTCTTTGTGACCTCCGACGGCGGATATTTGCCAAAATCGGTTATCCTGCGGGTCCGGTTTCCGTTTCGAGCGAGCCCTGTTTCGACGGTCCCGGGCCCCGAAAATATGTCAATTTTAGAATCGCATTCTCAAGTCCCCAGGATTTGGGAAAAGGGGCCCCGCGTTCCATGTTGACATTTGCCGGGGGCCCCATCGCTCTTCGAGGGCGAGCGGGGGGCGGGGGGGGTCTGAATCCCGAAGAGCTTCAAGAGGTCCCCGAAGTCCTCGAACTCGCAACCTCGCCCCTCGGATCTCGCAAAACCTGTCGCAATTAATTTGCCTGACAAACAAATCCTCAGCGATGTAGATGAGCACCTTTTGCTCTCCGAAAACGATCGCCGCCCCGACGCGTGATCTGTGCAGCTGGAGCCAGCTGCGGTAGGAAGAAAAAACCCGCCCGCCAGCACCTCTGAGCCGGTGGGCGGCGGTGACGGAACACGGCAGAACATGACAGAGAGGAGCAGCAAGATGAGATGAACAGAGTGTAAAACTGCTACTCTGCATTCCATTCAGACAGGCGGAAAGGAAGCTGCCGTTTTCATCGGGCCGTCCTGGCCCGACCGAGAGCTGCTCGGTCTCGTGCTGTTGGGCTCTGCGTGGGCTCCGCCATTCTGGCTGAGCTCCTTCCGAGCCCGCCGGCGCTTCTCGAAGATCTCCCTGGCGGCTGCGGCGTCCTCCGGCTTGGTTGCGTTGAAGATGCCCTTCCCCAGAACGGCCCGCTTCCGCGCGCCCATAAAGTTCTCGTCGCAGATCAGCCTCCACTCCTGCTTCTCCAGGAACAGCTTGAGAACTCCGAACGCTTGCCAGCTGCCCTGGGCGAGCCCGTCTGCGATCTGCGCGTGCAAGCGAACCCGCCGCACCGTTGCCTGCCCCTCGTCGTGCGCGCCCCTGGGCGCCAGCGCCTCGATGGCGGCCCGCCGCTCCTCGAGGCCCAATCCAGCCGACTGGGATCGCACCACTCCGTCGCGGGACGCCGCGCAGTCGGTCACGAGCACGGCGGGGATGTGATGGAGCATCGCCATGCGCCCCCGGACGGGAGACCGGTTGAGCAGGATCTCGGCCAGCACCATGCGCACCATGCGCGGTTCCCCTTTGGCATCTCCTGCTTCCTGTGCTTCTGCAGCCAGGCTCGATCGAGCCACCATGCGCAACTTCTTGGAGCCCCAGTCGAGCGCGGTGGACTGCGACTTCTCACCCTCCATGGCCTTGGCGGCGGCAATGGCCGCGACGCACCCGCCCTGCGAATGCCCGTCAAGGCGGCTGGCCCAGGGCGTCATCGCACCAGGTGAAGACGGCCAGGTCGTCGAGGCTGTGGCGGTGAATCTCGAGCCCCATGTACTGGTTCTGCCTGCTCAGCATGACGATGTTGTTCGCGGTCGTGAACAGGCTGCGCGTGCCGTTCGGCATCTTCGACTGGAGCTCGGCCACCCAGGCGAGGAGGAAGGACATGGCGTTGACGCCCAGCCAGTATATCTCGCCGCAGATGGCCCGCAGGACGGTCTGGTCCTTGTCGCGAAGACTGTCTGGAGGCCGATGTCGTCCTCCATCAGGTGGTCGAACTTCTTGGATATTGTCGGCGTCGGCCCTCTGGCGTAGGAAGAAGCCCTTGCCGTTCTCCTCGATGGTTATTGCACCACATTGCTCGGCACTGGCGACGCCGTCATTCATGTCCTCCCAGGCGCCCCACTTGTACAGCCTGCGGATATGTGCCACGAGCTGGTTCCATTCGGGGCGCTCGTTGTCGCCGGCGACAATGAAGTCGCCCACGTGAGCCATGGCCATGCCGATGAGGCGCCCAGTCTGAGAGCATCGCAACTTCCACATGCAAGGTTCTAGTTCGCACGCATGAAGTCCCAGCTTCTTGGGACCGACCTTCACCGCTTCCCACCAATGTCGAGGTGCCTCGCCGGTGCCGTACCCGGGCTTGACTGCCCCGAGCAGCTCGCCGCCCTTGACGTTGAACGCCTTCCGAAGCACACTGCCGGGCTCGATGAACAGGTCTTTGTCCAGCTCGTGAGCCTGAAGGAAAGCCAAAGTGACGTCGCCCTTGATCAGCTTCCAGTTGATGGCGGCGGCGATGGTGAGCATCACGTTGCGGGCTCGCCTCGAGGCTGCTGGGCTCGCAGTCGGTTCCTCCCCCAGGTCCTTGGTCTGGCGAGGCGCGCCTTGGCTCGACCGTCCGCCTTGCGGGTGAAGTGCCATCGAGCTCGAATGATGTCCACGGCGACCTTGACCTGTGTCGCTGGTGCCGGGCGAAGTCCTCGATGTTGTAGCCAGTTTTTCGTATTTTTGGTGATCGCCTCCTCGAACTCCTTGCGCTCTGCGCATTTCATCTTCGACAAGGAGAGCTCGAGCTTGTCCTTATGGCGCTGGTTGGCGATGAAACTGTTGAGCATCGTGTCCATCAGGCCCTTGCTGTCCGGCTTCTCAGAGCCCTGTTTCTTGATGTACTCGAAGTAGACCGTCTGGTGTTCGTCCACTCATAGCAAGAAGTCCAGATCGTCGTTCTGTAGGCCCACCCAGAGCTCCTTCTCGTCCATGTCATCGTTGCCCATCTGCCGCTTCTCTGGTGGTCGGTAAAGATCAAGTCTGGGTCCTCGATGTGCCATGCGGTACCTCGGCCGAGCTGCCGATGATGATGCTGAAGATTCCCCGGGCCGATCGTAGTCTGCGACGGCAGGGGCTGGTTCTGCGGCAGGAGGTAGCTCAATTTGAGGCGATCCCTCTGGTGGCCCTCCGTCTGCTGGTGCTCCAGGGTCCTGGTCTCGACCTTCTTCGCCGATGTCGCCTGGTTCTGCTTCAGGTTGAGCGACCGACCGTGCCGTAGTGCGCCTGGACTCGGGGGGCGTCGTCTCCTCGTCCACGGCGGCTGCTGGTGGTCCTTCAGCGGCATCTTCTGCTGGTGCTCCAGCTGGTACTGCAGGAGGTTCGGAGGCCTGGAGGTCCGGTCGTCGTTGGTCAACGAGGTCCTCGAAGGTGCCTACCTTGGCATTCTCAAGGATGTCCGTCATGGTCTTGTCTAGGTTGGCCTGCTTCTTGAGCTCGGTGATCATCTTCTCGGCTTCTGAGGCAGGTCGTAGTTGTTCTGGGGCACACCAGATCAGCGTGTTCCCGTGGGCGATCCAAACCACTGATGGGGCGCGCGCCCAGCCGTCGACGCGGCGCTTTTCCTGGGCGAGCACGCGGGCTGGCCCATGCCAGCCTCCCTTTTTCCCAGGGCGGTTCTCACGGCCCTTGCCGTCGCGCCAGACGTGCGCGAAGTCGCTGGCCTCCCAGGTCTGGCACGCCCAGTTCCTTGCCTGTCCTGCGTGGCGCCGACGTTCAGCATATTCGCATTCGAGATGGCTTTGCCGAGCCAGTAGGCGTCTGGATTCCTGCGTCTCGCCGGCGCCCCCGTCGACGATGGCGAAGGGGTCGCTCGAGCGCGGCCTCCCTGCGACTCCCAGAACGTTCTCGAACGGGGAGTGGCCCCCGACCTTGCCCATGGAGTTGATCGCACTCGCGGCCCAGGTGACCAGCTCAGGCGCGTCGCACTCGGGGTCGAGGGTGGCGAGCTTCGTCGCGGGCCTCTTGAACAATTGGATGCGGCGCTGCAACTTGCCCATCAGCCAGCGCGCCTCGCCGGGGGCGATCCAGAGTTAGGCTCGCGAGTTGCGACACCAAGCGGTCCACGACCACTTCGGGCCAAATACCCCAAACCAACCAAAAAACACCCGGGAATCTTGAAGACTGGGGAGGTCGACATCCTGTTTTTGCAGAAAGAAAAACTCAAGCACCGAACCTGCGAAACAAAACTCAAACCCACAAAAACATGGGGGAACAAAAACTGAAGCTAAAACCCGGGAAACATTACCTCAAAACAAACAAAAACTTCAGAACCTCTCCAATTCGAAACGGGGGAAACAACTCCGGGGGAGAGAAAACAAAACCCGGCACAAACTCTGGAAAAAAAAACAAAAACTTGCAAACAATTCAAACAAACTCTGAAACAAAAATCATAAAACACTCTGGAAACAAAAAAACTGAAAACACTATCAAAACAAAAACGAGGGCACAACTCTGAAAGCTATGTAAAACAAAACCTGCAGTTTTTTGTGAACAAATATATGTGTTCCTTCCTCCGGGTTTGAGCTTCAGGTTATTTCTAAATTGTTGGTTGGCTTGATTTGTCCCCCAGGTTTCGGCGTCAAAATGTCCTGTAGTTTCTTACGTGTTTGATTGTTTCCCAGGTTTTTGTGTTTGAGATTCTCTCGGATTGCAAGGGATTTTGACAAGCCGCCCATCCAAGATTCTTTAACATTTTTCTGGAGTTTGAGTTTCTGGCCGAAGAAGCGTTGAAGATTTCGGTGGGTTTTCCTGTGGGCCGCCTGCACTCAGTTCACGAACTTAAATCCAGAGTTCGATCCCGCGGTCGGAGGCCCACTTCGCAACGGCCTGCGAGCAGTGACAACCTGCAGGATCCATGCGAAGTAGAGATGCTCGACGATAGCGACTGCGCCAAGATTCCCACGCTGCTGCTGAGCGGTCGCCGCGGCGCTCGCCATTCTGCCCGTGGTGGGTCGCGCTGGTGAGTCCGGAGCCCTCGTCCAGATTCAGCGTCATGATGTGAGACATTTGCCGCGGTGAAAGCCACTCCATCCCATCAGTAGCAAGTGCTTCCAGCGCTCCGGGTATTTACGCGCGTGAGACTACTCTGACGGCTTTCGGCAACTTTCCAATGTGGCATCCATGGCACTGAAATTGGAGAGCCAGTCGTAGTACCGCTACTGCCGCTGCGGATGCCTTGAGCATATTGTAGAGCGTCTTTATGATGGGAAGGCCGAGGTTCCGATGTAGGCGAGCCAGCCGTTGTTCGATCTCGGAGATCTCCTTCTTCGTGAGCTCGGTCTTCACGCCCAAGCCCTTGAGAGAGGCCTCGGCTGTCTCCATCTCGATGTCCTCGTCCTCCAGCAGCTCCTCCGTCTCGTCCGGCATCTCGACGTCGTCCTCCTCTGGGATCTGATCGAGTCCTGCGAAGATCTCCTTGCACGTCGCTGGCGGGTAGTACGCGGTCTGAACGACCACGGGCCCGTCCTCGATGACGCGGCGAAGGTGGTTGTCGCCGCGCCCAGGGCGATTCGAGCAGAGGCGGCTCACCTTCGCGCCGAACTCGGGGTGGGTCGAGCAGATGCGCCAGGCCTTCTTCACCAGCCACCCAGATCTTTCATCACGTAGCCCATCGGCACAGCAATGTACGATCGTCTCGTGCATATCGGACCGCATCTTCTTGATGGATGGTGATCGCGCCCAGCTTCTGCTGTTCCATGGTTGTTCCAGCTCGGCGTGGCAGTCGGTGATCTTCATGGCCTCCTCGTAGAGCGCAAGACAGCCCCGTTGTATCCGCCTCGCCTGGCGGACATTGGTGGCCAGCTGCTTCTGCTGGGTCTCCGTCTTCTGGTTGAGGTTCTGGATGGGACAGTCGGCGGTGCACGGCGGACTGAGTACCAAACGTTTCGGGCGTGCCAGTCGGAGTAGATGCATCGCTCTGCGGACACCAGTTGCCGTACCCATGTCGTGCCCGTTGAAGAGCCCGCATCTGAGCACAGCCCCACCTTGCGCCTCCAAGGCTTGTCCCAAATATGACGTTCGAGGACAGCAGACTCCCATAAGGTCCGCTCGCGTGGCCTGGGTCAGGTTGACGGTGTCCTCTCCGATCTCGAAGTAGGTAAAGCGTCTGAAGGTCCGAGCTGTCCAGCTGGTCTCGCTCACCTCCGAGTCGTCCAGCATACGGTCGTCCGCTCCCGGCAGGAACTCCCAGGGCCCCTCGGGGTCGCGCTTCGCCAGCTTCGTCGCCAGTCTGCGCCACCGCATGGCCACGGCCTGGCTGCGGACGTCCCCCATCATCTCGCCGTTCGGATCCGTCTCCTTGGTCGCCTCGTTGGGGCGCAGCTTGAGGCACTGGTGACTCTTCCCGCCGCGGCAGCTGCATCCCGTGATCGTCCGATTGGGGGGCTTGCAGCATGAGCATCTCGACCGAACGGTTGAGCTTGGTGCCGCAGGTGGCGGCGGTGGTGGATGCTGTGGAGGTCCTGCTGGCTGATGTCCCACGGCCTGGCACGCTGCTTGAGGAGTCGTCGGCGCCGGGTAGCCCATCTTCAGGAAGGCTTCTGGTGGTATTGGAGGTAGAGCTGCAGGTGGCCAAGCAGAATGAGGTCCGTACCGAGCCTGTAGACGAAGGCAGTCGTGCGGCTGGCCCCCGTTGCAGGTGCATCCCCTCCGGGTCCGACCCACTGTTCCACAGCACTGGCATCGGCCTGGCGGTTGGTACCCCACTTGAGATCCCGTCGGACTGTTGATGGGCATCTGGAGCGGGAGTGTCGCCGGTGCTGATCCCGCCGTTGAGGGAGAGGCTATCCGCGTCGCAGGTGTAGGTCCTGCCCGGGTCCTCGGTCGCGCCCACTCTGGTCGCTCGGAAGGTGGCCGTTGTCGCGAAGAAGAGTCTCCACATGACATCCGACGCACACGTATATGTAGGATATGGAATAGCTGTAGCACTGGTGTCCGCGAGGATTCCTGCACAACGATTTTGGGCCACACGAGGCTGAGGAGCGCAGCGTGGTCTCTCGGGTTTCTGATCGTAGGCTTTCTTAGGGTCAGATCGATGGGTACCGTTCGAATGAGGAGGCCAAAAAGGAGGAAGAATAGGAGGAAGAGGAGGAGGGGGCGAGGAAAGGGCGGAAGAGGAGGCGGAGGAAAGGACCAGGGCAACTCCAGGGTGCATCGACGATGGTGCAGTCCACCCTCTGGTCACAAGTCCCCCTCATAAGTCCATACAGGCACTCCTTGCACACTGCAGGAAGCGCCCCGCCCGACTTCAATGACGAGCGCCAGGGTGACAAGAAGGCAAATAACTGTCCAACGGTAACTCCGTCAAAGGGAAGACGTCCTCAAGCCGAATCAATGTTGCACGGTGTGAAAAGCATTGGATATCATAAAATCGGAACTCGTCTGGAAGACCTTTTCTGAAAAGAAGCCGGCCTCGATCCATTTGACTGGCACATTGCTGCACAATAACAACATCGGGACATAGAACTCGAAGGCATCCCAAGCGAGAGCTGCATTTGAAAACGACAAAGCCTCCTTGAAACGGCTGACAGTCCTCAACACGAGTGTGTTCGGCGATGAGGCGAGAAACGAACGTGGAAAACAATCAGCCCTCCATGCCTGTAGGTGTCGGATGCGTTCAGAACCAATGCGCACGAAACTGAGGCGAGAACCAAACATTCGGACAACCAACCTCACCCCCCGAGAAATAAAGCATCCCCCCTTAACCTCTGCATCTCTGTATCCAAGGGGTTGAATGTCGTCTAATTGCCACAACATGCGGGAAGGCCGAACTTTATTCTCCCCTCCAAAATTCCGATCGAGGCTCTGAATTTCATCTGATGCGTAGCACCATGAAAAATCCGTAGTGTCAGAAATTGAGGATGTCTCACGCGAAACGCAAAGTTTCGAAGATGTGCCGAATTCTCTACTGTCAATTCGTCGATGGTGTCTCAAGCAAAACGCTGTTGTTTGAAAACGGCACTGTCGCGAACATGTCATTGCTGTAAGGATGTCTCAGGCGAAACTCACATGTTCAAATATTCGCTGGGTTCGCGACGAGTTCTTCGATGATGTCTCAAACACGACGCTTGTTCTCAAACAAGGCAATTGTCGCGAACAAGGCTCATAGAGGCTCTTGAAGACCACATTTGAAGACCGACCCAGACATCCTAACATCGAAATTTCCAAGAAAAGATGTATTATCCTGCCTGGACCCCGAACTGTAGTATCCCTAGGAGACTAGGATCACCAGTATCTGGTTATCGGCCACCCATCCTTGCAGCTTTTGCAAGCTTTTGACAGGAATGTGCGCAGGCGCTGAGACGAGATCCTCATTTGCAAACAATCGGCCCTCCATCCCCGTAACTGTTCACTGTCCAGAGCTCGTGAAACGAATATGCGCGGGGCTCAGGCAAGTACGTACCACAATTTGAAAAGCATAAGCCCTCCGACCTTGTAGCTGCTGGAAGATTGCACCACGAATGTGGTCGGCGCTGGGGAGAGAACCACAATTTGAAAATCACCTGCTCTCAATCCTTGGAACTGTTGGACGCGCTTTTAACTATTGCGCGCGGCGCTGAGGCGGATACTACGAGTTGAAAACCATTGGCCCTCCATCCCTGTAACTGCCCAAAACTTCGATCCTCGACCTCCAAAACCACCACCATGCCACGGGAGGCAACCGGGCGGCAATAACCACCGAGGGCAGATCAAGCCGTGACGACGAGGAGCCACCGAGAGGCCCCAAAAAGGGCGCATGGCTTCCAGAAGCCTCGGAGCTCCAGGTCCTGGCTGGCTAATTATGCGCAAGAGTGTCCCTCGGCCAGGAGTGTCCCTCGGCCAGAGTGACCTCTGTTGCGCCCCTCTTGGAGGGGCGGGGCATGGGGAGGGGGGCGCAAACCAACGTGTGCAAGACGCCTTCATCGCATCGCGTTCGGCGATCGGGGGACCCCAGTGGGCACACCACTCCGGCGAGGGGTCATCCTTACTCGTAGCCAGTCGAGACCCTCCCAGAACGCCAGAGAAGAGCGACGAACGTTCATCGGGGCGGACGAAACTTGGGATAGCAGACGGGCGGAGGTAGCGAAACAGCTGCATGCATGCGGTTCTTCTGGTGCCTCCCGGCGTCGGCACCGACCGTGTCGGGAAACGCGCGGCGCGGCGCGACTTGACCCAGCTGCATGCAGCAGATTCGTGACACGCTGTCCCGATCCCGCCATCTTCCGCCCCGAGTCCATAAACCTCGAAGGTCGAGGCTCGAGGCCCTGGAGGTCACTCTGGCAAGAATTCGCTCTCGCTCTTCTTCTCGTCGTCTGACATCCGGGTCTTAGATCGGGTCTCCAGCAACCGTCCTGGACGACGATTCCGACATTCGACACCCTCGGAACGCTCCAGCTCGGCGATGCGCAACTGCTGGAGAGCACACAGGGGCCGGAAAACCGCACCGACGAGAGCGTCCGAAAACCCGAAGCCTCGAGCGTCATTTTTGTCCGCCCCGAGTCCAGAAGCGGCCCTCGACTGTGAGGGGATCGGAGAATACAGTCAGTCAGCGTGCGAACATCAGGAACGCGAAATAAAGAACGGAGTGGCGTTCCTGGTCGCGGCGAGGGAGCTTCAGCCACGGCTTGGTTCTCCGACCTCGGTCTAAGGAACGGCCCGAAAACGCAGCCCCCCACGCTTTCCGTACCCACTTCGATCCTCCAGATTGGAGTGCAGATGCCCCAACTCCCCATCCTGGGTTGCTGAATCGGTTTCGTGAATCTACGCTAGACCCCCTACATATCTGGCGCGCGGAGCGCGTGGCGCTAGGGGTGGCGCCGGAGGCGCCGCGAGGGGGGGGAGGCGCCGCCGATCCGAGAGATCCGCACGGACATCCGAACAGTTCAGTTTACGCCGCTGCCTCTTCTTCGACTCCCCTAAGCCCGGGCACCGCTCCAGCGTAGATCCAAGAGATCCCTCCCAGACATGCGACGTCTTGGTCTGTTCAGCACGCGGTCCCTGGGAGTCCCGACGCACTCCCCGCGGCTCGGCGAGGGCCCCCGGAGGCCGAACACATCACAAAGCCCGTCGCATTTGTTCCACGACGCGAGCCCGCGAGCACTTCTGGCCTTCGGACGCATCGAGCCCCTCCCATCGACGCTCGAGGCTCGAGACAACGAGCCGCAGCCGCGCCTGCGCGAGCGCCGGGCCAGCGCCCCCGGCGGCCCCGCCCGCCTGCGACGACCTGGGCGCCTCGTGTGGGCCCTGGCCCGCCGGCCCGGGCCCGCCCTGCGGGGGGTCGGCCGAGGGGCCCACAGGCTAAGATCGTCGAGGGCCGCCTCGAGACGGCCTCGCCGACGGGGTCGGCGCAGCCAGGGGATCGGGTGCCCAGCGTTCGATCCCTCAGATCGGCGAGCCCAAGGCGATGACAATCTCAGGGATGTGCCCTCAGAAACTAGGGGAATCCATAGGATCGGCTCCGAGGTAATGAGATGCAAAACATAGGGTTAAGGATCTGTTCCAAGCTGGATAGAAGCATGGGGCAGGAAGGTGTGGGAAGCAGGTTGGGTGTCCGCCCACCCCTTGACAGGAAAGGGCAAGGATATGCCACTCGATAATTGAAATATGGAGGCGCCGAAATAGGATCAAAACCCAATTACTTCGACGGTAGAGCCCCACATGAGAATATGTTCAACTTGCCTGGGGATCTCAGCCTGTCCCTTCCCTTCTCCCACCTACTCCTGCCTCCTCCTTCTCCCCCCGCCTGCTCCTCCCCCTGCTTCAACCCCTACCTCCTCCTCCTCCTCCGCCTCCTCCTCCTCTTCCTCCTCCTCCTCCTCCTCCTCCTCCTCCTCCTCTTGCCTCTTCCTCCTCCTCCACCTCCTCCTTCTCCTCTTCCTCCTCCTCCTCCTTTTCCCTCTCCCTCTCCCTCCTCCTCCTCCTCCTCCTCCTCCTCCCCACCTCCTCTCTTCCACCACCTCCTCCTTCTCCTTTTCCAACTCCTCCTCCTTTTCCCTCTCCCTCTCCCTCCTCCTCCTCCGCCTCCTCCTCCTCCTCTTCCTCTCCCTCCGCCTCCTCCTCGTCTCCATTTTCCCTCCCTCTCCTCCTCCTCCTCCTCCTCCTCCTCCTCCTCCTCCTCGTCCTCCTCCTCCTCCTCCTCCTCCTCCTCCTCCTCCTCTTCCTCCTCTTCACGCCTCCTGCTTAGGCCTCCTGCCTCCTCCTCGGGCCTCCTGGGGCCCTCTTGGGGCCTCCTGGAGCCTTCTGGGCCTCCCAGGACCTCCTGGGGCCTCCTAGGATATTCCTCCTCCTCTTCCTCCTGCAGGCGCTCCTCGAAGACCCCGAGTGTGTGAATGCTCATAGGGATCTTGGAGGGGACTTAAGTAATGGAAAATATCGAAGGCTCCCCACGGGACTCCAGAGGACCTCCGAGGCAAAAAAAGATGAACAGCAAGCTAGTAGCACGTGTGGGCACGTGGGCTGCGGTGTCAGGGGTATTCAGAAAGGGGCCTCTGGCTAAGGTCATTTGGGGATCGTCAGTCGGCGGCCTCGCGGACACGGCCATCAGGAAGCTAAGAGTTCAAACAATCAAAGCAGCGGAGCCCCTACATCCAGGATGTGCTCTAGGTTTCCGTTTCCTGCTCGACCCCTTCTTGGCCAGGAAGGACCCCCTCGTGGTCACCACAGTCCAAGTGGCCAAAGACTTCGTGAGCGTGATCTGGGATCGCCAAGTGTCTTGGGATATGATCCAGGCCGGCTACCAGGACGGCGCAATCGTTAGCAAAATGAAGCACCCCATCGCAGCGTTGATGGCCAACCTCGACAGGATAGGCTGGAATGTTGACTTTCATGGCAAGGCGTTGGTCGACGACTTAGGTTGTTCTGAGCCTATCCAGAGATTCTCGCCACAGTTCTTTGCAAAGCAGGTCCGGAAAGGAGTCAGGAGGTTCATGGCCAGGGACGAGCAGAGCAGGCATGATGACTTTCAAGCGTGGAAAGGAGACATTGTTTGGTGGCCGATCATGAAGCTGCTGAGCCAAGGGCATGGGCTTCACAAGCAGACCTTGAAAGGAGTCTAAGTTAGGAGCTGAGCCCTTCAGGGCCTCGCAGGCCCAGCTGTTGCTGATCGAAGGATGTGCCTCTCTCGCCCGCGAGGCTGCTTGGTTCGCGTCCTCCCAGCAGGTGATGATCAGTGCGGGCCAAGCGGCCGACCATGACGGGCTAGAGTGGCTCCCCCCCGAGGCCATCCCTGGGTTCCCCATCCCTGGTGCCAGACAGCCTTCTGGAGGTGCTCCTGGGCCGAGGTCTGGGGAAGGGGCCTCTGAGGAAGGCCCACCTCCTGCTCCTGGGGAATCTTTTTGGGGACCCTTGGAGGCTTGGGTTTTCAGGGGGCTCAGGCAGTGGTGGGCTGAAGTTCGCGACGGTCGGGAGCACGAGCTCACCGACACTCTTATGATTCGTGCGGAGCCTATACCAAGGGCTCGCACAATAAGCATTCGAAACGCGGCCCCACCGTCGCTCAGCGGCCGTGAGGAGTGGTCCAGGGCCCTGGCCTCCCCGTCGGACGTCCCTGCCCCGCCCTGGGTCCAGATTCCTCGGGACGCCCAGGGATCCAGGAGCCTGGACGCTGAGCGAGGGCTAAGGTTTTTCTGGCTCTTCGTGGGAGGAGGCGGCCCTTTGAATCCGCCGACCACTTGTGGGTCTCCAGGCGTGTGATAGCGCTCCCCCCCCCAAGCCCCCCCCCCTGGGACCCCTAACTGGCAATTTGACCCCCCCCCCCTCGTTGGATCCGGCCCACCCCCGAACTCATCAGGGGGGGGCCTGGTTCCCCATGCTCGCTGTGTAGCTTCAGGACAGCCCGTCGAGGCCCCCAAGACACCCCCAAGACGGTCCAAGAGAGCACAGAGTCTCCGAATGATCGCTCCAACACGCCCAAGATGGGCCCAGGACGGCCCAAGAAACCGCCAAGACACCCCAAGACGCCTCCAGGAGGCCTCTCAGGAAGCCCCCACGACGCCCAAATCGCCAATTTCTATTCGGAAGGCGTCCATGTTTAGCATATGCGACTTTTCTGCCGTCACGGCGCTGGCGACAGTCCAAGAGGCCCCCAAAACCGTCCTACGACTGCCCAAAAGGCTCCAAACAAGCCTCCAAAACAGCCCCAAAAGGCACCGAGACTGCCCAAAACGTCCGTTCTGTAGCTCCAGGGCAGCCCGTCGAGGCCCCCAAGACACCCCCAAGACGGTCCAAGAGAGCACGGAGTCTCCGAATGATCGCTCCGACACGCCCAAGATGGGCCCAGGATGGCCCAAGAAGCTGCCAATACACCCCAGGACGCCTTCAGGAGGCGTCTCAGGAAACCCCCACGATGCCCAAATCTCCATTTTCCATTTGGGAAACGTTCACTTTTAACATATGCGGTTTTTCGGCCGTCACGGCGCTGACGACAGTCCTACAGGCCCCCCAAACCGCCCCACGACGGCCCGAAGGGCTCCCAAAGGGCCGCCAAGACAACCCAAAAAGGTTCCGAAACGGCCCAACACGCCCGTTCTGTAGCTCCAAAACAGCCCGTCGAGGCCCAGCGAATCGAATCACATCGAATCGGATCGTAGGCAGCCCTGCTCGAACATCTGCTCGAGACGGCCTCGCCGAGGGGGTCATCGCTGACAGTAGATCCAGTACGCGACCGCCGAGGGGGGCAGGCGAGCGTCCCTCGCGCAATTACTGCGACCAAGGGTCGATCGAACTCCGCTCACGCTTTGGCAGAGGATCGATGATCGGCGGTCCGAGGACTGATGGTTTTGGGCACTTCTCGCACTCCTTGGAGCTCGTGGACGCCTACGTAAGGACTCCAAGCTCCAGAGGTATCGGGGGCCCCTGGAGGCCTCAACTTCTGGGAACCGATGGCCGGACGACAGAAGGCGGCGGAAGTCAGCGTCAAGTCGAGGCGACCAGCTGTAGCCCTCTGCGGGACAAGCTCTCTTGAACGCGCAGGGCCCCCAGGCGGGTCTCCTGCACTGGCTCTCCATGAACGAAGAAGGTGGCTACCCAACTCGGCCGCGCAAAGCGGCCCCTCCTCTACCCCTCCCCCTCCTCATCCTACCTCCACCCGGCCTCGAGCTGCGCGCCTGGCGAAGGCCCCAATCTGGCTGAGACGGTCAGCTGAAGGGCAACGATGAGGGGACCATCTCAGCGGGGGGAAGCATCGACTCGGAGTCGGCAATACATCGCCGATAGCTCGGCGACAGACACACGATGGCATAAACGGATGCTCCTGGGCGGGGTGGGCTATCGGACCCCTTATCTGCGCTGAATGGGCAATTGGAGGTCGATGCATCCCTCCTTGAGCGTTTTCCCGTGCCCGCTGGTTTTCGGACCCAAACTCGGCTCTCTGGCTGCCCTTCGGGGTGATTCTGGCACTCTCGGCCAGGCGCAGCTGCTGGGAGGCATCCCGGGACCAGAAGACCGCCGAGAACCGACGAAATCCCGAGAGAACACCTCGAGCCTCGAGGCTCGAAGCCGAAACTCCCCCAACGTTCCGCCTGCCGTTGCACCCGATCAGCCTGAGTCCCAGGCCGCGGGGCGAGGGGCCACGGCCTGCGACCCGCAGCCCCTGCGGGCGAGGCCGGAGGGCCCCCCCCGTCCGAACTCCCCCAAGATCCAGGGGAAGAAGAGCGGGGGCGCGCAAAAACGGATTAGCGATCCATGGATTTGGCGCGCGGTCGCCAAATCCATGGATCGGGGGAGGTGCCCTCCCCAAAATGCGCCCGGTGCCGCCTCGCTCGGCGGCGGGAATCCGCGATTTCCGATGGAAACGGGGCCCGTCGCTAATCCACGCCCCCATAATCCATGTTTGCGGTCGCCTGGGAGGAGGCCCCGAATCCGCCCAAGATCCCTCCCGGGACCCTTGCCGGGGCCCATGCGCCAGCCAGCTCTTCGTTGCGTGGCCCAGGTGCAGAGAAACACCTGCAGGGAATCGAAGGGGGAAGGATAGGGAGGGGGCATTGGGGGGAAAGTGCTATATACCCTATAAGATTATCCCAGTGCGACCCTACCTAGGAGTTGGAGCCGCGAGGAAAGCAACATTAGTAGGAGCGGTAAACGCCGTCCTCCTCCTTCTCCTCATCGTCGTAGTTGTAGCAGTAGCAGTAGCAGTAACAGTAGCAGTAGCAGTAGCGGTGGTAAGTAGTAGTAGTAGTAGTAGTAGTAGTAGTAGTAGTAGTAGTAGTAGTAGTAGTAGTAGTAGTAGTAGTAGTAGTAGTAGTAGTAGTAGTAGTGGATGCTGTGTTGTGCTATGCTATGCTATGCTATGCGATGCTATGCTATGCTGCGCAATGATATGCTGGGCTAGGCTAGGCTAGACTAGGCTATGCTATGCTGCGCTATGCTATGCTGCGCTATGCTGTGCTATGCTATGCTATGCGTTTGCTGTGCCTTCGCTTTTGCCTTCACTTTTGCCTTTGCTTTTGCTTTTGCTTGGCTCCCAGGGGACTGGGGGAACCGCCCGGGGCGGATGACTCCGCCCGGCCCCTTTTAAGCCAAGAGAGTAAGAACCCTTCTAGGCAGAACCTAGGTAGGGAAAAACACTCAGCGCAGCAAAAGCTCAGGGAAAATAACGTCACCCACACCGAAGAATACACAGGGGCTTAGATCAGGCTCGCCCGACGCGCGATGAAGTCTCTTTGGGTTGTTATGTCACTACGGGGCCGACGGCGGCCTTTGAATGTCAATCGACACGCTGTTCGGATGTATGACATGCGCTGAACTGTGCCGAAATTGGTCCACGGATTTGGCAGCTTGAGCAGAACCTTCGCACTCATCTGCTTCTCGGCAACGCCTTTCAACCTAGGGCCTGCGATGGCCGCCAACGCCTACGTGGAAGCTGTGCTGCGGCACTGGGTTCGGTCAGGGACCTCGATCCGCGGACTGAAGCACTACAGCCTTCGCCTGCACTGCCTGGACCACCAGAGCAACGGAGGGGGTCTCACTGGGAGGAGGTGCGCCCGGAGGTAGCGATCGTGGCTGTTTGGAGGTACATGCAAGGGTCACGCGCGCGAAATTCCCCTGCGGGAAACCTCCCCCCTCGGGGCAGCTGATCGGGGCTGGGGGTGCTCGAGGCTGGTGATGCCTAAAACCATCCCCCAGAGCAGCTGATCGAGGCGAGGGGGTGCCCAAAACCACTTTCCTGGGAAAACGGAGAGGGAACGTAGGGGAACATGGTGGGAACATAGTGAAACAAAGAGGAACAGAAGTGCCCAGAAGCATTGAACGCCATTGTCTAATTCACGGATCTAGAGGAACAGAAGGGGGACAGGGGGACATCACTTGGAACATAGGGTAGCATAGCTGCCCCTCGTGTGGGTTTGAGCACACCATGCCTCGATCAGCTGTCCCAGGGAGTGATTTTGGGCGCCCCCGCTTCGATCAGCTGCCCTGGGGGGACGTCTGGGGAACCCCTGCCTCGATCAGCTGGTCCAGGGGAGAGATTTCTCGCAGGGGACTTTCGCGCACGTGCCAACTCGACCTCGGTGCCGCGCGAATCTTCAAGAACTGCGAGCATCTTTCTGCGTGTGGCGTTGTCTTCTGGCACTTCCCTCTCTTCCTGATAATTGCGGGCGTCTAGATCTTCCCCCACCCTCGTCCCCCCTTCGCCTTTCGCGCCCCCCTCCTCCCCCAATTCCTGTTCTCGTGATTCGGGGCTCGACTGCGCCCACAGCGCTGTCTACTGACGCGACCTGCGCAGCGTAAAAAAGCAACGCATAACAAGACACTGGGCGTGCATAGGTTCGTTTCCACGACCTCCGACCGAGCGAACATATCAAAACCTGTGAATGCTCAATGGACCCCCCAAACTCCCCCTGTCGCCATCTCCGTAATCCGATTTGAATGTTGCAAGCTGTTTGCGCAGCGGCCAGCCGTGGCCCCCCAAACTGGCCACCACAACAAGCAGTGCTAACACAATGGCCCAACGGCCTCTGCCAACGACGCATGGGCGGCCCCACCCTCTGCTCGCGCTGGCGAACCGGTCCGAGACATGCACGCGGAGGTCCGCAAGTGTGTGTGTGTGTTTATGTATGCTTTTCCTCTTCGACCCCAGGATTTTGCTGGAGGGGGAGGCGCCAGCCCATCCAATACTTGTCCAAGCTAATAGAGGTCCGAAGATCGCGCCGAATCGCCAATGCATCGCCGATGCACCCGCGATGGGTCGGTGACGTCGGCGATGCGTCGGCGCCGTCGGCGTGGAGAACATCGGGTTCCACATCGAGACGCGTCGCCTATGCATCGGCGATGCGGCGCGATCGTCGGACCCCGTCTACTTTTGACACCATCTGAGAAGCCTATAGCCTATAGCCAACGGTGTCTCAAGATCTGTCCCCGAACCTCTTTTGGTAGACGAGCGCGTTCCAGCACTCGCAAAGTGAGTACTCGCAGATGGCCTGGATCCGCGGCGGGGGATCTACGACACATTACATCGAAACAGGTGTGTGAATGTGTGTGTATGTGTGTGTGTGTGTGTGTGTGTGTGTGTGTGTGTTCGGACGTTTGCGAATAGTTAGGCACTTTGCGAAGATTGGAACGCGCTCGGTGATTTGGGTCACAGACGAACCAGTTTTCCGAGCTGCGTCCAGCCGTGGCGACTGCGGGACCCCCCGAGTACCAAATGCCGCTGTTCTCGGCTCGCCCTCCTCGGGCCTGCTTCGGCTCCCCCCCGGGGGCCTGCCGGAAGGAGGCGCCAGCCCCTCCGATCCCCGCGCGGCCCCAGGGGCGGCATGGGGGGCGAGAGGCGCGGCCCATCGCGCCCCTCGGCTCGGGCGCACCGCCGCCAGGAAAAGGACGGGCTGCGGGCGTCGCGGCAGGGGCGACGGTGGCGTCGTCATCGCAGGTCCATGTTCGACGATGTTCGAACATCCTTGAAGGTTCGAGAGGGAGAAAGAGAGAGAGAGAGAGAGACAGAGAGAAACACAAAAACATCAATCACACAATCAACAACAATCCGCCGGCCCCCTTGTGGGGCCACCAGGCTGCGAGGAGCGGGATTCGCAGTTTCCTGTACCAGTTGTAGCTTGTAGTTTCCAGTGTTACAGTTCTGCTTATTGCTGGTTACTGTAACTAATTGATTGACCGCGCGAGGGGGGGGAGGCCCAAACCGGCTTTTTAGCACCCCCTGGGCGCGTTGTCTGAATTGCTGGGGGGGCTCGAAATCGACACCCCTCACGCAGATCCGCGGGGTCAGGGTCCAAAAACAATGGGATTTGCCGCATTTCTGAAATTCGGTGCCACCCCTCACGCAGATCCGCGGGGTCAGGGTCCAAAAACACATGGGATTTGCCACATTTCTGAAATTCGGTGCCACCCCTCACGCAGATCCGCGGGGTCAGGGTCCAAAAACACATGGGATTTGCCACATTTCTGAAATTCGGTGCCACCCCTCACACAGATCCGCGGGGTCAGGGTCCAAAAACACATTGGATTTGCCACATTTCTGAAATTCGGTGCCACCCCTCACGCAGATCCGCGGGGTCAGGGTCCAAAAACACATGGGATTTGCCACATTTCTGAAATTCGGTGCCACCCCTCACGCAGATCCGCGGGGTCAGGGTCCAAAAACAATTGGATTTGCCACATTTCTGAAATTCGGTGCCACCCCTCACGCAGATCCGCGGGGTCAGGGTCCAAAAACACATGGGATTTGCCACATTTCTGAAATTCGGTGCCACCCCTCACGCAGATCCGCGGGGTCAGGGTCCAAAAACACATGGGATTTGCCACATTTCTGAAATTCGGTGCCACCCCTCACGCAGATCCGCGGGGTCAGGGTCCAAAAACACATGGGATTTGCCACATTTCTGAAATTCGGTGCCACCCCTCACGCAGATCCGCGGGGTCAGGGTCCAAAAACACATGGGATTTGCCACATTTCTGAAATTCGGTGCCACCCCTCACGCAGATCCGCGGGGTCAGGGTCCAAAAACACAAGGGATTTGCCACATTTCTGAAATTCGGTGCCACCCTTCACGCACATCCATCGCAAGGCGTGGTAACCCAAACTGCGAGAACTCCCTCGGCCCTTTAATCGCAAGGTGTGGTAACCAAGCCCGTAAACCATACACGTCTTACCAATCGCCAGGTGTGGTAACCCCTCTTGTGATCAGTTGGTTTTGCTGATTGCGAATCGGCTTCGCATGAAGTTTCGATACTGCTTCACGACAGCGCCAAGACCTCATGACTTAGCTCTTCCATGGCCCATTCTCCGAGAGAGGCGGCCGGCGGCAGGGGGCGAAGCCCTTACGGATATAACACGTAACGCCGAAATGGAAAAAGAGACAGGACCGCCTGCACCCCGACACGGGCGTATGGCAGGAGGCCACGCTCAGCTTGGCCACGCGCGACACCGCTACCAACGCCTTCGTCTACGTGGACTGGTCTGCCACCTGCGAGGAGTGGTCTCGGCAGTCATGGTGTCCGGGGCCAATTGGCAGATAATCGGCAACTTGGTTCTGAGGTCGCCATGACCTAAACAAGTTCTGGAATGTGGGCCCCGCGGCCTCCAGATGTTGCGCGCGCGTTTTCGCCCAACGTCAAGTGCGACAGGTCGGGGTCATTGACCGTCGTTCAGGCGTCGATTTGCTGCTGCGCGCAGATGGTGTCGCGCTGTCCCCCGCCGTCGGAATGTGCACTCGCGGCCGCGGTGCACGGCGGTGATGTTGGAGTCGGAGCTGCCGCGGGTGGTTGGTCTGAGCGTTGCTGGTCGCGCAGTCGTCGCGATGCTGCGAATGGCCCTGCGAAGCTTTCGATTACAATGACACCTGGACAATAAACATGATTTTGTATATCCAGGTGCCCGGCATTTCGGATGCCTGGGGGCATCGCCTGGCCCCCACGTCATCATGCGTTTGTGCGAGCACTCCTCGTGGAACGGGCGATTGCGTTGTAGCCATTTCCAATACCCACTTGGCTAAAAGTTGCCCAAAGAAAATGAGCCGACGTGGTCGTTGCCGCCGCGCCGTGCACTTGCTGCATCTGGTCGCGTCGTGAACTGCCGAACAAACGCTGCGAAATCTGATGTCCAAGCGTTCGTCATCCATCTGGTCTTTGCCACAGACTCTCCCGCGGCGACAAAGGCGTTGGCATTGTAGTTGTGCTGTTCGGCGCGCTGCCATCAACTGAGCCACGTGAATGTCCTCAGTGCACGGAGAGAAGGTGCCTGTATAGTTCCGCACCGACGTACCATGTGCAACTGGCTGTTCGGGTCGCGCGCGGCCCTCAGGAGCAGCGCGCGATGACCCACTCGCGTGACGGACGCCCGATGGACCTCGTCGATACTGTCACGCACATTCCGGTAGATGTTTCGACTATCAGGCGGGTCGAGAAACGCCCGTCGGGATTGCGCGGCAAACGCTTCCAAAAAAGGCTGACGGGTCCCACGAAGCCTGGCCGAGCGAATACTGCGCGCGTATCTGATGCGCAGTCATCCGTCGTCGCGCTCGGAATCAATCTGACGCAGTGCCTCTGGGGCAGATTGTGTTGGCGTTGTTGGCGTCGGCGCTGACGTAAATGCATATCGCCGGGCGCTCCGGTGGCTCGACGTAGTAATCTGAATGTTCATGACCAACTCGGCGCTCACCCCGGGCCGCCGTTCACGTCGAAGTCGTCGTTCATGAGCTCGGCCGCGTCTTCATGAACCGAAGCCGCTGAAGGTGCACGCGACGGTCCTGACTCCATGTGCGACCAATGCTTCGACTGCGTGCTCTGCGGGTGGCTGTGGAGCCTGCGCAAATATATACAACCATGCACGTCAGATTGGTTTTTGGCCAAGCCTGGCGGGCTCGGGCTGCCAGCATTCCGTGGGTCTCGCTGCATCATGTGTTCTGCTTCAGGCACTTGATGCGACGACGCCTGGGATGCTGGGAGAGAGCCTTCTCGCGGTGTCGAAACGAGCTCGTAAGGGGTCGATCATGCAGGGGTCGGCGCTGCCGTCGTCGTGGTTCATTGTTGAAGATTGCCTTCTGGTGCGTGCTGTAGGTCATGGCGGGGGCGTTGGACAAGGCGGCGCTGTGGGCGGTCGCCCATGGGGTGGTGCTGCCTGTGCCAGTTCTCGCGCTGGTCGCCCTGGCGGGCCCGGCGCGGCACGCGGGCGCCGGCGATGCAGCGCGCGCCGCTGTTTTCTTGCAAGGCCCCTCCAGCCCCTGTCGATGGCACAAGGTGCAAGGTGGGGTTCCACGACCGAACCGAACCGCCCGATGCAAACTGCGGCGACCCAAGCCAGCGTGAACCGGTAATAACTTAAAACGCGAACGAAGCCGAAACGGTCGTCTTCGGCGCAAGAACCAAGCCGAACCGAGACCGCTTCGACTTCGACGATGAAGCGGGCCGAACCGGAACGACCGAACCGGAGCGAGCAAGAAACGGAAGCGGACCGAGCCAGAACGAACGAACCTCCTCATCAACTCGACGAATCGTCGTCGAGGCCTCCGGGATCGCTAGCGCGCCCGGGCCCCCCGCGACCCCTGTGACCCCTTCCCCGCGGGGCCCCCGCGACCCCTGTGACCCTCCCCCGAAATGGCCCCCGCGCTGCCCCATGACCCCGTGACCCCCGTCGCCCGCCCCCCCCCCCCCGACCCCCGTGACCCCTCCCCCGCAGGGCCCCAATGACTCCTCAGAAGTCACTGGGGAGGGGTCGCAGAAGTTCTGCGACCCCTCCCCGAAGGACCCCAGTGGCGGGGGAGGGGTCGCTGCGACCCCTCCCCCGCGGGGCCCCCGCTGCCCCCGCGACCGCTCCCCCCCGTGACCACCGTCGCCCCTGTGGCCATTCCCCCGCGGGGCTCACCCTGACCCCCGTGGCCCCCGCCCGCGACCTCTTCCCCCGTGCCCCTCCCCTGCGGGGCCCCCGTGACCCCTGCGGCCCCTCCCCCGCGGGGCCCCGGTGACCCCCGTGACCCCTCCCCCGCGGGGCCCCCGTTACTGCTGCGACCCCTCCCCCGCGCCCCGCGACCCCTCCCCCCGCGGGGCCCGCGTGACTGTTTAGGCTCTTGGGGGTGATTCGCCGACGTTTTGGGGAATTGTTCATAAAAACATGGTCCAGGCCAAGAGAATCCGCTACTAAATTTCGCTGATCTCATCCAAGTCGAAATTTGATCCCCGCGGGGTAAGACCACGGCACAACGTAGTTTCGCGCCTCGCGACTTCGCCACATGCATTCGCACGACGTAATGCTTCTCGTCAACATCATACGGCCCGTGTCGGGCCCCACCCTATGAAGGCCGTTGCTGGGCCCATGAACACCTGTCAAATCGACAATTTCCAAGCGCCGTGGCCCCCGCGCCAGGCCGCGCGCCCCGCGCGACGGGCAGCGCGCCGCAGGTCCACGCAGCAATCGCCCGGAAATAACGCGGACCGCGGGGCCGAGGGAGATCGGCGTAAACAGTACACGCGTTCACGGTGCAATACGTAGCTGCAAAAATTCGATCTGCAGAAAGTCCGCCCTGGCGCCCCGACCCGCCCACGACTTGCAAAACCGCCCCTTGCGACCATGATCGTTCGCTCGCGGGGGGAATGAGGCGGGGGGGGGGGGGGCTCGGCTGTCGGCTCTGCGCCCGGGGTGCATGCCCGGTGGTCACTCCAGCTCGCTCGGCGCCCCTGCGTGGAACTCTATCGAGTCCCTCGTCGCTCTGCACGGTCGAGAGCGTTCGCCCAGGGCGGCCCTCCGCCCCGCGCGGGCGAGAGGGTGCCCGTCGAGCGGGAGGGCGTCGGCGCGCGGCTTGGCAAGCCGCGCGCGGGCGCAAGGGGAGACGGGGTAACAAAAATCATGCCACGTCCAATAATCAAGAGGAGAAGATGATCATTGGGGCTCGCCTGCCCGCGGGCCGTCTCGCCACCCGCCCACCCAACGCATGCGTCAACCCCCCGCATGGACCCCTTGCGCGTCGAACCCCCGCATGGACCCCTTGCGCGTCATTCCCCCGCATGGACCCCTCTTGGGCCCCCCTCTTGGTCGTCGGGCCCTCTTGGGCCGTATTGGTGGCCTCCTGGGCCGCCCCAGGACTGTCTTGGGTGCCCCTCGGTTGCAATTGCGCGCTCCTCGGGAATGCGTGGGGTCAATAGCACGTGCTCGCCGCGCCATCGTTGCCCGTCCCATTTCTAGGCTCAAGCTCACGCGCGCTCCAGCTTTCCTGCCCCGCACTCGCATGGGTCAATGTAGCTCCGAGAGTGATGAAATACTTGTGCCCTCTGATGGGAATGGCCATGATGAGATCCTCGTTGCCGCGAGAACCCGACAGAAGAGGCCCGCTCGGGCCCCAGATTATGCGAGACCACGCGCGCTGTTTGCTATTATTGCAGACCCATGTGTGAAGACACTGCGGCAGTCACAGCTAGTCCTGGGCGATTTGATTGACCCCGAGGACCTCTGCAGGCTGCCAGAGGCTGAGTTTCTGATCTTGGGTCTGGCAGTTGTGCAGTGAGAGAGCTCGAGGACCCTCGAACGCAGCTATCGCCATTAGATGAAGTTGCTGATTTGTTCCCAGGCCGCCGAGTAAAACAAGTTTGGGCAATCATGAGGTACAAAGTGTGCTCCGTTGAAAGATGTCACCCCGCGCCTGTTGCACCAGATGGATTTGCCGATTGGAATGCCCTGACTCGAGTGAGAACGACATGCATGGACATCGGGCTACTTCACCAATACGTACGGGGCACAAACGAATGAATGGTTGGTCTTCGTATCCCACCGCAGCGGCATTGTTGCCAGTTCAGAACGAGCTTCCTCTGGCGCACCTCGTGCGCATATCGCCCCGTTTATCTTGGCGTGTGTCTCATCTAGGATCCGTTCCACCTCGGCGTGACATCCGACAGTTTGCCGACCGGCTGGAACTATGTTCAGAGTCAGACAGTTCTGACAATTGCGATCGGAATCTTGTTGCTATACCAACGTACGTCGCCGGTCTGCGACATGATGATATTCACAAGCCGACGCATATGTTTAGATTCATTCTTGCGACCAAAAATAAAAGATTTCAATTTCACGTTGCCGTGCGGCAAAAAAAACATCCGTGCGTTCTCCCCTCGGAAAGTTCATATATTCTTACACGAGTTGGAGCAAAAGAACTTCGACGCCCCATCCAAGGCCGCACTGCTGCGCGCTCGGCTTCGGCTAGACGCGGCGTGCCTGAATCTCGAGCGGCGCGTGTTCAGTTCAGACAAGTGGACCAAGTGTTCTTCGATATCGATTGGGGCGCAGTGCGACGCCTCGCCTGTGACGGATAAAGAAGTATTCGGGGTTCAGGTTGACGTCTTCTTCTCGGGCAAGCTACGTTGGCTGAACCATCTTTGGGTTGGCGCGTCCATGGGCCACGGGTGCGTATCATGCACAGATGAGACATTGAATGTGCTCTGGGGCTTGTGGTTAGCGGCGGGCGGTGAAAAGGGCCAGTTCGAGCTGACCCTGGAGGCCGTTCGATCTTTCGCGACAGGCCAAGGAATCGAATCCAAGATTTCAGAGGAACCCGTCTCCACGTTACAAGTGTTCTATCGCTCCTTGGGGTTAGAAGCGTCTTCAAGCTTTCTCGAACGCCACATTCGCGTCTTTCCTGATTCTGCTCATGTGCCCGGCTGCCACCACCTCTGTATGAATTCTTTACAGTCCATGAAGGCGCACCCCCACTGGCCAACAGGTATGTAAGAAGTGCGCGCGCTGTGCAGTTTTTGGACAAACGACGATTACCGAGCTACGGTTTCTGTTTATGTCAAGGCGCAGGGTGGCGCCGCAGACACGGCCAAACTTTCGAAGTCCTTCGCAGGGTCGCTTGCCAAATGGCGATATGGTACGATTGCAGACGCATTGGGGCAGCTAAACAAGTATACGCACGCATGCGAGCAGTGTGGCGTCACCGCAGAATTCAGGAACAAACCATCATCAGCGGGGATCGCCCCTGTTGCAGCTGCATGCGGTGACGCAGGCTTATGGCGCACGATCGCTTTGCCCAGCAACTTCGCGGGGGTCCTCAAGGCTCTCGATGGTTTTTTTTTGGGGGGGCGGCCCTCCCAAAGACGATGCTGGCGACGTCATCGATCCAGAGCTGACGTCCTTCAGTTTAAATGCGCTCACCAAAAAACCATAGGGCAAGAAGGAAAACGAGCGAGTGTATTCACACTCGATTGCTTCAAGTGGTGTGCGAGGATCCAACTGCGACGCAGCAGCGCATTGCTGCAGCACGGCGTTGGCTTGCTGAAGTTGGGGGCCGCTTTGGATTTCTGAGCCACTCTCCATGCTTGCTGGTTCGAGCTACCGAGTCTGAGACTGCACGGGAGATGGTGCATGAATGGAGTGCCTTAAGGCCAGATCCACATCGCGAGGTCACGCGTCAGTTCTGCGAGCGCTACATGGGGGCCATGACGGGCATAGCTGCTGGCAGCGTCGACAACATCCCGCCTGACATGAAGTGGGCGCGCGCGAGCTCATGGAGAAGTTTCGGCTGGCGTCCTCAGAGGCGGAGGGTTGGCATAGATCTTTCAGGCTGAGCAAGGCCAGAGCGGCGACGTCTACGCTGTCTGGGCCATTCGCCACATCCCGCCTGAAACAGAACACTGCCTTGGTGGAGTACTTCCTGACTTTCGATGGCGGCGAGGACGCCTTTAAGTTTGAGGACCGGAACTGCAGTCGCATATTGCAGTGTCGAGAAGGCCTCGCGGCTGGACACAACTGTTTCCGTCTCATCCATGCCGCCCCTCTCTCAAGCATGAAGTTCGCCATCTAGAGTTTAGCGTTCACTCTGGTTCGATGCTCAAAGGCCATCCTTGAGAGAGCCTCAAGTGTTTAAAATTTCTGGGTCAGCGTTCCCCAATTTCCATGCTTTCCCCAGGCGTCTCGGGGGGGGGGGGCCCTTCCCCCGACTTAAGATGCCAAAAGCGTTCTTCCACGCTTTCTACAAAAAGCTCCCACAACTTAAGGTGCCCAAAGCTATCTGCCGCATGGCCACCAAAACAAAAAACTCATCCGCCCGCCGCGGCCTAAGGCAGGCGGCAGCGGGGACGGGTGCACTCGAAATTTTCTGACGCGCTGAACCGCATTTACAAGGTCGGGCCACGCAGCGCGGCGGACTGGCCCCTGCGCGCTCGGCGCGGGGGCCCCGAGAAGCCGCCCGTCCCGATCGAGGATCGCAGGCCCGCGCCGACCGTTCTTGAAAAGCTCAAGCAAGATTACCTGTTCAATGCTATCGAACCGGGTGATGTGACATCGTTCCCAACAGCTGGTGGCAGCGCGGGGCATGTCTTCCAGATAACCAAGGTTATAGTTCCAGCACGCTCTACGAAGACTCTCGGGATGCAAGTGATTGCTCAGCGGTTCGACATCTGGGGGCAGGATGGCGAGACGTGGACTGTTGATCCCAAAGGGGGCTGCGCCGAAGTGGACTTATTGCGTTTAACATCGCGGGGAAAGCTGGAAAGAGAATGCGCTCGATGGAAGAGGCAGGCGCGCTCGGGCACAGCGGGCTGCATGGGCATCTCCCGCCCAGAGCTCGCCGTCCCGCCGCAGACTTTGGATGCGGCAGATGTTCCAATCCTCGTGCTGCCCAGGGAACTTCAACATCGGGGCTGAGGCCATACATCTGACACGTTTCACCATGGCAGGGGGGGCGTAGCTAAAAAGCTTTTCAAATGGCAAAACATAACAATCGAGCGAACACGTCTGCAATGCGTACTTTGCCTTGAAGAATTGTTCGGTAGAGGGGGTTGTCCAACTCAGAGGGGGATCAGCCGCAATCGCAATATATGTGCTTGCTGGACGGCCGCATCGTTGCCGAAGGCCTCGGTAATGCCACTTACAAACGCGAATTGGGAGGAAAGGGCGGGGCGGCGATGCGTCAAATCGAGAGTGGTGCCCCCGCGCCTGCCCCATTACATGTCGTTGATTTGTCCTCGGATGATGACGCGATGATGGATGCGCCGCCACTTGGCCTGCCTCCTGACCCACCGCGCGGCCCATCGGCATCGGTCGACGCGCCGTCGGACGTCGACGAGCCTTCCCAGGGATCCCCTGGGCCTCCAGCTGCCCTTGAGGACGCCAATGAAGATGAGATCGTGGGCGAACCTGCGATGAGGTTTGGCGATGAAGGCATCCCACTACCCATAGCCATCGAAGGAGGCCGCGATTGCAAGTTCAGATACACAGATGAGAGGGCACAGTTCGGTCATGCACGCCACCACATTACATGCCCGCATCAGGCAGGATGCTTGAGGAAAAGGAATTCTGAGGTGGCACAGAAGGCGCGATATGGGCTGTACGAGCCCATTGCATGTTTGGTCGCCTGGGTCAGGCGCGGCGCAGCGTCTGGCACACCCAAAGGGGAGAACATGGGGAAACGAGAAGTGCCACTCGATGCGCAGAAAGATTGGCTCCGCGAGAACGGCCACCTCGGAGAAGGTACCTGACTGAATCAAAATCGCCATCGCCATCGTTATTGCCATTTCACCATTACAGATCAAGGGTTCAAGTAGCTGCGTTGACACGCCTTGGCCAAAATAGGTTCTCGGATGAATACCAGTGAAAAAAGTATCAACTGTCAGTCCAGTTCACCTCTTTCCAGTCCAGTCCAGTCCAGTTCGCTCAGATCACGTCCAATGCACGCCAGTTCACGTCCAGCGCGCGCCAGTTCACGTCCAGTTCACACAAGTGCACAGACGGTGCACGCCAGTTCATATGACATGTTGTTGGAGGTGCATGCACTAAGACTCTGTTCCCAAAAAACTATGACGCACCTGTTGGCGCAAGTGCTTGCATGCCAACTCACCATCCACAGCTCGCGCTGCCATGGGCGTCGATGGAGCCCGACGGGCCTGGGTGCACAGGTGGGCCCTCGCGCGCTTCCGCTGGCTCTGATCAGCCCCATAGGGCTTCGGGTGGCTTCTCGGGGCCCCTACTTACTGTGTGCTGACGGACGTCATGCATTGGGTATCGTGATTTGAGCTTCTCCTCGCGGGCTTCCACGGGCCCCCGTTGCGCGCTTGGTTCAAGGCGTTGTTCGTGCCTTCGCCCCCCCCGGGAACGTTGCCCCCAGAGTGCAGCGATGGCGCAAAGCCCCCTTTTCGTCCGCAGAATGAGGCATGTTCTGAGGAGGAAGAGGAAAAGCTGCACGGGGAGCTTCGCGCGGCGCAATTAGCTCAGCGCGCGCAGGCGCGCAGGACCACGGTTCTCAGACATGCGCTCACCAGCGTTAGGGACACCGCGGAGGCAAAGGAAATGTGCGTGGCCACGGCGGACTATCACAAGGATCAAACCATCGTCGATCATGAGGCTAGCTCGGGCCACGAGGAGGAGGACTCTTGAGCAGGCGGTGCGCGGGGCAGCTCTTCCCGCGCGGCTGAGCAGGCGTGGCGCTGAGCAGGCGCGGCGGGGGGAAGCTCCATGCACCCGTTTCCCTTGCCCTCCTCCAGTCAGCCGCTTCCTCCGCGCCGTTCGGCGCTCGTGCGAGCGCAGCCCGTTGTTGCCGCGCAGGCGCAGATCAGGCGAAGGACTGAAGTTTCTCTTGCGAGGGCCGAGGGCAAACCATTGGTGTCCTCCTTCTCCCATCGGCGTCATCCACATCGCCGTGCCCCGTCATATGCCGCCGTCGCCCCGTCCTCGTCGCAGCGTGAAGGGGCCGCGGCGCTTTTTTGAAAAGAAACCCGTGGCCCCTGATGAGGGTCTGTGACAAATGGCCGTGACCCTTGAGGGGTCTCCCCTGAATTGGGTCGAAGCCTGCAACGCCCGCAGTCGGTCTGTGACCGTGGCCGTGACAGCTTGAGGGGGCCTTCTTGGATTGGGCCATGGCCCGTGACCTCTCAGGGAACGCGCGGCCGCAGCCATGGCCCTGGGGGGGGTCTTCTTTACATCCAAACAGGCTCTAGACTTCAGTTTAAGTCAATAAGACGGCTCGAGGGTTCGCATGGCGCGCTGCCCCCCGCCCCATCCCAGCCCCAAGCATCACCCCGCATCCGGGCCCGTCGGTCGCCCAGGGGGCGGCGATCAGCTGGCGCCGTAGCCATGGCGGCTCGAGGTCGCGGCTTCGTTAGGGACCATCCCGCTCGATTTGAGCAGCAGCGCCATGAGTGGCGAACCAGCGGGCGAGGTGCTGAGCCGCGCCTTGGCCGCGCTCGATGGCGCCAAAGCCGTCGACGACCAGAAGACGTGCGAGCTGTGCTCTACACACATTGCCATGGGCCATCTGTCCTCGCAGTCCTGCTTCGGGCGCAGGCGCGCCCGCGCCAAGTGATTCAACGGGCCCCGAGCTTTGCGGCGCCTCGGCAGGAACAACGACGACGCGAAGAAGGAGCTCGCGGCGCGCACGGAGGCCCATCCGAAGAAGTTCTCTGGGCTGGCGCAGAGCATGGCCACCGATCGAGACAAGCGCCGCGATAGGCATGCTCGAGAGAGCGTCTGGAGATAGATCGAGGCCATCCAGACCAGGCAAGAGGTCAACCGAGAGCAGGGTGTGACATGATGGACAGGTGTGACTTTCGCGACCGCGTGCGCCGGCGGGAAACATGGACGGCAGAGCAGGCAGATGCTAAAATCGATCGACTTGGCCAACCCCGACGTCTATAAGGAGAACGAGGCCGGCCAAGACGCGGAAACTCCGATCGCAGTCGCGAGGCCAGTTGATACTACTTCCAAGCAAGGCGTCAGCAAGAAGACGGAGGGCCAGAAGGTCAATAGTGACAGGGTGCCGACGGACTCCACGAGGGCAGCGACTGGCGGGGCCGACGCTGCCAAGTTCACCGACTGCATCTTCGCAGGTGTCGGGGGCGACGCCCCGAGGGTCGGGGCGTCGTCGGGCAGCGGCGCTAGCGGCGCCAGGACGGCGACTGCAGGGTGACCAGCCCGCGGCCTCGCCGCTGCGGTGGATCAGGACTCCTCTGTATGAAACGTGAGTCTTCGCCCTCCTTGCCCCGCTCTACTTCCCCCGACCCCCCCAGCCAGATCGGCCGAGGATGGGGGAAGGGGTAGGGGGGGGGGGGGGGGGGGGCGGAAGGCGGGTTGGAGGACGCGGGAAGGAGGCTGGGGGTTGAGTAGAGGGCTCGGGGTGGCGAGGAGAGCGGGGGAAGAGCGATGGCCCTCCTCCGCGTGATGTTTCGCTTGGGCCTTCCACGGGGCGCGGCCGACGCTGCGTCGATGCCGACGCCGCCGCCTTCGCCGCTGCCACCAGCGATGCGCCAGCGCCTCAGAGAGGAGACCCCGACGGGCCCGAGCTCCAACGGCTCCGATGCTCCCTCGTTGGGCGCCGCCGCCTTGCAGATGGGGCGGCATGGCGCGGCGGCAGAGTCCGCGAATGGCGGATCTGACGATGAGAAGTTCAGCGCCAAGTCATCAGTCCCTCCGCACTGCCAGCGCAAGAAGTCCAGCTATCTCGTCGACTGCGCGGATTTGACAGGCAAGCTCCCCATGTCTGTCTTCTCGCAGCGTCGCAAGGTTTTCGCGGGCGAGCTCGAGAAGGACGCGAAGATGACCGCGTCCATCCGCCGAGGTTACTTCACCAAGCCTGACGAAGTCCAAGGGGTATGGAGGGCAACCCTGAGGCGGGGACGTGCAATCGCCTGGGGGCTCGGCGCGCCTCGGCACATGACATCAGGAAGGCCAGGACAACGATCGATGCCATCGGTAAGCGGCAGATGGGGGCAGAGACCGAGGCGAAGCCAACGGAGCTCATCGCGCTCGCGCGCGGTCTTTGCGACAAGGAGGATGCAGTCATCGAGGCGCGCAATTCGCTGCAGGACCTGAAGGCGCAAGTGGGCGCGGTGAAGGCGAAGGCCAGGAAGGCGGCCCACAACCGCCGCAAGCAGATCCAGGACGCGTTGGCGGGCAACGGGGTGGAGAAGAACCTCGCGAAGTGGATGGCCAAAGGGCGTCGACGAACTCCCCGACCATCTGCCCGAAGGCATCTTTGTCTCGTGCTTCGCCCTCCCCCCCCCTCCTGCCCCGCCGACTCCTCCTCCCCCGCCGCCCTCGCTCAATCGCCCGCCTATCCCCCCGCGGGAGGAGAGCGGCAAGCAGAGCGACGAGGCGACGACGGGGATCCCTGCTGTCGTGCTCTCGACCCCCACGATGTTCACTATGGGGCCGAACGGCAATCCCGTAGAGAAGATGTTCCACGGGCTGTTCAAACAGAACGCTGACAGGATCGCGAAGAAGGGCTCCAACGCCGTCGCCAAGAATGCTGGCAACCCCCCTATCTCCTCCGTCCAGGTCATGCTCAATTTCACCGCTGTTTTGGAGTTCGACGACGGCGGCTTGGAGCAGTTCAAGCCCTTCGAGGCTTGCGCCGAACTGGGCAAGAACCCGTTTATGATTGCGCAGGATCACATGACGATGCGGTTCGATTGCCGGGCATTCCCGACACCTGGTGTCGGCTCGTGGTTGATCGGCTACGTCTCCAAGTTCTTCGTGCGGTGCATCCACATTGACCTGATCGTAGAGGCTGGCTGCCCATCATTGACGTCCATCATCCAGTTTCTCAGCGCTGCTGATTTCAGCGAGACATTCCAGTCGAAGGAGGGCGCCTCGAAGCTATTCGGCTTCGAACTGCGCGAGGCCAACGTGCTGCACATCCCAGTCGGCTGCGTGCCGCTGCTGCTCGCCACGCCGCAGCGGGATGAGCCTGCTGACACATCGGTCACAGTTCTGTTCCCAGCCTTCACGCCTGCGAAGGCGACCCTCAGCGAGAAGGGCTACGCCGAGATCAAGGCTTTGTTCGAGAATGCCATTGTAAAGATGAGCAACACAAAGACGTGGGCTGAAATGGTGGCGCCGATCAGGGCGTATTTCGAATGAGGATGGTTACCGCTGCGTTTTGGTGCTCAGTGTTCCGTTGTGAGGCTCTGGAGTTCAATGGCTTCGCTGTGCAGGCCGCATCGCCGAGGCCCTGCGCACAGCTGGGATCGCCGCCACTGGCTGACCAGTGGCGACAGACATGAAGACACAGCATCATTGCACACCCAATCATGCCCATCATCATGATAGCGCGGGGTCGCCGCCAGGATCATCACAAAAAACAACATCACCTTCAGCAGCATCATCACCGTCACCACCACCATGCCATCGCCATCAGCATCATCATCATTACCATCATCATCCTCATCACCTTCATCATGTCCATCATCACCCTCGTCATCGTCACCATCCTCGTCATCACCATCACACACCACCATCACCTTCATCGTCATCATTACAACCATCATGACCATCACCTTCACCATCACCATTCTCACACTCGTCATCCTCATCATCACCATCATCATTACCCCAATCACCATCACCATCATCATCATCACCATCATCATCATCATCTTCATCATCATACACATCATCGTCATCATCATCATCGTCAGCAGCATCATCATCATCATCATCATCATCATCATCATCATCATCATCATCATCATCACACGGAGGGCGACGTTGCTGGCGAATGTGGTAGTGGAGGCAAGGGCGGCGATGTCTCTATCTCTGCACTGCTTGGTCAAACGTCTCCCCACCGAGAGCGTTTGAACATATCTTGTTAGGCTTCGCCTGTTGCACGCCTGGGGTAAGGTTAAACGTGCGTTAGACCAGGCCTACAACAAATAATGTCTGGTTTAGGGTGCCGTATGGTTGAAGAGCACGCGGGGGGCACCAGGTATTTAAGCGAACGCCTTCTCTGTTGATAGCCATGGGATCGTTGCCTTCTTGGGCCATCTTGGAGCCCGCGGCGATTGCGACGACGGACCTCCTGGTCCCGTTTCGGGGGGGGGGGGCGGGGGGGGGGCGCGCGGGCGGGGGAGGGGCGGGGGGGGGGCAGATCGAGTATTCAAAATTGACGCTTCGCAGTCCACAAGGCCTGATCGAGTTTTCAAGCCCCAAGAGAGCCCCGCCCCCAAAGTTCCAACGCCCCAGGAAGGTTCCACTGGACTCCAGGAGGGCCCCCGAAGCGCGATCTCCCCCAGGGGGCGGGGCGGGGGATAGGGTTGCGAATCACACCGCATTTGTCGCGAAAGCGTTTTTGATTCGATCGGGCGACGGCGCTGCGTCCCCTGCAAGAAACGCCATGCAACCAATGAGGCCCTTTTTGCGCCCTCTCCAAGATGGCCCCCACGCGGCCCCAAGAATGCCGCCTGGAGGCCCCGAGAGGGCTTGCCCAGGACGCCCCCGACCCGCGGGGCCTCCGTGCACATTCCGCTGGGGCGGTCTCTTTCGGGGCCCTCTTGGGAGGCATCGCGTGGCTTTCCTGGCGCGGCCCGCCACCGCTCCAATGTTTGAGCCCTCCTCATTCTCCGCCTCGCTTTCACTATTCCCAAGCGCGTTGTCGTTTGGGCCGAAACTTGCCCAGCGGGGCTTTGCAACTCAAACGGGCGCGACGACCGCGCGCGGGTGCGAGGGCCGCAACGACCGCAAACGAATGCGTCGGGTGTTTCCCCCATACTTTTCCAAAGAAAACCGCCCAGGCCACGCGGGGCCAATCCAGTTCACCGACAGGCCGCCGAACCCTCACACTTCAGCTCCCCGACGCCCCCGGGAGCCTCAACCCCCGTGACCCCAGTGACCCCTCGACGGAGACAAAACGCGCTGGGCGGTCCACCGAGGGATCTGTCAGAAACAAGAACCGAAACGAACCAAAACAAAAACCATACCTAACCAAAACCAATTTATCCATGCGAAGGACCCAACCATATGCACTTGTGGGTACCGCAATTGTGAACACCTTCTTCGGTGAAACCCCCTATGGGGCCACGAAGCGCTGCACTGGGTGGGGGGAGCGCTGTTCTGGGTGAGTGGTGTGTCAAGAAAGGTTTCCGGGACGCACTCGGACGGTCCAACTGGGGTCGGTGGAGCTCCCTATGGGGCCACGAAGCGCTGTACTGGGTAAATGAAAGTGCCAAGCTGGGCATCCGGGGCGCATGGGAACGGTCCCATTGGAGGCTTCGGTGGAACTCCCTATGGGGCCGCGAAGCGCTGTACTGGGTGGGTGAAAATTGGGCTTCCGGGACGCATGCGGACGGTCCCACTGGGGGCTTCGGTGGAGCTCACTAAGGGGCTACGAAACGTTGTGTTGGGTAGGTACAAATGCCACGTAGGATTTTCGGGACGCATGCGGACGGTGGCACTGAGGCCTTCGGTGGAGTTCCCTACGGGGCCACGAAATTCCGGACTGGGTGTGTGAAAATGCTACAATGGGTGTTTCGGGACGCTTGCGGACAATCCCACTGGGGCCTTCGGTGGAGCTCCCTGTGGGGCCACGAGTCGCTGCACTGGGTGGTCAAAAACGCCACATTGGGTATGCGGGACGCATGCGGACGGTGGCACTGGGGCCTTCGGTGGAGCTCCCTATGGGGCCACGAAACGCTGTAGTGGGCGGGCGAAAATGCCAAATTGGGTGTTTCAAGACGCACTCGGACGGTCCGACTGGGGGCTTCGGTGGAGCTCCCTATGTGGCCACGAAGCGCTGTACTGAGTGGGGGGGGCGCATGTGGACGGTAGCACTGTGACCTTCGGTGGGGCTCCCTATGGGGCCACGAAGCGATGCACTGAGTGGGGGGGACGCATGTGGACGGTGGCACTGGGGCTTTCTCGGTGGAACTCCCTATGGGACCACGAAGCGCTGTACTGGGTGGGGGGGGGACGCATGCGGACGGTGGCACTGGGGCCTTCGGTGGAGCTCCCCATGGGGCCACGAAGCGGTGTACTGAATGGGGGGGGCGCATGTGGACGGTAGCACTGTGACCTTCGGTGGGGTTCCCTAGGGGGCCACGAAACGCTGTACTGAGTGGGGTGGACGCATGTGGACGGTGGCACTGGGGCCTTCGGTGGAGTTCCATATGGGGCCACGAAGCGGTCTACTGAGTGGGGTGGACGCATGTGGACGGTGGCACTGGGGCCTTCGGTGGAGCTCCCTTGGGGCCACGAAGCGCTGTACTGAGTGTGGGGGGCGCATGTGGACGGTGCCATTGGGGCCTTCGGTGGGGAGCTCCCTATGGGGCCACGAAGCGCTGTACTGACTGGGGGGGCGCATGTGGACGGTGGCACTGGGGCCTTCGGTGGAGCTATGGGGCCACGACGCGCTGTACTGAGTGGGGGGGCGCATGTGGACGGTGGCACTGGGGCCTTCGGTGGCCCATGGGGCCAAGAAACCTGGAGTGGGGGCGCATGTGGACGGTGGCACTGGGGCCTTCGGTGGAGCCCCCTATGTGCCACGACGCGCTGTACTGAGTGGGGGGGGGCGCATGTGGACGGTGGCACTGGGGCCTTCGGTGGAGCTCCCTATGGGGCAACGAAGCGCTGTATTGAGTGGGGGGGGCGCATGTGGACGGTGGCACTGGGGCCGTCGGTGGGGAGCTCCCTATGGGGCCGCGAAACGCTGTACTGAGTGAGGGGGGCGCATGTGGACGGTGGCGCTGGGGCCTTCGGTGGAGCTCCCTATGGGGCCACGAAGCGCTGTACTGAGGCGGGGGGGCGCATGTGGACGGTGGCACTGGGGCCTTCGGTGGAGCTCCCTATGGGGCTACGAAGCGCTGCATTGGGTGGGTGAAGCCCAGGGAAGAGGGGGAGGAGGGAGGAGGAGGGAGGAGGGGGAGGAGGAGAGGAGAGGAGAGGAGAACGCGGGGACCGTCTCTTCAAAACGAGGACCCAACAACACAAATTGTTTGGGAACAAATGACGAACCGAACCGAACCAAACCGGAAGGTTTACGACAACGAACCGAATCAAACCGAACCGGAAGCACTTCGGAACCTAGCCGGACAGACAAAGCCAGACGATCGCACTGGTCCGTTCTTGAAACGGAATGCGTTGGCGCCGTTCTTGAGCGTCTCAAGCTGATGAAAATGGCACTGCGGGGTGACGACCTGCTGCCGAATTTGATTTTGCTGCGGACATGCTGGCGTTGCACTGCATGGGTCATTTGGCGGCCTCTGGCGCCGCGGTCGCTGTCGCGCCCGCGACGTGAGAGACCTCTGGCACGACCGTGGAAAATAACCAAGTGGGCCCGCTGTGAGGTAACATGCACCATGGGAGCGTGGAGGCTCTCGTTATCGATGTGATCCAGGAAGACGTATCTGTAAATGCTTGATGGGTCGAACGTGCTTTCTCAAAATCTTTCAGCCGATCTAAGTTGAAAACGCCCACTCCAGCCGCCGTGATCAATACCTCGTTCGATGCAGTATTCGGCCCGGTCCCTGTCGTGGCCCTTGGAGACAGCATCCAGTACATAGACCTGCTGGTGCGCTGTGAAGCCCCGCGGCCACGTGGCCGCGAGCGGGCGCAGGCCCTTCCCAATAGGTGGATGTCAAGCCGCCCCGTGCACGCCAGTCAACCCTCAGTCGGGCATAGCGCAGTAAGCCGCCAGTCTCGCCTTCGGTGGATGTTGACGATGCCGCGGCGAAGCAAACGAGCGAGATGTTCGAACGCGTGTTCGCCAATAGCCTGGAAGCTTCGTCCATGTAGTCGGCTTCTGCGTCCAAGTCGTACTTTTCGTTGTAGGTGCACTTCTATTTGGGCCCAGCTTTCATGTTGGCGTCATCCAGAAGACCTGCCCAAATATTGTTTGGTGGACAGGCTCAATATTTGGGCCGGAGCCTGGCCCAAAGGCGGTCGGTTTTGCCCGGAAACCTCGCCTGGGCATTCTGCTGCTCGGGGTTCTCGAAGGGCTTGTTGTAGCTATTCACAGACTTCCCCACCTTCAGAGTCGCACGCGAGTCGAGCGAGTCGAGGGGCAAGCTTCATCTTCCACCGTGGCGCACCTTGTGGGAGAGGTTCTTCTGGACGTGGTCTGGATAGAGGATCCGCAGGCCTGGAGCCTTGCGGCAAATCCTGTGCTTGTCATCGAGGCCTGCAAACACTTCATCCGAATGTCCTCAGCCGTCGCCTTGATCCCCTCGCCTCGCTTAGGAAGTGGCGTTCACTGTTGGCTCTGGCCTCAACTTCTGATGTTTTTCGGTAGTGCTACTGTTCTGGAGGGGGAGGGCTCTGGGACGGGCTCGCAGCTCGTAGTGTACAACTTTGGCATGATACTTGCACGAGTCGAACGCGTCGTCGTTGTCGGAGATCTCATGTATATCTATGACTTATAAATTTACACGCGAACCAGCTCTGACCCAGACGTCCCAGTTGAATCGCGGCCAGTCCTGGAGCGTTCGGCCATCTCCTGGGCGTCGCTGAGGTCCAAAGAGTTGTCGAGCATACATGACCCGACCTATTCGCGACTGGATGCCCGCAGTGAAGCCAAAACAGAGCGGCAATGGGGATGATGTTGGAGCACTTGAAGGCTGACCAGGTGTCTCCTTGACGTGAGCCATCCAGTAGAAACTGCTGACGATGGACGTGTGCCCGTGCCTGTGGGAAGCGCCACCCTTGTCTCTTGGTGATTTGCGTCGGTCACGCTCCCGCGATCCGACTGTGGGGCCAGCGCATGATCCCTCCAGCAAGGTATCCTGGAGCCTGCCGCTGTAATAGCGCGGCTTCGCGTTCTCGGCAACGCCGTGCGGTTCGCGGCAAGCCCCGCGCCCATCTCGCGCATCATGGGATCATGGGCGCGAATACAAGTGCTGGATGCATGTAGCCGACCTCGAACCTCGGGATGGCGAACTCGACCTGCTAGATCTCCTCCCACGTCGTGGGGGCGCGGCGACCCCGTCAGCCGGTCCCCTTTTAGTCGGTCTCCTTTAGGCGCGGCGGCCCCTTTTGGCGGGCTCGTCTTCGATCGCTCTCAGCCGTTCAGGTCGTGGGACTCGACAGGCCTGATAATTGTATTGCTGATTGCCCTCGGGTGTTTGAAGGATGTTAGCATTTACTTTTCTTTGCCTTCCGACGGCCCAAGACGGCCCATCAGGCTTCCAATATGGCCCCAGGACGGCTCAAAATGCCCCCAAGACGGCCCACGAGGAGACACATTGGTCCCAAATTGCCCCAAGATCCAAGATGGCCTCCGAGACGACCCTGAGCCTAATAGGGCCCCCGAACGGCCCAGAGAGGCTCTCAAAACGGTTCTTTCCAAGGCATCTGACGGGCCAGGAACGCCCGAGGACTGCCAAAGAGGCACCCAGGAGGCCCCCCAAGGCTTCCAAGAGGCCCCCAGGAGGCCCCCAGCAGGTGCCAATAATGACACAATAAGCTCTCCAGAGGTTTCCTCATCCTTTGCCTCATCCTCCTTTCTCCTCCCTCTCCTTACCCTTTTTCCTCCCTCTCCTCATCCTCTTCCTAGGCGTCGTCGATTGATATATAAAAAGAGAGCGAGAAAGAGAGAGAGAGAGAGAGAGCGCACGAATGTGAGAGAATGGCACATGTCTCTTGCCGTGGCCCTTTGTTGCCGCGCTCTATACACAAGCTGGCCAAGTTAGAACAGCATCGCCGTTGCCATCGCAAGAGTTAGCCGCATCGTCAAAAACCACACTACCCTAAAGCTGGGACCACCACGTGAGTTTACCCAACGACGCATTTTGCAAGGAATCATGGAGCAAATGCCGCCCGAAAACAACGACGGCCCCAACATATACCATCGCCTCCGAAAGTACGGGCAGCCGACAAAGTATGGGCACACGCCTGCAACCAGTGTTCGACGAGCAAGTCACGGGCCGACGCGCTGTTTTGCGCAAGGGACGAAATACCCGCGCACCCACAAATAAAGCGCAATCGTAGGAGAGCCAGTTGAGACAACGGCGGCTTTCCTGCCAGGCCCAAACCCCACTCCATATCGATTCCTGGATCCCCCCCAGGGTCCGTCCCGGCCCGTGTCTCGAGGCGGATCCAGCCGTGGCGATCAGACGCATCCCAAAAGCGCCAAGATGACGGAGAAAAAAGGGAGGGCAGCCGTTGCCTCGACTGGCCCTCCCCTGATCTACGAGGATTATTTTATCGCCGCGCTTTGGGCTCGCTCACAAGCGCTCTGCGTCTGCCTGCGAGGCCTCCTGCAGGCCGAAGATGGAACGTCAACGACGACCGACTCGTTGCTGGATTCGCGCCCATGTGTCGAGAGATGAGAAATTATCGTGGCGAAGGACCCAACCATATGCAGTTGTGGGCACCGCAATTGTGAAAATCTTCTTCGGTGAAATTCCTTATGGGGCCACGAAGCGCTGCACTGGGTGGGGGGGAACGCTGTTCTGGGTGAGTGGTGTGTCAAGTAAGGTTTCCAAGACGCACGCGGACGGTCCCACTGGGGGCTTCGGTGGAGCTCCCTATGGGGCCACGAAAAGCTGTACTGGGGTAAGTGAAAATGCCCAATTGGGCTTCCGGGACGCATGAGGACGGTCCCACTGGGGGCTTCGGTGGAACTCCCTATGGGGCCACGAAGCGCTGTACTGGGTAGGTGACAATGCCCAATTGGGCTTCCGGGACTCATGAGGACGGTCCCACTGGGGGCTTCGGTGGAGCTCACTCAGGGGACACGAAAAGCTGTTTTGGGTGGGTAAAAATGGCACGTTGGGCTTTCGGGACGCATGCGGACGGTGGCACTGGGGCCTTCGGTGGAATTCCCTGCGCGGCCACAAAATTCTGAACTGGGTGGGTGGAAATGCCAGAATGGGTGTTTCGGGACGCTGCGGACGGTCCCACTGGGGGCTTCGGTGGAGCTCCCTGTGGGGCCACGAAACGCTGCACTGGGTTTGTGAAAATGCTACATTGGGTGTGCGGGACGCATGCGGACGGTGGCACTGGGGCCTTCGGTGGAGCTCCCTGTGGGGCCACGAAACGCTGTAATGGGTGGGTGAAATGCCACAATGGGTGCTTCAGGACGCACTCGGACGGTCCCACCGGGGGCTTCGGTGGAGCTCCCTATGTGGCCACGAAGCGCTGTGCTGAGTGGGGGGACGCCTGTGGACGGTGGCACTGGGGCCTTCGGTGGAGCTCCCTATGGGGCCACGAAACGCTGTACTGAGTGGGGGGGGCGCACGTGGACGGTGATAGTGGGGCCTCCGGTGGAGCTTCCTATGGGGCCACGAATCGCTGTACTCAGTGGGGGGGGCGCATGTGGACGGTGGCACTGGGGCCTTCGGTGGAGCTCCCTATGGGGCCACGACGCGCTTGTACTGAGTGGGGGGGGCGCGAACGGTGGAGCTCCCTATGGGGCCACGAATACTGAGTGAGGGGGGGACGCATGTGGACGGTGGCACTGGGGCCTTCGGTGGAGCTCCCTATGGGGCCACGAAGCGCTGTACTGAGTGGGGGGACGCATGTGGACGGTGGCACTGGGGCCTTCGGTGGAGCTCCCTATGGGGCCACGAAGCGCTGTACTGAGTGGGGGGGACGCATGTGGACGGTGGCACTGGGGCCTTCGGTGGAGCTCCCTATGGGGCCACGAAACGCTGTACTGAGTGGGGGGGACGCATGTGGACGGTGGCACTGGGGCCTTCGGTGGAGCTCCCTATGGGGCCACGAAGCGCTGTACTGAGTGGGGGGGACGCATGTGGACGGTGGCACTTGGGGCCTTCGGTGGAGCTCCCCTATGGGGCCACGAAGCGCTGTACTGAGTTGGGGGGACGCATGTGGACGGTGGCACTGGGGCCTTCGGTGGAGCTCCCTATGGGGCCACGAAGCGCTGTACTGAGTGGGGGGATTCATGTGGACGGTGGAACTGGGGCCTTCGGTGGAGCTCCCCATGGGGCCACGAAGCGCTGTACTGAGTGGGGGGGGGACGGCAATGTGGACGGTGCACTGGGGACTTCGGTGGAGCTCCCTATGGGGCCACGAAGCTCTGTACTGAGTGGGGGGGACGCATGTGGACGGTGGCACTGGGGCCTTCGGTGGGGCTCCCTGTGGGACCACGAAACGCTGTACTGATGGGGACGCATGCGGACGGTGCCACTGGGGCCTTCGGTGGAGCTCCCTATGGGGCCACGAAACGCTGTACTGAGTGGGGGGGACGCATGTGGACGGTGGCACTGGGGCCTTCGGTGGAGATCCCTATGGGGCCACGAAACGCTGTACTGAGTGGGGGGTGCGCATGTGGACGTGGCACTGGGGCCTTCGGTGGAGCTCCCCGTGGGGCCACGAAGCGCTGTACTGAGCGGGGGGAAGCATGTGGACGGTGGCACTGGGGCCTTCGGTGGAGCTCCCTATGGGGCCACGGAGCGCTGTACTGAGTGGGGGAGACGCCTGTGGACGGTGGCACTGGGGCCTTCGGTGGAGCTCCTATGGGGCCCACGGAGCGCTGTACTGAGTGGGGGAGACGCCTGGGACGTGGCACTGGGGCCTTCGGTTGAGCTTCCCTATGGGGCCTATGGGTGCCACGAAACCGCTTCCTGAATGGGGGGGGCGCATGTGGGACGGTGGCATGGGGGGACGCATGTTGTACGGTGGCAACTGGGGCCTTCGGTGGAGCTCCTATGGCCTACACGAAGCGCTGTACTGAGTGGAGGGATTCGATGTGGACGGTGGAACTGGGGCCTTCGGTGGAGCTCCCTATGGTGCCACGAAACGCTGCCCTGGGTGGGGGAAGCGCATGCGAACTGCGCCACGGGGGCTTTCGGTGGAGCTCCCATGGGGCCACGAAGCGCTGCTACTGAGTGGCGGGGTGCGCATGTGGACGTGGCACTAAGGGCCTTCGGTGGGTTCCCTTGGGGCCACGACACTTTGTACTGAGTGGGGTGGGGTGCGGCGTGTGGACGGTGACAATTGGGGCCTTCGGTGGGGCTCCTTATGGGGCCACCGCTGCACTGGGTGGGGGGGGCGCATGTGGACGGTGGCACTGGGGCCTTCGGTGGAGCTCCCTATGGGGCCACGAAGCGCTGTACTGAGTGGGGGGGACGCATGTGGACGGTGGCACTGGGGCCTTCGGTGGAGCTCCCTATGGGGCCACGAAGCGCTGTACTGAGTGGGGGGGGACGCATGTGGACGGTGGCACTGGGGCCTTCGGTGGAGCTCCCTATGGGGCCACGAAACGCTGTACTGAGTGGGGGGGACGCATGTGGACGGTGGCACTGGGGCCTTCGGTGGAGCTCCCTATGGGGCCACGAAACGCTGTACTGAGTGGGGGGGCGCATGTGGACGGTGGCACTGGGGCCTTCGGTGGAGCTCCCATGGGACACGAACGCTGTACTGTGGGGGGGGGACGCATGTGGACGGTGGCGCTGGGGCCTTCGGTGGAGCTCCCCATGGGGCCACGAAGCGCTGTACTGAGTGGAGTGGGGGGGACGCATGTGGGCGGTGGCACTGGGGCCTTCGGTGGAGCTCCCTATGGGGCCACGAAGCGCTGTACTGAGTGGGGGGGGCGCATGTGGACGGTGGCATTGGGGCCTTCGGTGGAGCTCCCTATGGGGCCACGAAGCGCTGTACTGAGTGGGGGGGACGCATGTGGACGGTGGCATTGGGGCCTTCGGTGGAGTTCCCTATGGGGCCACGAAACGCTGCACTGAGTGGGGGGGGGGCGCATGTGGACGGTGGCACTGGGGCCTTCGGTGGAGCACCCTATGGGGCCACGAAACGAGCGAGCGGGGATAGTGGCGATGACGGCGATGATGATGACGATGATGGTGATGAGGACGGCATGATAATGATGATGATGATGATGATGATGATGATGATGATGATGATGATGATGATGATGATGATGATGATGATGATGATGATGATGATGATGATTTTTTTTCGTCGGCAAGAGAGCTGGAAAATGTGGGTACAACAATAAATATATAACGCTCGCCGCAGAGGTGGGGATCCCACGTCTTGTGTGCCCCAACGAGGGGCCGCTGCTGCAACGGTGCCGCACCGCAGCGGCGAGGCGTTGCACCGGCTGGGAGACTGCGCCTAGAAGAGTCCGAGTGCCTCGGCGGCTTCGCGGTCGGCAGCGTCGTCATCGTCGGCATTCGGGGCGGGAGGGGAGGGAGGGAGAGAGGGGGGCGCGGAGGAGGGAGGAAGCGTGCCGCCGTGTACAAATCGGATTGGTCTCCTCAGTGGGCTCACTTCTCTTTCAGTGCCTCGAGCCACGTGGCGGCCTCCTCCTCCAGCCACCCCGGGGGCGCCGGGCCGACGTGGTGAGTGGCCCGTCCCTCGGCGGCCAGCGCCTGCAACACGCACGGGCGCGCTTCCCATTCCATGGCCGCCAAGATGACCTTCGTCATGGATTCCTCGTGGCATTTTTCGAGCCTCAGGAAGTGGACGTGTGTCTCGAGGTCCTGCTTGGTGACGGTCGGATCTCCCTCCTCCGGCTGGGCCTTCGCCATGAAGGCCTCGAGCTGCCGCTTCGCCGCCCCCCCCACGTCGCACTTGAGGAGGCCCTCGATGAGGGCGAGAGCCACGCCGGCTGTCGGCGGTCCGAGTGCGCGTAGTTCTGCTTTGACGTCTTGGGAGCTCTTGGTCCTGATCTCGTTGATCGTCTCCCTGTAGGTCTCGATCTCCTTGCTGATGGCCTCCACCACCGGATGGGTTGACGGCATCGTCCACGTGTCCGCCACTGCGCTCATAAACAACCGGGATCTGTGGGCCGTCTGGAGCGTGAGGGTCGTGATCGTGGTCAGGAGGCCCGTGAGGTTTTTGTCTTTGCTGGTCCATGTCTTGACGCTGTGCTTGCCCCTGGCCCGGCGGCCGCCACGTCGAACTTTGCGGCGAGCCTCGTCCCGGCCGTTCATCGCTACGTTTTCCTCCTCCTCGTCCTCCTTCTTCTTGGGGGGTGGACCTCCCGATCCCTTCGCTTTGGCCACGGGCGGCTCGCCTGGCTTGGATCCGTTGCCAGAGCTCCTCTGTGAAGGTGGCAGGCGCCAGTGGGCTCGGGGCGCCGCTGGCTTCATCGCATGGCTCGCGACGAAGAAGGACAGGAGTAGCAGCAGCATGCACAGCGCCATGTGTCCTGCTGGAAGGAGGTGTAGAACGAGTCTGCTCAGCAGGTTGTTGAACAAGGTGTAGGTCGCGAGGCACTGGGCGAGGCAGTGCAGGCCGTGGTGGACGGCGATCCGGACGACCAGCGCCAGCGAGAAGCCGATCAGCGGCCGCTCGAAGTTCGCGACGAGTGCGGGCGTTGTCGCACACAGCCGGTGGTGCAGGGGGGGCTGGCGCCGCCGGCGCCTGCGTAGGCCTGTCGCGCGGAGCCCGTGCGGCAGAGGGTGCTTTAATTGGCACGGGTTGTAGCCGTGAGCCAGATGGTGACGGAGGTATGTGTGAGGCCATGTGCGCACGTAGACTGTCGTAATCATGATAGACGCGTCGGCATGCAGGAATATCCGTATAATCACCCATGGGACATGTGGTCCGTGCGCAAGGGCAAAACTTATAGGTATGTAGTGTTCGATCGGGAATGCAACGCCCTTCGTGCCATGACCGTGCAAGATGACGTGCGGCATGGTCGGTGTTACTGAAAACGGTACCACATACCAGACACATGTTGTCAATGGTGATGATATTGATGATCGTAGGCGTGCCATGTCCAGGAAGAGATGTAGCGTGGGTTTGATGAGCGACCAGAGATCGGAGATTAGCGAAGCGCCGTCCGCATCCTTCGATTGAGCACTTCAAGGGTAGAGTAATGTCGGTTTCGGTGTCGGAGTCGCCGGGAGGGGTGGACGTAGGCAGGGAATGGGAAAGTGTGGTGTCAGGGGGTGGAGCCCAGGTCTTGGCGAAATAAGCTCGGCGTAGGAAGCCCACATCAATTGCTTGAAAAGCCTCTCGGATGTCGATGTGGTGGAAGAGTTGATGAATGCTAGGTGGTTGCCAAATTTCTCGAAGCGTGCCGGCGATGGAATAGCTGAGAAGGCAATGGATGTCTTCAGCCAGAAGTTGAGCCCATGGGTGGATGTCCTGCTCCGTGTTGATGCTGCCGTCGGGCTTGAGTGTGGGAGGAGGCGGGTCGGTGAGCTCGAACTTGCAGGTGCCGAAGAATGCCGCAAAAAGTTGCCCGTGATGCTGGGCTTCCTTGGTGAGGGATTGCCACCATTTGAGCCGGCGGATGGTTAGCTCGATTGAGGTGGGGGCGATGTCCCAAGTGTCGAAGAGCTCGTAGGTTGATAACGATCGATGGCGCCCTGCGTCATCTTCATGGTGTGCCTTTCCCAAGAGCATGGCGCGCATCTTTTTGGCGAGGGAAGTGTCTAGCCGCTTTATTTCGGACTGTGATAATACTAAGCATTCCAAGCCAGACCAGACCCGGCTGCACACGTTGGAAAGAAAAAGAAGACGTTTACACTGTTTGGGAGCATCTGAAGTCCAAAAGTCACGAAGCCGACACCAACTGACGGAGCCGGCGCGAACTCGTTCATCGACCTCCCGCTTGTTGGAACCGTTCACCTGGATGTAGGAGCCGAGGTGAGGGAGCTCGGTCATGGTGATGCCTGTAAGTTCGTGCTCTGCCTTCTTTGTAGCAGCCGCAGTGGCTAGATGAACAAGTGTATCTTGTTTGTCAGCGTTCTGGGCATACCCGCGACTTTGCAATTCGCGGTTCATGATGGACACGTCGACGCAATCGATAGATAATGCCTGATGCAGGGTGCCGCCAGGGACGACGAGAACCCGGACGATGTCGTCAATGAAAGTACCGAAATCAATGCGTTGCTCGGTGCAGGTGATCGGGCAAATGACGGCGAGAGGGTCACCAATGACACTGGTAAGTTCCCGGTCCCAGTCGACGACGGCCGAGTAGAAGGATTGCATAAAGAGCTCGGGCTCGTTGCTGTCTCCCATTCGGCCCCCGCTACGTGGGTGGAGGCCAATGACTTCGTCCGAAGCTTCGATGCGTATGGCTGCTTGCGTGCGGTGTTGGGTGAGCATCAAGTCGAAATGATCATCGTCGCATCGATGTCGATGAGCTGCGAGAAGATTGTCAGTGTGACCGGTGCCGAAAGCGTTTCGCATGTCGTAGGACTTCAGCAGAAAATGTAGACGTCCGCGGCGTAATTTCCACATGGCCAGTCGCATAATTAGCATAAGAGCTTCCCTTCTACGAGCCCGAATGCCGCCATAGGCCCACGGAGGGGGCGAGAAGGGGGACCCGGAGCTCAGAAGACCGACGCGGAGATAGAGGCGCCAGAACGGGCAGAAACAGTGGAGCAACCTGAGGCAAGTGTTGATGATGATGATGATGATGATGATGATGATGATGATGAGAGGAAGGGGGAGGGGGCAGCGGGAGGAGGAGGTGACGCGGGGCGCTGTCTCTTCAAAACGAAGACCCAACACCACAGGATGGTTGGGAAAACCACAAACGATGCAACGAACCGGCTCTTCCTCACAATGACAGAATTCGACCTTGCAACGCGGCCTACGTGGGCCGCCAGCGTGGAACATCGTGCGGAGAATACGGCGCTTACGCGCGCTTACGCGATAAAGTTACGCGCGCATATCCGCGCAATCGACCCCGTCTTCTTCCGTCGCTCATGTGCCGAGGGGTGTGACAAGCTATACATCAATAGACTACAGCCTACGCCTGCTCTAGATGCAAGGCGGGGATGCATCCACAACCGCCGCCTGGGGGATCGATCACATATGCGATGGCTATGGATGAATCGCCGTCTTAGGAAACGAAGGAGTCTGCACACGGAGTCCTGGCTGCCCGATCCACCCAGGAGGGCCACATGCAGCGTGGGGATGGGGGGCGAGCCCACAAGCCCAGGGGCAGCCAAGGGTGGGAGACGAAAGGCGAACCCCTTAGCCCTGCGGATGTGGCCTGGACTGGGATGTGGATGAGTATCGCTTAACCGATCCCCATCGCCGGCAGCGTGGCCTGGGCCCCAGAGTCAAGGCCGATTTGCCCCCCTCGATGGGGATATAGGCCGATCCCTTCGGGTTTCGAGGGGCGTATCCTCAATTGGAGTGGTAATTTGGTGGGGGTCGCGAAGGGGATGGGGATGGGGATTGGGATCGGTTAAACGATACCGAGTGGATAATCCCACCAGCCCTTTGGGCGTGAGTGGTTTAGGGAGCTCTCTCTGTCCTCAACCCCTCTTCTTCCCCTTCGGGGAGGGGTTTACCCCTCCCCCTACCCCCTCCCCCTGGACCTGGAGAGGGAGTTCCGAGCGTCGTCAGGGGGGTCTTTTTCGACGCCTGGGAGGGCCAAACAACGACGACCCTCACGAGGATTCTGGCCCCGAGGGGGGGGGGGGGAGTTTGGTGCCTCAGCTCGTCTTTGAAGCAAAAATCATTGATTGTACTACGGTTTTGGCCCCATTTTGGCCTTCTGAGGGGGCCGCGTTCCCCTTCCTTCATAGCAGAATCATTGATTTTAAGAAGGTTTTGGGCTAATTTTGATCAAATCAGGGAGCAGCGCTCATTTACGCTTCTGAGGAGGTCGCAAGAGGCTCCAAGATGGACCCAAGAGGCCCCCAGGAGGCTCCCAAGAGGCCTCCAGGAGGCCCCCAAGAGGCCCCCAAGAGGCCCCAAGAGGCCCCCAAGAGGCTCCCAAGAGGCCCCCCAGAGGCCCCAAGAAGCTCCAAGAGGCCCCCAAGACGCCCCCAAGAGGCCCCCAAGAGGCCCCCAGGACGCCCCAAGAGCCCAAGAGGCTCCAAGAGGCCCCCAACAGGCCCCACGAGGAGCTCGACCGACTCTCACCAGGACGAGAGACCCCAACGACTCACACCACGAAGAGCCCGAACGACTCACACCACAAGGAGGGGCCCGAACGACTCACACCAGGACGAGGCGCCCGAACGACTCACACCACGAGGAGCCCGAACGACTCACACCACGACGCGGGCCCCGAACGACTCACACCACGAGGAGCCCGAACGAGTCACACCAGGAGGAGGGGCCCGAACGACTCACACCAGGATGAGGGGCCCGAACAACTCACACCACGAGAAGCCCGAACGACTCACACCAGGACGAAGAGCCCGAACGACTCACACCACGAAGAGCCCGAACGACTCACACCAGGAAGAAGGGCCCGAACGACTCACACCAGGACAAGAAACCCCAAACGACTCAAATCACGAGGAGCGCTTTCTCTCCCTCCTCCTCCGCCTCTTCCTTCTCCCGCTCCCCCCACAAGGAGGATGTACAAGGAGGCGGGAGGAAGGAGGAACAGGGGAGATATGCGGGGCCAAGCGGACACACGCCTGAAAAACACGACTGTCGGCATGCTTCACAAGAGTTGCTGCTGTGAGATGGGCTGGTGGGGATACGCGAAGCGTAAAGAATTGACTGGCATCGCCTCCTCTCCCCAATGCACCTCTACATCCTGGGGGCCCTGGGTCTGACGATAAAGCTCGGTTCGGACTGGCATCCTCCTGCACGTATCCACGGGAGCCCTCGTTGGACAGGCATGCTCCTGTACGAATCGACGCGAGCCCTCGGCACGAGTCATGAGTCATACGGTATCCGTGCCAAGTGCAGACCCCTTCATGTTAGCATGCAACAGACTGGTGTCGGCTCGCAGGCGAAAACACTGGTCACACAACGCGGGAAACCGTGGCCACACCATGCACATAAAGACCTCAGCAAGGTGTGTACGGTGAGTGGCCAGCGAGAAACACATTGCCCGCACGATTACAACAATTATGATTGGAAGTCCTTTGTGCGTGGTGTATGTTGTGGCCTTCGTGTACTCCAAAAGGTGTTTGGTTTGCTTTCTGGCTTCATCCCAGAAGCGCGTTCCGCATCTCCCTCCCCCAAGGTGTTCCTCTGGGCCCGTTCGGCACCTCACCCGCTTGGCAGTCGAACCCACTCGGCTCGGCAGCCGAGCGGACTCGACCGAAAAGAACTGAGCCATTATTGCTCCGTCTCCTTCCATCGGATCCCCACCGTCCATGGGACTATCCCATCGCACAATCCCCGCCTGTCCGTTTTCCTCCCCGTGGCGGTAGCAAACGAGGAGAACAGCGAATCGGCTGCATGCAACGGGTTTTCTCAGCGCCTCCTCGCGCTGGAGGCGCCCATGCATCGACGGTCTGCACGGGGGCGGAGTCAAGCCAGTTGCGTGCAGCAGATGTCGCACCCCCCCCCCTTTCCCACCTCTGTCGTCGACCCCGACTGCACCCCTCCCCCACTTTCTTCAGGGGTAGCCAAGATCGACCTGGAATCGACGATACGTGGCCGATCGGCCAATCGAAACTGCTGGGGCGTGGCGAGGAACCAAACGATAAACGGGGAGCCGGTGCTCCTCCGCCCCTTGAGCCTGTGCCCCATTCCTCCCCCCGCCCCCTTCCACCCTTGTCACCAAGGGGACGAGCGGGAATTGAAGAGGAGGGAGCCACAGCCATCGTGCCACCACGTGGAACGCCAGATGAGGAACGCGAAGGGGCTCTTCTGGCCCTTGCGAGCAGTGGCCACAACGACCTGGAACTGAAGAGCGGCCCGATAACCACAGCCCTCCATTGGTGAGGCTTCGGGTTGCGCACAGACAGCCCCCCAGGTAGTCCTGGCTGGCCTGGCCTCAACAGGCCCCCCGAGTAGTCCTGGACGGTCTCAACACCGTGGCGCCGCCTCCAGCGGCGCCCCTGGGGCGCTTACACCGCCCCGAGTGATCCTGGACGGTCTCGACACCCTGGCGCCGCCTCCAGCGGCGCCCACTGGGTCTTGAGACCGCCCCCGGACTGCTCGGGGGGCCTGCTGACGCCATCTGGGACTACTCCGGAGGCCTGTTGAGGCCAGTCGGGACTCCCTGGGAGGGGCTGTCTGTGTGCAGCCCGAAGTCTTACCAGCCTCCTCCATCGGCCCCCAAGGGTCATTGCTCCTACGCCTTGACTGCGTAGGCACTCTCGGCGTCTCGGCGCCGCACTGGTCGAGCAGGAGATCGACTATAGAATCGGTGTGCGCCAACATTGATTTCCCAGCGAATATGCGAGAAATGGGCAGGATGTCCTGCAGGGCTACAAACATCCCATGGATTGCTCAAAGACCTGACGGAAAAAAAACAACTTTGGGGTACGATCTGCAGTAGATCCACGTCTCCGAACTGGAGAGCGAGGCGCGGCTCCGAGGGCGCGCGCAGCCCCGAGCCGCGACGCGCGGGGGCGCGCGGTCACCTCCGACGGCGCCCCCGCGCGAGTGCCCTCCGTGGATCGGGGGGTGCCCGAGGTGCCGCAAGTCCAAGGTGCCCCCCAGCTCTTCGCGTCACTCCAGGGGCCCCATGAGGGGCCCTCTGGGCGCGAGGGGGGCAGCTTCTGGAGGCCGTGGGCGTCCGTGGAGTCCTGGGTGGCATCGTGGCAAGGGGCACTTCCGATCATAGCACCCGAATGGAGGCCTCCGGAGGCCTCCGGAGAGCCCTGCTGCCACCGACAGGGGGGGCGTGCATCCTCCGCATGGGGCGCCCAACCTCGATGAGTCTCTGGGGGTATCTGGGAGTCCCCGAGTCCGTGGGGGTCGACGAAGGAACATCGGTCGTCGGTGGGCTTCGGCCGACTTGCGCTCAGGATTGAGCTCTGGACACCCCCCCTGGGGTCCTTCCTGGCAGCCGCCTGAGCCGTGTCCTGGCTCCGAGTCAACACGAGAGTCGATTTGAATCGGGGGAACCAGATCTAAATCGGGATCGGGATCCTGGGATCGAGTCGAAATCGGAACCGTCGGTATCGGGCAATGGCCTGACACCAGGACTGAAATCGGGAGGGCAGCATTAAAATCGGATCGGGTCGCAGAGAGGCCTGGTCCTGGTGTTGGGTGCATTTGGAGGGAAAGAAAACGACGGGCCATGACCAAGACTGAACGCAGGCACGTCGGTGCCGCTCTCGGAAATCGGGCATCATGGTGACCGTGAGTTCGTGCATCATCTTCGCGACTCGGCGACGGCTGGAACGGACCAGACCGCGCGACATCATGGTCGTGAACACCGTTCTTCTTCCCTCGAGTGATGGCTGTCCGCGGACGCAGGCCGACCGAGCCAGCGGGAGCGCCGCCGCCGGCCGTCTCCCGGCTGCACGCAAGGATGCCCCCGGGCAATAGCGACTTTAGCGCGCGGCTTGCGCGCTCGGGCTTGGCCAAAACACCCAGATGGGGAACGAAAGGGGGGCTGGCTCAGGGGGGAGGGAATCGAGCTTGAATCGGCGATGCAGCGCCGATACATCGGCGATGGGCACCCGATAGCGAAGCCGCGTGTTCTTAGGCGGGGTGGGGTTCCCCCTCCTCCATTGGCGATGAATGAGCCATTTGATGTCGATGCCATTCCCAGGCAATTAAGCCCCCCTGTCGTTGCCCCTGATTGCCTTAGGGCCTTGACCCCCCCCGCCCGCGGGGCGCATCAGAGGGCACTCTGGCAATGGCCCACTCGGGCTCTCGTGCCATAGTTCGGGCTCTCCGGCGGCCGCTCGCGGACGATTCGCGGAGCGCTATCCGGCGAGGTGCAGCTGCTGGGACATACTCCGACGTGGTTGCGTGGTCACCGACCCCGCAGGAAAAGAGTACGACTGCCCATGTTGAACAGGCATTGGCAACTCTCTGTCGCTAAACTGCGAATTACGAGCCACCTCTACATAGCAGAGCGGGTGGGCTGGGAAGGGGAAGGGGCATGCCACTCGGTGACGAAAATATACCCCGATTCGTGGCCCCCGCGATCCCTCGAAATCCGAACCGAAGTTCGGCACGGTTCGGCGTCGGATGTCGCGCAGCGACGAGGCAAGAGGACCTGTAGGGGTCCGGGGTGAATGAATGGGGGGCGATAAAAGGGCGAGGGTGGGGGGCGCACTGTTCGTGCCCCTTTTGGGCCCAAGGGGGCCCTCTAGGGCTTCTTGAGGGCACGAAGGGTGCACCTTTCTTCACCTCCCACATTTTGGCCAGGCCCATTCTGAGACAAGGATCGGTGCATACGCCCTCATGCCTTAGCCAGGAAGGCATATGTACCGATCCTGGGCCCAGGATGGGCCTGGCCAAGACTGGTGCATGTGCATAGCTCAGTCAAAGTTGATTTGAGAGGGCGCGCGAGAGGACACAAGACCCTCCCGAGGCCCACATTACCACAGGAATGTAGAAGGCATGGGTCGCGAAGCATAGGACCTAAGGCTACACTTGTGGCATGGTCGACCTACTAATCAGCCTTGACTTTATATCTCTTCGCCCGTCGGGTCGGGCGAAAGGGGGGGATAGCAAAGGGGGGGTTTGAGAATCAGCTCACGTAGCTGATTTTCCTGGCGCTTCCCGGCGCCGGAGGCGGCCATGTATCGAGGAATGGGCACCTCGGTGGGGCCGAAACCAGCTGCATGCAGCAAATTTTGTAACCCCCCTTTCCCAATCCCCCCCTTTCGTCCGGCCCGAGCCCGACCTCCAGGGGCCACCCTTGCGCGCGGCCAGGTCTCGTCGCCCCACGGTGCCATCGGGTCTCACCCCGGGGGCCGACGCGGCCGCGCCCAGGAGCCCCTGCGCCGGGGTGCAAAGGGGGCGTTCTCGCGGCCGCGGCGGCGGTGGCCACGGCCAAGGCGGCGACGATCGATGATCCTCAGAATGCGTGTCAGCGCCGACATGTTTGTCCATCGAGACATTCAATACGATGCTAAACGGGGTAAAGAAAATCTGGGCTAACGCGCGTCCTGCGGAGCATCGAGACAACCACGGCGGCGGTGACCAACGACGTCGGCGACGGGGCCGGATGCGGCCGCGACCGGAAGCCACTGCGCCAGGTGACGGGGCGATGTTGGAGGCATGCTGAGAGGGCTGACCGTGGGGTTTTCGAAGGTCTGTCCATAGTGGGAGCGTGGAGCATGATGGCCCTGCACCCCAAAAAGGGTCCAGAGTTCGCTGTTTGGGCACACCTGCTGGCCGCCTAGGTGGGCAACGGGCGATCAAAGCGGAAAACCATGAGCTCTTGAGATAGGAAGGCGCTCAGAATACGGTAGGACCAGACCGTCAGGATGGGCGTCAAGTCGGGGCCATTGGACTCCCAAATTGAAGCCGAAGTTGTCAGCCCGTGGCCCATGGCTACGGGGCAAGGGTATCATTGAAAAGCCACTCAACCTCCTGATACTGCTTGACTGTTGACTGTCCATCGGGAACCAGGAGTCCAGACACACCTGCTTCCAGCGAACAGCTTGCACGCACCGAGATCAACCACGGGAAAAGAGGAAGCAGAGCACAGGTGCAGGACCCCTATGAAGTTCCGTCGTGTTCGTCGTCGACGTCGCCGTCCAACTCCAGCTGCCGTCAAGAGGCTCGAGATTCGCGGGCGGGCCCGCCCCGAAAACTTCCACTGCAAGGGCCAGTCCTAGTTTTCTTTGTTGTTTCACGGTGCGCCCGCCAGATGAGACCGCCGAGGTTGGGCAGCGGGACATCGGCTACATAATGGAGATCTCGCAGGTGAGACGGAAGAAAGGACATACAGAGTGCGTACCACCATCACACCTGGAAGTGGCGCCAAAGTCACCACAACCCGACACGACCCAGCGAACGCCCAGCGCAGTGCATTGCCAGCGTAGCCAAGTCAGACCTATGAACCATAGCTGTCGTTTGTTACTCCAACTACCCCAGCGGCGCGCTGAGTCCTTCCACGCCAGGGCAGAATGCGACAGAGACCGAAGGCGGCAAAACCATTATGATATGTGTGCGTCGCGCGATCGCCGAGACCCGTCACATCCGTATCATGTCAGACCCATCCATCATGATCGCATTCCGTCTCATGAGCATCGCCATCTCGGTTACCGTTATCACCACTCGCCTCCAACCCCATGTTCGTCAACATCATCACCAACATCAATACCAGACACAGCAGCAACAGCATATCCGTCATCACCAACGTTATCACCTCCACCACCACCATCAGCATTATCATCAACAGCATCATCGTCAACATCACCATATTCAGCATGATCATCGTTTTCACCATCAAAATTATCATCATGAACATCACCATCATCATCAGCATCATCATCAACATCCCCATCCCCATCATCAACAACAATATCATCATCAACAACAATATCAATCATCATCATCATCATCATCATCGTCGTCGTCGTCGTCGTCGTCGTCGTCGTCGTCGTCGTCGTCGTCCCCATTGTCATTATCAGCAGCAGCACTATCATGAGCAGCAGCATGATCAGCACCATCACCAGCATCGCCATCATCATCAGCAGCATCATCATCATCAGCATCATGATCACCATCATCATCAGCATCATCATCATCATCATCGTCACCACCATCACCGATCACCATCACCATCACCATTATCATCATCACCATCATCATCATCATCAGCATCATCATTATCATCATCATCCCACTCCTCCTCATCACCATGCCTCTCTCGCTGTGCAGGGCTAACTCTGGCAGCTGACGGCAAACTTCCAATGGCAGTAGCCAGAGCGAAGGCTGTTGCTAACGATGCGCGGGCCGCAGCGGTGAGCTATGACGCGGGATCGTGGAGGTACCCAGTACCCTTCCTCGAATCGCAGGCTTGAGCGGCCAACCGAGCCTCTTCCGGTGCCTCCCCAGCACCTCTCGAGGTCTAGATTAACCTTCATAAGTCTTTAGAAATCACCTGGCCAATATATGGGAAATAAATATCATCCGGGCGAATTTATTGACAACTCGGAAAAAAAACGACCCCGCCCGACAATAGCGGAAAATAGTTAGCTCTCCTTCGCCTAGACCTCGCGGGGGCCCCTGCGGCGACCTTAGCCCGACAGGGCTGTGCAGAATAACAAACGCACCCACTGTTTTCGCATCAGCTGGTGCGTCAGTCCTCGAAACTTACCCAACAATGCGCGCCACGCGGCCTGCCGTGCCCCTGGGACGATCACTGGGCGCGGCAGACCTTGTCGCCAGCCTGGCGACCGTCAAACTGAAACTGCCAAGGGGAGGCGGTCGGGGGAGCGGAGGCAGCGCTTGAGGCCGCCCCCCTTCCCCTGCTGGTCTGATCCGTCTGATGAGAGCTAAAGGGCAGCTCTCCTTCGCCTAGACGTCGCGGGGGCCCCTGCGGTGAGCCTTAGCCCGACAGGGCTGTGCAGAATAACAAACGCACCCACTGTTTTCGCATCAGCTGGTGCGTCAGTCCTCGAAACTTACCCAACAGTGCGTGCCACGCGGCCTGCCGTGTCCCTGGGACGATCACTGGGCGCGGCAGACCTTGTCGCCAGCCTGGCGACCGTCAAACTGGAACTGCCAACCCCTCCTTCCAGACGGGCGGGCGGGCGGGCAGTAAGCGCAGCGAGCTCTCACAAATCATACAGAGCGGAGGCACACTGGGGAAGGCGCTCGCCTCGTCGCAGATATCTCTGAAGCCAGCCGCCGACAAACATGGCGATCACGTACTTGGCCCAGCCTCTCGACTTCTGCGGCTGGAGCAGCGGGTGACTCCTGTCCGGCAGCACAGTCGACGCGATCGACTCCGCCAGGTGCACGGCCTCTGCCTGCAGCTGCTCCGGAACCTGGTCTACGAACTCCACGGTCTTCGCCGCTGTGTTTTCAATCATCTCATCGACCATGGTCGCAGCACTCTCAACTACCGGCACAACGGTGGACAAGTTATCCCATATGACCGAGGCGTTCCCGAAAACTGTGACCACCATCTCTGCCATATCCTGAGTCTTGATGACCGCCAAGGATACCGCACTCGCTCCTCGCCGACTGAGACGATAGACACTCGCGAAGAACCGCTCGGCCAGATGTTCCATCAGCCCGAGGGCGCCACTCGCCACAGCATCCAGGACGATGTCGGGACGATACACCAGCAGGCAACACAACACAAGGACAAGCGGCACACACAAAGACTTGAAGTAGCGCCCGTCAAAGATGCCCCGGACGAAATCATCCAGCCACAGAAGGCACAGAAGAGACAACCAGTTTCCTGCCGAGGCCGACCAGGCAAGCACGAGCCCCCAGCGCGAAGGTGGGCGGCTCTTGTTTGCTGACGTCGTCCGAGCCGGAGTCTGGAGGCTGACCGCGACCAGCGCATCCTTGGGGCCTCCGGCCTCGTCGCCGTCTTTCAGCGGCCCAGCGCATACGACCTCCGGCAGGATCGCCCCGAGCTCCTCCAAGGCTTGCATGGCACGAGTGTAGGCCCGAAGGGCTTTCAAAGGATAAGATTGGCTCTGCCGCGAGGCCACCTGTTTCGCATAGTCGTGCTTCTGGTCATAAACGGTGCCGATCTGCTCCCCGAGCGCTATCTTGCCCGCCGTCACCTCTACTCGGCTGGCCGCCTCCAGCAGGCTAGATGCCGAAAGCCTGAGGCGGGCTGCCGAAGGTTTAGTGGCAGGGAGGGCCGACGTCCAGGCAGCTGAACTCCGCCCGGACGCGATCCAGCGCGTTGGCAACCTCAGGTTCGAGATCAAATAAGGCTGCGGCAGCAATGGCTTCCTGATGTAGTGTGCAAGCGATCTCTCTGACGCCCATCTCCCATGGAACTTCGCCCAAGCCATATTTCCAGTACACATGAATAGATCCGTGACCCCACCCGCTCGAGGTACTGCTAGTGTGAAATGTGGAATACCTAGCTGCTTTACCAAACTCGCATGGATCTGACGGAGACCCGCATGGCCAGAAGGGAACACTAAGTCGTCAGGCCCTACACGGTGCACCCACCATTTAAGCCAGGCAACTATTGAGGGCCTCGAGAGTAACACAGTCTGGCGCTTGCCCAAGAAGGCCTTGTTTTTCGGGTTCTCAATCACCAAGACAGTCTGATCCACAGCACGGTTACGACTGAAACGGACATGACAACCTTTGAGCTTCGCACCCTGCAGCGACGTCTGCAGGTCCCTGCGGCGAGGGTGGCCGCCAGCAGGACCCTCCCCTGGGGGGCCCAGGGTGCTGTCAAAGATAGCTGACACCCCGCGGCCCCACCTGCGTCGGCGAGCCGCGGAGCCTTCGCTCCGCCTTTCCCAGTGCTGCCACCAGCGCGTCAGCGAACTCACCAGTGTAGGCGGCCGCCAGCGCCGCTCGCTTCTGCCGGCGTCCGTCCACCTTGACGCCGCCCTCCAGGTGCACGTGCTTGCACCCTCCTTGGCAGCGCCTGCCCAGCAGCTTGAGCTCCTCGAAGTTCCCCAGCAGGTAGGTGCTCTTTTTGTAGCGGGCCCCGGCGTCGTCTGGCGGCCCGAGCCCAAACTGGCGCATGTCGCACTCGACGAGGTAGACGCCCTCTCGCCCCAGCAGTCGCTGCAGGCTCGGCTGGCGGAAGAGCCAGGAGCGCCGGGGGTTCTCGACCACCCAGAGGCCTCCTTCCTCTCCCAGCGCCTGGCAGCCCGCTGCTGTCGTGACCGCAAGGCTGTTGCCGTCCCGCTCTGCCTGGCGGGAACCGTCGCCCTGCGGCCGCGCGGCACTCCGGGTCCCAGGCCCGCAGTTCTGGTACAGCAGCCCAAAGGAAGTGCAAGGGGTCGCCCACGCGCCTACCCGCGCAGCGTGGTCTCGGATCCGCCCCAGCTCGCGGCGTACATTGGCGGCCTTCAGGAGGTCCTGCTCGGGGCGGTAGCCCGAGGGCGGGAAAGCATCGATGGCGGCCTCCACACGGGCTCCTCGCGCGGCCCAAGCGCGGGACACCGCGCCGCAGCCAGCAAAGTACTCCTGCTTCGGCCAGAGTCTCGCGAGTCCTCGCGGCACAGACCACTCCAGACGGGAGGGCCCCCCTCTCGGCTGCCAGTCACAACGGGGCGCCGCTGTCAAGAGCGCCTCCTTGGCGGCCAACGGCGCAGCGGCGGGCGCCTGCGCCGCGGCGGGCGTGGGGCCCAGGCCCGGCGAGCTCGGCGCCGGCGGCTGGGGGCGAGCCGAAGCCCTCTCGGCTGCGGCGGCCGCCCCCCGCTGGCACGCCACGATCCACCCGGGCGGGGGCCCCGCCTCAGGCAGCGGCCGGAATCGAGATGGGGCGTCGGCGGGATTGAAGTGAGTCCCGATACAGACTAGGGCCACATGGCAGCGTGCACTGAGCAAGTGCGGCATCATCGAGCGCAAGATACCATTTAGCTTGAATGAAGAAGAACGTCCTTTACCGAAAGCACCTGCACACACGCGGCTGTCGACCCCACACACAAAGGTCGCCCCTGCACTCGCGCAAGCACGCAAAGCCGAAGGCACAGACCGACTCTCCGAAGATCCTAGCCCTCCGCCTTCTCTAGACACCTGAGCTGACCCCAAGCGCCCCTCGGCCACACGGATGAACTCGGCCGCGAGGTCTTTAGCCCTGGACGCCACGGCCCCCCCAGAGCTGCCCAAGACGTTCCCGCGCAAGGCCTTCTGGATGTTTTCGAGGCCCCTCCGCCTGATCTCCCCCTTTAGGGCCCTCATCTCCTGTAGGTTGATGTGGCTGTGCTTGCTGAACCTACCACCCCGCTGAACCTCCCAATCGAAGCTCGCGAAAGCCCCATTCAAATCGTCGACGGGCCGGCACATCCTAGTCGGCATGAGCACCTGGTCTATCTCGTTCCAGTCCAGCCTCGCGCGTTCCCCTCGATGTGCCCCGATGCGACACAGAGCCCTGGAGACCTTCTCGGGGACCTTTGCAGAACAAGACCCGTAGGAGTCCTCGGTCGCGTCGCTCGTCGAGACGATCGAATCCACGGGCCAGCGAATATGGGCCACTGCCATCGAGTGGGGGGCGGCGGCTGCGAATAGCTCATCACGCACGTCGGCAGGAATGGTGCCGATCTCATGCTCGCGACGCAAACTCTCCAGCCAGTTAGAAGAACGATGGAAGCATCCAAACAACTCGCGACGATGACTGAAGGGATTAACAAAATTGGCAAGAATCATCCGAAACATCTCTTTCGACACCCTTTTGCCCTCTAGCACATCCAACGTCAGCGACGCCAGGATCCGCCCCTTGAACAGCGGGCTGCCGACCTCACCCGGGTCGTCGCGCACCTCCGTGCCCCAGGCGGTGAAGACAGGTTGCTCAACGACGTCCTTCTCCACCGAGCGAGGCAGCCCCGCAGACTCCCACGCCTGCTTCGCCCGCTCGTTGATCTCCACGTCCCGCAGCTTGCTCCTGTCGTCGCCCTCCGAGAACACCTGCACCGTCAAGTGGTCGTCGAGGTAGTTCCCCTCCCTCGGTCAGCTGAGCGTTCAACGACTCGGCCGAAGTCATGCAGCCCTGCTTCTTCAGAATGCTCACATTCGTCTCCTGGCAAACGTCGCACGAGTTGGCGTCGCCCATGCCCCGCGCAGTCAACGCCAGGTAGTAGTAGGTGTTCGGCTCGGTCGCGCACGAGCCCAGCAAGCGGCCCTGCCGCGGCCGCCCAGCCACATTCCGGGGCTCCGTTCCCGCCGGCCTCTTCACCTGGTAGAAGTAGGTCTTGAGGACGCACGCGGTGCCCCTCACGTGCTCGGGCGGCCCCTTCAGTCTCAGCAACTTGAGCTGCTCGCCCGACGGCAACTGCAGCCAGGCCAACCGCTCCTCGGTCGCATTCTGAGGGCGCCTGTCTTGGATCAGCCGGTCCCACTGCGCGCTGTGCTCCACTGTGAACCAACCAGATGCCAACGCGCATCCGTTCTTGTCGCGGGGCACCTCCGTGGCAGGGATCAGGGTCGCCATCCCGCGGTCCAGCAAGTCCTGGGCCAGGATCAGCTCGCTGTCCTTCGAGATGCGGTGACATATCCTCGGCAGGTTGGCAGGCCAATCGCCTGGAGCCAAGCGGCGGTCCAAGTAGCCGATGTACTCGTCGAGCTGTCGACCCATGAGGTGGTCGGCAGGATCGCAGCCAGGGCCAGGCGTCTTCAGCTTCACGCGCCCGGGCTTCACCTCCAACGCCCGCGCCAGCGTGTCCGCCGACAGCTGCCCAATATGCATATCCCGCCCAGGGTCTCCTTCAGGGCGAAGACGCCTGTCGTAAGAACTCCCAGGAAGGGCAATCAATTCAGAGGCCAACTTCTGCAGCCTCGCAAGCCCTCGCGTCGGCTGGGCATCTCGCCCAGCCGCACGGCAGAACTCGAACAGGTCCTGATAGAGGTTCTCCGCAGCCACCCTGCGCGCAGGAGACCACTGGAGGTCGGGGTAGCTAGCCTTCGCCTTCGGGGACCCGCACTCCCAGAAAGAGAACAGGGACACCAACACGTTCGTCAGGTGCATCGCCCGCTCGGCCAGTCGCTGCTGCTTCGGACCTTTGGGGTCGGCGCCCTCTCGAGCCGCCCGGTGCGCGACGTCCACGACAGGCAACGGCATGGGAAAAAGACGCTCAGGATCTGTCGAGGCAGGCGACCCATCGCCTGCGATAGATTCGCACGAAACTGATGCATTGCGGCGCCAATGCATGAAACGCCCCAGAGGCGTTTCCACGAGGAGCCGGCTGCTCCGCCAGAAACCCCACCTCCCCAGGCAAGAGGTCGCCTTCGGAGCTGAGGACGCTCTCGCGCCTTCTCCCCCTTGGGCTTCTTCTTGCGCTTGGTCTTGTCGGGCCCCTCGATGGAGCCGCCCGCCTGGTCCGCCGCCTGGCTGTGGTCGGAGTCCTCGGGGCTGGCCACGAGCGCGCCCCTCTGCCTGATCTTCGTCTCGAGCGGCTCGAGCTCCGCGAGGTAGGCCGCGGCGGCCTCCGTCTCGAACTCGTCGCCCGTGAACCCCCGCCTGCTGTAGGGATCGACCCGGCCCGACAGCGGCCACGCCGCCTTCCACGAGCCCCGGTCGATCGCCACCTGCCCTAGCGCCTTCATGGTCAGCACCAGCTGGCCTCGAGCCTCGTCGAACGTGTCGTTGTCCATGTACTCCGGGACCGCCACCCGCATGGCGAACGTCTTCTTGCGGTCGTACAGCTTTTCCCACGGAATGTGGCGCTTCTCGTAGTCGAGGTACGTCCAGGCCATGCCGTGCTGCACACCCAGCGCCCGCTCGATCTCGATCCCGTAGGCCTTCACCACGCGCCGCGGGTGTTGCTGCACTCTTCTTCTCAGGCGGCGCATGCCACGCACCGCCTTGCCGGCCTTCCCGACGCTGCTCAAGCCTCCGCCGATGACGTCCTCCTCGCCAGAGCAGTTGCCCTTCTTGCCGGAATCGAGCCTCTCCAGGACCTCTAGCCTCCGCAGCTGCAGCAAGCTCTGGAGGCCGTCCGCATCCATGTTGCTGGCCGCGGCCGCGGCGCCGGACGGCTCCCGGGCCTGTCCAGCTCTGCTGCCCGCTGCCGACCTGAAGTCCTCCTCGTCGCTGCTGGAGAGCTGCCGCCGCCTGTCGCCGCGGCGCGCCTGCGCCCGCTGGGGCGCTGCCCGACCCTGGAGCGGCTCTCCGCCAGAGTCCGAGGAGTCGCTGCCTTGGCCGTCGGGCTCGGCCTGTTGGAGCCGCCGAGAAGCCCTCGCGATCAGCCGCTCCAGCCCCGGCAGGCCACTGCCCGCGAAGGGCAGGCCGCCGCCCGACTGCGCACTGTCGCCTCCGGCAGCAGCCCCTGCGGCAGAAACCCTCGGCGCCGGCGGCACGAACCCCGCCTCCGCGTCCTCGGTCGAGGTGGGGAAGCCGCCTCCAGCTGCGTCCACCGCAGCCTGCAGGATCTCGCCATCGAAACGCCGCTCTCCGAAGTGCCTGGAGTCGTCGCCCCATGCCTCTGGCGCCTCCTCTCGAAGGCGTCGCGTTCCCACTATCACGAAGCCAACCTGCGGGCTCTCACCGTCGACGTCGGCGATGCTCACCTCGTAGCCGGCGCCTCCCACAGCTCGAGCAGCGAGCACGGGCACTGCCAGAGAGACCCTCTGCTGCTGCTCGTGGACCCCAGCCACAAAGCCTCTGACGTTCACAGCCTGGCGGCGCCCCGCTTGACCGCCAGCGATCCTGGCGAGCACACAATCGCCAGGCGCCCAGGACATAGCATCTGCACCTGCGCCGCTGCTCGAGCCTCAGCAGCGCTTGAGGCCACCCCCCTTCCCCTGCTGGTCTAATCCGTCTGCTGAGAGCTAAAGGGCATAGTTCGGGCGGTCCGACGACGAAGACGAAGACAAAGACGATAACGAGTACGTGTGCGATTGCGACTACGACAGCGATGCGACGACGAAGACGAAGACGCATGTGAGCTGGACTTTGAACCACACCAGCTCTCGATCCTTGTAACTGTTACAAACTTTTAAGACGAGAGTGCACTCTGAACCACACCAGCCCTCCATCATTGTAACTGGTGCAAAGTTTTCAGACGAATGCGCGCGGCGCTGAGACGAGAGCTGCACTTTGATCAACGTGCGGCCTCTATCCTCGACACGAATGCAAACTTTTAAGGCCAGAGTGCACGGCGCTAAAGCGAGAGCTGCACTTTGAACAACATGCGCGCTCCATCCTTGAAACTCTTGCCAATTTTTAAGATGAGAGTGCGCGGCGCTAAGGCGAGAGCTGCACTTTGATCGAAATGCGTCCTCCATCCTTGCAACTGTTTTCCTCAAAGCACCCGTCTTACGAAAATCCTCAAACATCCTCACGCGTGTAGGGCTGCCCATGCGGCATTATTCCCTGGGGGGAACAACCCCCAGACAACAGCACCCGCGCAAACAATAGCGGGCAAATATTTTGTTTCCGGCCGCGATGGTTTCAGAATCCTTTCAAGATGGCTCATGATGGTTCCATGGCAACTCCAAGGCAGCGCGAGCAGGAACCAATTCAAGAATTCCGAACAACAATTCTACATTACGACCATCTTACGAATGTCCTCCAAAATCCTCACGCGTGTAAGGTTGCCCATGCGGCATTATTCCCTGGGAGGAACAACCCCCAGACAACAGCGCCCGCGCGAACAATAGCGGGCAAATCTGTTGTTTTCGGCCGCGATTTTATGTTCGAGCCACTCAATTGAAGCTGTTACAAACTTTTAAGACGAATGTGCGCGGCGCTGAGGCGAGACCTGCACTTTGAACAACACGAGCCCTCCATGGTTGAAACTGCTGCAAACGTTGAAGACGAATGCGCATGGCGCTAAAGCGAGATCTGCACTTTGAACAACACGAGCCCTCCATCCTTGAAATTGCTGCAAACTTTTAAAACGAATGTGCGCGGCGCTGAGGCGAGGGCTGCACTTTGAACAACACGAGCCCTTCATCCTTGAAGCTGTTGCAAAATTTCAAGACGAATGTGCGCGGCGCTAAAGCGAGATCTGCACTTTGAACAACACGAACCCTCCATCCTTGAAGCTGTTGCAAGCTTTATGGACGAAGGTGCGCGGCGCTAAGGCGAGAGCTGCATTTTGAACAGCACGAGCCCTCCATCCTTGAAACTGTTGCAAGCTTTAAAGACGAATGTGCGCGGCGATGAGGCGAGAGCTTCACTTTGAACGACACGAGTCCTCCATCCTTGAAGCTGTTGCAAACTTTTAAGACGAATGCGCGCGGCGCTGAGGCGAGATCTGCACTTTGAACAACACGAGCCCTCCATCCTTGAAGCTGTTGCAAACGTTGAAGACGAATATGCGCGGCGCTAAAGCGAGATCTGCAATTTGAACAGCACGAGCCCTCCATCCTTGAAACTGTTGCAAACGTTTAAGACGAATGTGCGCGGCGCCGAGGCGAGAGCTGCACTTTGAACAACACGAGCCCTCCATCTTTGAAGTTGCAACAAACTTTTAAGACGAATGTGCGCGGCGCTAGGCGAAACCTGCACTTTGAACAACACGAGCCCTCCATCCTTGAAACTGCTGCAAGCTGTGAAGACGAATGTGCGCGGCGCTAAGGCGAGAGCTTCACTTTGAACAACACGAGCCCTACATCCTTGAAACTGTTGCAAACTTTTAAGACGACTGTGCGCGGCGCTGAGGCGAGACCTGCACTTTGAACAGCACGAGCCCCCCATCCTTGGAACTGTTGCAAGTTTTTTAAGACGAAGGCGCGCGGCGCTTAGGCGAGAGCTGCACTTTGAGGGGGAGGAGAGGTTTCGGGAGCGGACGAGTTTCGGGACGAGTTTATTCACCGCCGAGGGCTCCAGGGGGGGGGAGGAGAGCAAAACTAAAGACTTCCTCAGATTAGTAACGACGCCCCATGCCGTCCAGCTGCCGCGTGCGCGCCTCCACCTTGGATTTGTAGCGATGCAACACATCCGCAGTACACAAACTACGCACAAACGCGGCGGCGGCTCGACTGGGTGACAATTCTCTACCCCCCCTGCGTTTCCATCTCACTCCCTCGCCGCCCCCCCCCCTGTTTGACCTCATCGTCACTCACCCCCATCCTCCTCCTCAAAATCTCTCCTCTGGGCCTGTCGCATAGCTCGTTCTGACCAGGATTCCGTGGCCAATCCGGCCGTACCGACGAGGCCCAACCAAGAGGCCCAAACAATTCCTGCTCCTCGTCCCTCCTCCCGTCCTCCATCCCTCCCTCCTCCATCCCTGCCCCTTCCCTTGCCCCATGCCGCATTCTCATCAGCATCCAGCCTTCTCTCACCCCTCCTCCCTCCTCGTCCTCCTCCCACTGCATCCTCCCCCCCCCCTCTCGGAATCATTCAAAGCTCTTTCTCTCCACTTCCTTCCTCCCTCATGCCCTCCCCTCCCTCCCCCAAGCTCAGCACAGCCTTCGAATAGCTCAGAAAACCCAGAAAGCATCCGAAGGCGCCCGAGAGCATCCGAAAGCCCCCTCCCTGGCGCGCGGAGCGTGCCGCAGGCTACTCTGGAGGCGCCGCCAGGTGGCCGGCGCCGATCCAAGACATCTGCGCAAACAGCCCACCACAATTTATGTTATTTGCTGTATGCTGATTTACTGCTTCGGACGGCTTCTTGGCGGGCACCGTCCACCGAGGCGCCTCCACCTCCCAGTGCCAGGATGCGCCAGTGCATCGAGAGGAAAGCCCTGGAGGGAGGGGCTGAAGCCGGCTGCCTGTAGCAGATGTCGCACCCCTCCTTAGACGCGACCCATTTGGAAGGTCAAAGTTGCCTGGTGGCCTGCGGCTGCTACCGCGCCAACGCAGTTGCCCTGGCATCGTGTCGGCATCTCAGGCTGAGGCGGCCTTCGACCAGCAGTCTACCTGTGAAGAGGAGGAGGAGAAGGAGGAGGAGCAGGAGGAGGAGGAGGAGAAGGAGGAGAAGCGGAAGGAGGGACGAGGGAGGAGGGAGGAGGAAGGATGGAGGAGGGAGGAGGAAGGAGGGATGAGGGAGGAGGGAGGAGGGAGGAGGAAAAAAAGGAAGGAGGAGGAGGAGGAGGAGGAGGAGGAGGAGGAGGAGGAGGAGGAGTTTTTTGTTTTTTTTTCTTTCTTCCCCCCCCCCCCAGAAAGAGGCGGCAGTCACCGCCCGCCCCGTTGACGACCCAGTCCATGTGAGTGGCCCGAGCACCGCCCCATAAGAAGAGACTCCGCTCCAAGAAACAATGTTGACCCAGTCCATGTGAGTGGCCCAAGCACCACCCCATAAGCAGAGACTCCATTCAGGTGAGGACCCAGTCCATGCGAGTGGCCCGAGCACCACCCCATAAGCAAGGAGACTCCAGTGCGAGAGATGGCCCAGTCCATGTGAGTGGCATTGACACCGCCCCATACTCAAAGAGACTCCGGTGCGACAGAAGACCCAGCCCATGTGAGTGGCTCTGACACCACCCCGTAAGCAAAGAGACTCCCATTGAGAGAAGACCCAGTCCAGGTGAGTGGCTCGGACACCACCCCATACTCAAAGAGACTCCGGTGCGAAAGAAGACCCAGTCCATGTGAGTGGCTTCGACACCACCCCGTGAGCAAAGAGACTCCCATTGAGAGAAGACCCAGTGCATGTGAGTGGCTCTGACACCACCCCATTTGCAGAGAGATTCCGTATCAGAGCAGAAGTCCAACCAGCAATAACCAGGATCGGCGACCTCATCCAAAATCATCCTCATAGAAATCGCAGAAAAGGTTGGCCGCCTCGGGCTGCTGGAGAAGATCTGACTGTCCACCATCGCCACCCGACGAGTCCGCATGACACCCAGGGCGCTCAGCAGCACCTCCATTGTCACGGTTAGCCACGGCACGGGCCCTCTGCGCGGCCTTTCTCCAATATGGGTCGGTTGGGTTCTGCTCCTCAGTAAGTGCCCAAACCCAGTGTGGGAACTCCGCCCACTCATCCAATGCCTCCTCGCGCGGCGAGAACTCGCCGAAGTCCACCCGAGCCCGCCGAAGGGGGGAGCGCGCCGCCATGTAGAGCTCAACAGGCATCCGTGTGCGCTTCAACCAGACATAGTGATCAGAGTCAGCACCATGACCATCCAGACTCCCAGGAAGCGAAGCAAGAACTGGAGGGCGAGGCCGAAGGCGAGGACCCTGAGAAAGATGCCCAAGCCCCAGGTGAATATCAGCCATACCACTATGAGCAGCGCTACCTCCAGCATCACAAGAGCCATCGCCAGCTTGGCACGGAGCCCGAGCGGGCTGACCACGAACGTCAGGTCCCTCTGTGGCAAGAGCAGGGCCACCTCAGGCCCAGATAGTTCCAGTTGGAAGCGCTCGAAGGCCAGAAGAACGTCAGCCATACCACCACCAACACCTCCGCGACCAGGGTCGGCGTGAGCCGGAACCCCACCATCAGCATCGCCGTCATCAGCAGGAAGAACGTCACCAGCATGGTCATGAACGCAAGCACGATCCACTCCGACCGCATCTCCGTCAGCCACAGCCTCAGGAGCAGGGCCGCCAGCATACAGAGGACGACCCATTAGAAAATGATCTAGCCTTTCCATGAGATCCGTAGACACTCCACAATTATCAAATCCACTAGAAGCAGCAGCAATAGCAGTGCCAGGATCCACTCCATCCTCAGTCGTATCCACTGACGTAGTAGCAGCGCCCAGGCCGGGCGTGTGGACCTCCGCAGTCCCATACACCGGCGCGGGATGAAACGCTGGTGCATCCTTGTTGAAGGGGAAGGGCGGGATCATCGGCAACTCGATGGAATTGTACACGCCAACCTGTGGACCAGCGGGAGCATCGGCAGGACCAGCACCCGAACGATGCGGGCGGGGCCGAATACGCTTAGCATCAGGCCCATCGTCATCTCCACCACTGCGTCCGCTGCGACCGCGACTCCCGCCAGGATCGGGACCACCTCCAGCAGAACCGTCGTCGCCGCTGTCATCAACACCAGGGGGAACATCCCGCCCAGCATGCGGAAGGGGATCGGGAGCAGCAGGAGTTGGCCGATATGTGATAGAAATGTGCGATATGCCATTCGAGCTCTTATGCCCATGATCGACCACCACGGCGTGATCCACGTTGCCAAGGAGGAAGGACGTCAACGAAATGGCAGCACCGTTCAATACACGAGGATCGCGCCCAGGAAAAAGCTTAATGAGCACCACGACGCGGTCACAGTGGGATGCCAGCGACATGCGCGCAGGCTGCCCCGCGCGGAGCTGGGCCAGCACCCATCAAAGCCGGGCCGCCGACACCATCGGAGGACAGGGAGCGCGGGGCGCGGGGGGGGCAGAGGAGGCAGCACGTGCCGCCGATAGCCGCCGAGGCGCACAAGCACCTGAAACGGCTAGGAGGAGGAGGAGGAGGAGGAGGAGGAGGAGGAGGAGGAGGAGGAGGAGGAGGAGGAGGAGGAGGAGGAGGAGGAGGAGAGCATCGGGTGCGATCTGACCAGAACTCGAGGCGAATCCAGCCCAGGCGACGATGGAGGGGTAGCGGTAACCTCCGGAGGAGGGTGGAGGAAGGAGGGAAGAGAGAGGAGAGAGGGGGGAGAGAGGATGGGGGAGCAGGAGAAGGAGGGAGGGTAGGGGCAGGAGCAGGGGGGAAGAGGGGGAGGAGCAGGAGCAGGAGGGACGAGGGGGAGGAGGAGCAAGCCCTGACACCCGGCGAAGCTGCCCTGGCAGCCGCCGCGGCGCCGCCCGCTCGGGCGCAGCAAGTGCAGCCTGGCGCCCGTGCCCCAGCCGCGCAGCCCCGCGCAGGAGGGCCGCTGCGGCCGCGGCGCTGTCTGCGGTCACCGCACGGCGGCACCTGGCTGCCCAGGGCCTGGCGTGGATCGCGTGCCTGCGGTGCGGCTGCTGGGAGCCGCGCTGGCACCGGCTCGCGGGCCGGCCGTGCACGAGCTGAGCACGGCGCTGCCGCCGCGCGCGGCCATGCTGCTGCTGCTGCTGCCCGTGGTCCGCGCCGGCGGCGACGATGCTGATTGGCGCGAGGCCCTGCGGGCGCGCCTCGTGGCCCGGCCGGGAACCCCAGATTGAGGCCAGTGCATGTGCATGGTGCGGCGGCGCGTCGGGCCGCCGCGTTTCCCCCTCCTCCCCTTCCTCCCCCCCCCCTCGCCGCAGGGCTTCTTCCGCTGGTAAAAAGGTGATGTGTCCGCGGCCCCAGAAGTCCAGACCCCTGCCACGAGGCTCGGATCCATGTTTGACGGTCCCGGGATCCGACAACGGCCCCTACAGATAGAAATCGAGGAAGACCGACCGAACTGCAAGCAAATCCGCCGACCCTGTCGGCGTGTGTGAGGGGCTTTTCCGTTCGAGCCGTCATCTCCGTCATTCTTTGTAATCGTCGTCTCTGTCGTTCCCTTTCCCTGGTACCCCTCTTCCCCTGGGCTCCTCCCCGCTCCCCTCGCCCTTTCCCAGGGCCTCCTCCTCAAGCGCGCTAGCCAAACCGACCTTCAGCAACGTCGTAATTGATTCGAAGGGAAGCCCCTTCCCTTTCCCTTCCCCGACGGGGGGGGGAGGGGGGGTCCCGGGGGGGGTCCCCGGGGGACCTTGTCGTCCGGGTCAGATACGACGGCCCCCCCGTACCGACCTTGAGCAACGTCGTAATTGAGTCGAAGGGAAGCCCCTTCCCTTTCCCTTCCCCGACGGGGGGGGGAGGGGGGGTCCCGGGGGGGGTCCCGGGGGAGTCCCGGGTCAGATACGACGCCCCCCCCCCGTACCGACCTTGAGCAACGTCGTAATTGAGTCGAAGGGAAGCCCCTTCCCTTTCCCTTCCCCGACGGGGGGGGGAGGGGGGGTCCCGGGGGGGGTCCCGGGGGAGTCCCGGGGAAGTCCCGGGTCAGATACGACACCTCCCTCCCCCACCTTCTCGTCCTTCTCCCCGTTCCCCAAAACCATCCCACAGCCCGTGCCTCTTGCTGCGCATTGCGAACAGGGTCGGCGGCACCGGCCGTAAGGCCTTCGCAATCGTATCTAGAAGAAAACATTGCCATAAACCTAATCCCACCAGCCCTTCAGAGCGTGAGTGGTGTAGCGCGCGTTTTCGTCCAAACCTCTTCTTCGCCTTCGGGGAGGGGCTTACCCCTCTCCCTACCCCCTACCCCTGGACCTGGACGGGGCGACCCGCGACCGATTAGAGCAACCAAGACGGTGTCGGTGAGAAGGAAAATTTTATTATTTGTTTATTAAGATGTTAAGACCATTTTGGCCTCATGGGCTAGGTTCCAAGATGGCCCAAAGATGGCTCCCGAGACTCGCCAGAATGCCCCGAGAGGGCCCAAGCCCAGGAGGCCCCAAGAGGCCTTCAACAGGTCTCCGAGAGGCTCCCAAGAAACCCCCAAAGAGGCTCCCCCGAGGCACCCACGACGCTCTGAGAGGTCCCCAGGACCGCCAAGAGGCCCCCAAGACGCTCCTAGAGGACTCACAGAAGCTGTCAAGCGACATGCGAAGTGAGTGCGGAGACATCCAAGAGGTCTCTGGTCATTGTGCTCGCCCCCCTCCTCCTTCGCCGCCTGTTTCTCCCTTTTCTCCCTCCGCCTCCCCCTCCCCCTCCTCCTCCGCTGCCTCCTGCATCATCCCCCTCTTGGGGTATAACGGCTTCCCCAGCCCATTGCTCCCCTGCATGCTCTCCAACATCCCTGACCAGGGCAACTCGCCTGGGTTGGTGGGGTTACGCGAGGGCAACTCGCCTCGCATCGGCTCTGCACCACCCTCCCTGATGCGAGGACCGCTCCAAGGGCGGTGTCGGGGGCGCCGTCAGGGGTGCTCGGCGCCGATCCAAGAAATCCGCGCGGACCTCCGAGAAACCATGCATAAGCCGTTCTTCTTCGGGTATCGTGGGTGATCGTGCTTGGGCGTGCTAATCCTGCTCAAGAGCAGGAGCAGGATTAGCACGCTCAAAATCGGTATTGAAAAAATGGGTGCGATGCTCAACAAAAATTGTTTTCCAAAGCCGACAGCTGCCGCTGTTGCGCAGGGAGGCCTTCCGTCCCAAATGGACAAAGCTCGCGGCGACACCGACAGCGAGTCCTTTTCAAAAAGGGCAGGAACTGCTGTCGGCGTTGGTACCCATTCTTTCGGTACCCACTTGGATCGTATCCATTTGGATCGTCGGAAATCTGGGCGAGGGGCAGCGATAGGGGGGGGACTGGCATAGGGGGGGACGCATCGACCTGTAGTCAGCGATGCATCGACTGGAATCGGCATAGATCATCGATAGGCCCCCGATAGGGAATCCGCACCTTCCTGGGCAGGGTGGGGCAAATTATCCGGCCCCTATCGGCGATCACTGGGCTATTCGGGGTCGATGCGCCCCCCCCTACGCCTATCCCCCCCCATATCGCTGCCCCTGACTGGGGGGGGGAGTAGGAGCCGGAGGACCCCGCGGCGGGCGCCGTCCTTCCTACAGCCTCGGCCAGGCCCGACGCCAGGCCCGGCGCCAGGCCAGCGGCGGCGCGGCGAGAGCGGTACGGCGGGGCGCGGCGGGCGTCGCCTGCCGCCTCGCCGGTGGGGCGGCCAGCCCGCGCGGCCGCCGCCGGAGGGCGGCGCTCGGCGCGGGCTTGCCTGCTGGCCACGGGGCGCGGGGGGGGGGGGGAGGGAGGAGGAGGAGGAGGAGGAGGAGGAGGAGGAGGAGGAGGAGGAGGAGGAGGAGGAGGAGGAGGAGGAGGGGAGGAGGAGGAGGAGGAGGGAGGAGGAGGAGGAGGAGGAGCTGCTGCGCTTCTGCAGTGAGACAGCCGGCGTCTCTCCACCCGACTCCCTGCTGGTGGAGGGGCCCCTCCGATGATTTTCAGCGGTGGCGCCAAGGAAAGGGAAGCCGTTCCCGAGACCTCAGTCGGAGCCCGATTCGCAACCACTGGAGGGTTCAGGGAGGCTCCTGCTGGGCCTCGGAGGAAGCAGGCGGGAGGATTGAAGAGTGAGGATGGAGCGAGAATGAGGAGGAGGAGGAGGAGGAGGAGGAGGAGGAGGAAGAGGAGGACGCCAGGGGGAACTCAGGAGGAGGAAGCGAGGAAGCAGGAGGGGCGACGACGACGAGGAGACCTTGGGACTGCAGTGGTTGACACAAGAGATGGGGAAGGGAGGGAAGAGGGAGAGGGGGGAGGAGCTGGAGCCTGGGCTGGAGCGAAGCGGGGGGCCGGGGCTGGGGCTGGCCCTGGGCTGGCGGCGCGGACAGTGGGGTGGCGCGATAGGGGCGGCCTGCGCAGAAGGCGGGGGAGCTTCCGACAAGGCAGGGCTTCTCAGACGGGCCCAGGATGAGTCCGGGAAGGCTTCTTACGCAGAAGAAGCCTCTAGGCCTTCTAAGAAGACGCAAGCCTTCTGAGAAGCTCCCCCGCCATCCTTGGAGGCCGCCGCACTCGCGCCACCTGCACGTGCGCACCGCCAACTGGGCCGGGGTTGGAGTTGACTCTAGACCCTGCGACGACACTGGAAAATCATAAGCACCCAGAGGTGTTGGAAGCGGTGGCCTCTGCAGTGGGGATGAGCCTGCAAGCCGGGAATGGAGGAGCAGGAGGGGAAAAGGGGGAGACATGAGAGAGCGGAGGATCTTGAGCACAGCGAAGCTACTTCCATGAGTCAATGAGGGATGATGCTAAGCAAGGAACGAAGCTCATTTGGGATGGGCTGGCAAAGGCGCACGGGTGTACGAGGATCGCTAGAGGAGCAACCGTAAAAGAACGTGAGAAACTGCGAGCCCCTTCGGATTTCGAACTGCCCCTGATCCCAGCGGCTTGTAGCTGATGAGCACCAACATCCACAAGAGCTGAGTGAAGTGTGACGCATACGTTCAGTGCACCAAGGCCACGCGAAGGAGTGCACGGGCGCACCACATCACGGTGACCCCCCAGTATTGCGCACATCGGCGGCACGCCGATGGGAGCAGTGAGAGAGGGCAGGCCTCCTCAGAAGGCGGCGGCTTGTCTCAGAAGCCCTCTGGCCATCTTAGAAGCCCTCAACAGCTTCGGGCAAGACTTGGAAAGCACCTCACAACGACAGAGGCTTCTGAGCCTTCTGTGAAGGCCCAGCAGCGTTGCGTGCCCGTCGGCGCGCCGACGAACACGCGCGCGAACATACACACACACACACACACACACACACACACACACACACACACACACACACACACACACACACACACACACACACACACACACACACACACACACACACACACACACACACACACACACACACACACACACACACACACACACACACACACACACACACACACACACACACACACACACACACACACACACACACACACACACACACACACACACACACACACACACACACACACACACACACACACACACACACACACACACACACACACACACACACACACACACACACACACACACACACACACACACACACACACACACACACACACACACACACACACACACACACACACACACACACACACACACACACACACACACACACACACACACACACACACACACACACACACACACACACACACACACACACTTTGGCGGTCGTTGCCTCGCGCGGAGCGACGGGGCGGAGCAAGGCGAGCCAAACGGCACGGAACTAACGCGCGCGGCTGGGCTCTCAGCCGCGGGACCACGTTGGGTCCCGCCCTTAGGCCACCCAGGCGTGGGTGGCGATTGAGAAAATTGAGGCAGCGTCCGAAGACGGGAACGGCAAGACACCGACCGACAGCGACGAAATACGGAAATCTGCGCACGCTGGCACGTAACCCGAAGAGCCGACACAGCCAGTAAGGCTGGCGATTCGTCTTCGGGCCGTGGCAACGCTGGGGCACGGGCCAGTGAGAGACGAGCATGGCCGCACCCTACACAGGGGCACCAGGGAGGGGAAGACCTGCAACAGTTCACGGCGCCAGGATTAGCGCCTGCCTGGGGCGAGGAGGGGAGCAGTCTGGCCGCGGCAGCTCCCTGAGAGGGCCCCACACCTGCGAGCTGGGTTCCTCGGCAGGGCCCCCCGCACCCGAACACACGACCAAGGTAGGGATTTCGACAAGGGCACGCGCAGACACAATTCCTCCGCCAGCGAAGTGGCGCCACTGTCGCGAGAGCAAAGAGTGGGGCTTGATCGAACGGATTGCATACACGCACAAATGCACACCCACACTCACACATGCACACACACAAACACATTCACACGTGTTTCTAGCGTCGCGGCCCTGAACGCGGCGACAGGGCGAGAAGGTCGCAAAACAGCGAAACGCGCGCGACTGAGCCCGCCCGGGCACTCGGAGACCACTGAGGGCCTCGCAGCCGCCGGCAGCCCATAACCATCTGACACACGCATACTTTTGCGGTCGCGGCCCTGCGCGCAGCGACGAGGCGGAGCCAGGCTGAAATAGCGGGCCACGCGCGCGGGGTCGCCGGCGCGGCCACGCGCACGGCGACGCACACACACACACATACACACACACAGACACACGCGCTCGCGCGCGAACGCACAGGCAGGCCCGAGCAGAGGCGGCGAGGAGCACGACGAGAGAGGGAATGCTGAGGAGAAGAAGCCTTCCCTCGAAATCTCAAAAGGCGGAGGAGTAGATGGAGGAGGAGGAGGAGGAGGAGGAGGAGGAGGAGGAGCAGCAGGAGGAGGAGGAGGGGGGGAGAAGGAGGGGACGGACGGAGGAGGAGGAGAAGGAGAACGTCCCCGGGCCCCAAAACAGTGCGGTAACGGAGAGTGCTGTGACCACGAAATCTCACAAAATTTCACCCCACAGTCCGTCACCGCACGGTTTCGGGACCCTGGAGGCCAAGGCGCCCGAGACGTCCTCACAAAACGACCCGCGTCCAAAAACAAACCCCGAACCGCCACTGACTCATCACACGGTGTGGTCACCGCAACTTTTTGGGGCCCGCGACATTCTCCCTCCTCCTCCACCAGCTGGGGGGTGGAGGGTGGGGGGTGATGGAGGCTCGGGGCTTGGGCGTTCTTCAACATGTTCGGACGCGTTGAGGACTTTCTGGAACCTCCGAATGGCCTTGGGTGAAGATGGTAATGGCAATGTTGTGCTGGATCTTCGGAAAACCTTGAAACAAATCTGTCCGGTCGAGCTGCTGTCCGCGTCGAATCCATGCCGAATTTGCGTCAAATTCGCGCATCAGCGCGGAACCCGCGTCGGAAATCAGAAAATATTGCAACTTACATGCCAGACGAGGTCCCCCGAAGATACGGCGTGAGGCAATCTAGGTAGACGGGGTAAGACTCATGTTTGACGAATCCGAAATTGCCTGACGAAACCCTCAGACAAATGGCGGACCGAATCTGAATGTGTGACGACGTACCGGTGCAAGCATCTCACGAACAATGAACCGTCAAAACGCACGTCGAGACAACCAAACAGCAGCGGGAAAACTGGAGTTCTGGCACACTCTCGAGTCTTACGTTACCCCGATATTCGGAGGCAACTCCTGGAAGGTCTTTGTTATGGCAGCCAGAGGCAAAGAGGCAACCAGCCATGATTAAGGAGGCGGTGCTAGACGGACAAGACGGGAGTGAGCCCAGAATTGAGCCCAGGATAAGCAGGATTCAGCCCAACGGGATTACGCAAGATAGGCCAGACGACGCTGAATTGACCCTGTGATCGGACTGTACAGTAAACGCGAATATCTACTATGAGAGAAACGATTCCAAAAAGGTAGGGGCCCTGGATATGTTGATCCGCGTTCGGTTTCTGGGGCCATTCATGGGCCCCCTGATCGTCAAAGTCCGCTCATGCTGAAGAGCTGGTCCACAGGGTCTGGGACTGGTTTCCCACAGGACGCCTTTCCTTCATGGCCAAGTTTGAAACATCTTTTCCTCGAGTGTCCGCTCCTCTCTCCCTCGTTCTCTCTCTCTCTCTCAAACAACGCCTGCAAGAGATGTGCCAACTACACAGGCTGGAGTTGCCGGTATTTCAACACCAGGGAGGTGGAGGCTTGGCGTTCACATTTTCCAACTCCCCCTCTCCTCCTTTCCACTCCGTTCCCTTCACCTTCCTAATCCTCCTCCTCCTCCCTGGCCTCCTATTAACTCCCCAGACCTCATCATTATCTTTGCTTATCCTACCTTCTACCGTCTGGATATCCTCGTACTCCTCCTCCAACTCCTCCTCTTCCCTCTCCTCCTTCTCCTCTCTCCTCCTCATCATCCTCACCGCCTTCTCACCCTCATTGTCATCCTCGTGTTTATGCTCCTCCCCTCGTTCTTCCTGCCGTCTTCCCTCCCCCCACCCTGGAAAATGCCAGAGCCCTTCTCGACTGAAGCCTACTGTGGAAGCTATCCAGCAGACTCTGGCAAGCCCGTCATTCAGGTCGTCCAACTTCGCGCGTCCCGCCCAGCGATGTGCGACGCGCGGCTGTCTTCGCGCCCTCGCGCCGCCCTGCTGTTCGGCTCAGGCTGCGACGCGCGAAGCGCGGTTGACGCCGGGCGATCTAGGTTGCCGCCGGGCGGAGAGAATGCAGGAGCATCGCCGAGAGGAGCCAAAGAGAGGAGGGGGGACAAGAGGGTGAGCGCGCAGGCGTGGGAGACAGCAGAGGACACAAAGTGATGGCGGGTCTCCTGGATTATCTACACCTTCCCGCAGGGCACTTCGGCGAGTGCTTGACGACCCAGCGCCAGGTCAGGTTTATCCTGGCGTGCACTTCGGCGCCCTGGCTCTGTTCCCACCTCCAGTCCATCAGCAAGCACAAGTGGTGGGCCATCCCATGCTTGTTCCAACGAGTCATGCTCATGTGTATTGAGTTCGTCTTGGAGATTGGAGTGCCTTTCCTCCTCACACACCTTTCCAAATCGGCTCACAGATTCTCCGATCACCAGTCGGTCTCATCAATGCATCAAGGTCATTTCTCCATCGCGGGCTTACTTATCGGATGCCCAACACTCTGAACTTATGCGAGGTGCTCCGTTCCTTCACACTAGCCCCTGCGTCGCTAACGCAATGTTCGTGCCCACTTGCATTGGTGATTGCCCAGGTTGCAGCATGCGACGACTCTTCACACTGGTCCCACTGTGACAAGGACGTGGTCAAAAAGAAGGCCTCGTTATTGCTGCGCCCGGGCATCATTCCTGGATGGGCCGGTGTGGAAACGCGAAGCGTCAAAAGACTTCTCTCAACGAGGGCCCTTCACGGGGCAGGGCGGCAACAGCTGGGGAGCCGCCCAGAGCGAAGGCGCCCCCGCCCCCCGGGGAGGGTTGCGCAACGAGGGGGGAAAGGCGCCACAGAAGGAACACACTCGAGGGCGGCGGGCGGGGGCCGGGAGGGGGAGGAGGGGGTCGCTTTCGCGCCCGCGTGTCGGTCGGTCTGCTCTCACGGTTCCCCTGGCCGCGCAGCCTCTCCGAATTCACTCTGAAAGGGCGGGGAACCGGAAGGCGGAGGGGTTCGCATCGCAGGGTGAGGCAGCAGGCTCGACATGCAGCTGCCCTTTGCGACGATCAGGGACGCGAAGACAAGCCGCCAAGAAAATAAGCACAATCATGACACCCTTGCGACAGAAGACCCTAAACAGCTTTACAAAACTACATGGGGACCACGATGGGGGAATCGGTATAGGGATTAGGGGCAGGGGTAACGATTAGGAATATCACGTGGGGCTAGGAATGCAAGGGTACGGATATGGGGATAGATCTACTAGTAATTTGGATGGGGATGGGATAGGGACAGGGATTCGGATGGCAATTAAAACGAAGGTAAACACAACGTGAGAAATGCAGATTAACTGACGCAGAGACAGGTCCGTTGATACACGCGTCTCACAGGGCGTCTGGTTGCGAGCGGAACGACAAACCGGTTGTGTGAGATACAAACGGCTCGAGCTGCCGGACAAACATCCACCAGCCTTGTGTGGGTCCAGATTCTACGCTGCGCGACGTGCTGCTCACCCCTGTGCTCCAGCAGGGCCTAACCCCCCAGAAGAGAGGGGGGGGCGCATGAAAGGCCTGGGCATGCCAACGGCCTCCTCATCTGAGTTAATGTGCAGCTGGGCAGAGACTGCCAGCTCCGAGCACTAGCATGTACCACCCCCTCCCCCGTCGTCCGCGCGAAGGTCGGGAAGGGGTGATAGGAGGATGAGAAGGAGGAAGGTGCAAAGAGGTGGGAGGAGAGGGGAGGAACACGAAGAAAGGAGGAGGGAACAGATGGGCGAGAGGGAAGACGAGGATGGGGAGGTTGCGAGGAGGGGACAAGGAAGAAGAGGATGCACGTGAGAAAGAGAGAAAGAGAGGGAGGCATAGAAGACGAGGATAGTGTGCGTGACCCCTAGGGCCCTCGAGGGCCCCGAAAAGCCGACAGCGAGTCTGATCATCAACGATCAGCGGCCGGTCTGCGCGCATCGGGCCCCCAGGCCTCGGCACACAACGTCACGTATCGCGCCGCTCGACACGCAAGGCACGCACATCGTAGCGTTCTCGAGCAGACCCCTGGAGGAATGCACCTCATCCAGCCTAGACCGCGAAGCGCAGTTATCTTCTCGCCCCTGAAGGCGACCGAGCAGATCCAAAGCCGCGCGCGGAGGCGAGCATGTTCATCGCCCGCGTGAGACAACAAAAACGCGACGCATAGACTGTTCGGGGGGTCTGCGGCAAGTTGGGCCCAACAAGCAGTCGGGCTAACGGCAGGACGGAGGATGCGGCCGTGGACCGGCCACAGAACAGTCAGACCAAGTAGACATTCAAGAAAATACGACGCACAGACCTTTCCAACCACTGCTGTCTCATTCGACGGACAGCCCGAGATAAGGCCAGTCGTGGGCCGGCGAGGGCACGAGGGGAGCTCTGCTCGAAGCCTGCTCCCCTAATGGGGGGGGAAGTGACTCACGTGGGGGAGACCAAGATGGTAGATGTTAGCGCAATGGAACTCGCTGCACGCTCCCCACGTCGAGGGACTGGCTCAGGGGTGGAGACATCGACCTGGAATCGGCGACACATCGCCGATAGATCGGCGATTAGCCCCCCGATAGCGAACCCGCACGTTCCAGGGCGGGGCTGGCTATCAGCCTTATCGGCGATCAATGGGCGAATGGGTGTCGATGCGTCCATCCTGGAGCCTATCCCGCCCTAACGTTGCCCCTGACAGGTAGGCCTTTTTTTTTATATATATATATATATATACATATATATATATATATATATATATATATCGTGGTCTCTCGGTCCCGCCCGTCCCGCAGGATCCTGGGTCCGTGTATGGCGCCCTCCTTGGGCACCCTGTGCAGCAGGTGCTTCTGCGTCATGCCCTCCATCGTCATGAGGTCCCCAGGCCCCAGCTTCAGCGACAGCTCGCCCTCCTCGCCTGCAGCCGCCGGCGGGCGCGCCCCCCAACCGGGGCAGATCAAGCGGGCACAGAGAGAAACAAATATGTGCGCCGCCCCAGCAGGACAGAGGCGTGCTTCAATCTCCAGCGAGGGTTCCAGAATATCTATCATTCGCGTGCGTGGCAGCCCCTGGGGGTCCCACTACGAAAATGACTTAAGGAAGGTCCCGCCACGGATGCGGGAATTCCCAGGAGCGGTCTTCAGGGCGCCCCAGGAGCGCGCCCAAGTCCTCATGGGTACTCCGAGGGCCCAAGAGTCCAGGTCAATGAGTAGCAGGCCCGAGACGGCCCAAGAAGGTCTCAAGATAGCCCCAAGATGGTCCCAAATACCCCAAACAGTGCTTGCATATAGAGGTTATGACTTGTCTTTCCAAGGAATTGGATTAGTCCGCAGAGGTGTCGGCCGAGTGGGCCACAAACAACAAGTTGTTGCACTGCGGATGTTTCAGATCTGCTGTGCAAATATGCGATGAAAAACTATGTTGTGCAAAATGTGTGTTGCAAGGTATGTAGTACAAGCGATGTGTTGCAAACTACGTAGCGTAACCCATGCGATGGCGGTGCAACATATATGAGGCGTAAGCTGTGCGATGAAAACTGTGCGGTACTAGTATGAGCAATGCCGTACAAATTGAGCGTACACGCTGTCTGACGCAAACGGTGTGGTTCAAGGTATTACCTCGTCTGTATCAGCGGGTAGCTTTGCACGAAACTGTGCCCGAAAATCTGCCCGACCCGAAAGAATCTGCCCGAGCGTAACAATACGATGGTAAACGTCTGTCACTCTTTCGGTCACCCTGCGTTTTCGGTCACCTTGTTGTTTTGGCCACAGACCATGTCTGGCCGCCAGGGGCCCGGCGCCAGAACAAAAAGCTACACGGCGGAAGCCACGTGGTGCAGGCTGTGTAGTGAAAGCTGTGTGGCCACCAAGCGATCGAGGCGCCCACGAGGTGCCAACTGGCGGGCGGCCACGGGCGGAATCCGGCGAAACCTCGCCCCACCCACCCAGCGAACGACGAGGCGCCCGCGGGGCGACAACGGGCGGCGGCGGGCGGACTCCGTGCGAGACCTCGCCAAACCCGCGCAGCGCACGAGGCGCAGAGAAGGCGCTCACGGGCGGGCGCCAGGCGAAGTCTCGCAACACCCATCGGGCACATGAGGCGCCACGAAGCGCCAACCAGCCAGGTACCAGCCGAGAACCCGCAGCACCCATCCAACTCTTTGGGAAAAACGAGCAAGAATCCTGAAGGCAGACACCGTCTGGGGAATAGATTTCTGGAGGTCCGCGCGGATCTCGAGCATGCACGGCCAGGGGGGTCCAGGGCCGATCCAAGAAGTCCGCGCGGACCTTCGAGCATGTATGCTTACCCATCGGTCGGAAGAAGTAGGTAAAAACATGAAGTAGGAAGGCGTTGGAAATAGATTGGGTTTCCGCCCTCCTCCTGAAGAGGAGGGAAGAGGGAAAACCCCTCGACTCTTGAAGCAGGAAGGCGCTCGAAGTAGATTGGAATCTGGGGGTCCAAAAATACCTACTTTCAACGACCGATGGGTATGCCTTCTGTATCCCGCTGCTTGAGGGCCAGAGGCTCCTTGGGACTTCCAGGAAGGCAATGCCCTATGAGGAGGCCCGGGTTTTCTCAGAAGACCTCCAGCCTGCCGAAAGGCCCCCTGCGGCGTCGGAGAAGGCCCAGGACGCGTTTCAAAGACCAGGGGCCTCATGAGCTTTCTATAAGCCCAAACTCCCCACGTCAACGTGGACCCCCAGACGTCTCAACCTTTTCCCCCAGATCGGCATTTCATCCTGAGTAGCGTCCTAGGGGGGGGGGCAAAAAACCGAAGCATCATCCTTTCGTTATTTCGCCATGACGCTCCAGCACATCCCGAACAACCTCCTTTTCCTCCTTTTCCTCGCACCTCCCCTTCCCGTGCTGTGCCTCAATTCGCGTCGTATGTGTCCGTGCGTATTCGAGGGCCTTTGAGGGCCACGTTCGCGCTTTCGAACTGGGATGGCAAGCAAAAGTCGTACAGGATGGGCCGAATGGCAAGGATGCAAGGGTAACCTTCAAAAAATGTTCGTCCTCACTATCCGACTTGACTGCAAGGACACACTCGAACACCTGAGCAAGGATGCAAAGCAAGGCTGCACCAATCCTGAGTCCACAGAGCTGGTAGGAACTGTCGGGTGAGACGTTAACAGGCAACACTAACACAAGAGAGCACGGGCCGAACATGCGAGGATGTATCGGGGAGACGTAAGACCCGGGTACGGGGGACTCGGAAATCCCCGACGAGGTCGTCAAAAAAATGACGAGGCCGAGCCTGCATTTTGACGAGGCCTCCCGCTGCAGACATCCCACGAAACTCCTCCTCGTCAAAATCCGAGTCGCAGTCGTCAAAAAAACGATGGCGAACCCGAGTCCCGGCAAACCCAGGTCTTACGCTCCCCCGAATGTAGGGGAAGCCTTCATGAAGTATTGTATCCCTGCCCCCTTGGTCGACAGGAGAAGGAGGAGGGAAGACGACATGCGGATTAGGAAGGCGAGTGGGAGGTCAAGATGAGACAATAGCACAACTTACGATTAATGTTTCCCGACTTGGCGAGAAGGAAGAGGTGGAGGAAGCATCCTCAGCGTCTCTGATCCTCGGTCCAGGGGAGGAGTTCGCGACAGGCTGCATCATTGTCGCAATTGCTGGAGTTGGTGGTTCGTCGCTTGTGGCTGACTTTCCTCCCGCCCAGATCTGAGGCGGGAGATCCAATATCGGCCTTCGCTCGCGATGGGGGTCGCGCGGCACACCTGTTAGCCCGAGAGCACTCACCACATTGTTGTTGCTCAGGCGAGGGCCCGCAGGGATCTCCAGAGGCCCCTTGCTTGCCCCATTGTGGATTGGATTGGCGTCTGGTGGCGCCAGTGGTGGGGGCTCCAGGAGGACGGCTTACACGGCTGTGCCTCGTCGGTGGGCCGAAGGCTCAACTCTGGCGCCGCCTGCTTCCCCCGCCCTCCCGCCCTCACTCCCTGGCCATGTGGTCTGGTGCGTCGGCCTGGAGGTTTCCTCGGGGTCTCTCGAACGCCCCGACGCAGCAGCAGTTGTGTGCGTTACCCGACAGTCAATGCGGGCGCAGTGGACCATCCCAGGGTGGCGGAAGGCCACCAAGAATTCCATTTCTGGTGGTTGACAAGTGGAAGAGCTTGGCGCGGGGAGGTGAGGGGAAGGGAAAGAGAGGAGGCGCGAAGCCGGCAACGCGCGCAGACGCCACGCGTACCGTCATGGAGCAGAGCGCCTCCTCTTGGCTCGCAGCGTTTCATGGGCCATGCGGGGTTTTCTGCTTCACCGAGTCGGCGATACTCCTTTTGCCAGGAGGCATCCTCGAGGAGACGTGGGAAGGGCGTCCGCGAGGCCACCCCGCAGGGCATGTATGCTGCCGCTGGCGCATGTTCCAAAATAAGATAATCGGCGTGAGCCAGAGCCTAGCTACTGGAACGGCGTTTTGGATCGCACCTGCTTCCGAAAAATGGCGCGAATTTCTCAAACACTCTTACTGCCTCCACACTTGATTAAACGAACGGAACAAAAATGGGCGGGAAGAGTTGAACAAGGCTAAACATGTAGAAAACGAACGCAAGGCGGGGCAAACTGGACCGCCAGGGACGTCCACGCGTTCGCCCGGGCCCAATGCGTTCAAGGGCAGATTCCTGCGCACCCACTTTGGGAGTCAGGCCGCGCCTGCCGCGCCAAGCGGGTCGCGGGAGTGCTACACCTGACACGCCCTGCGACCTGGAGCCGACCGTGACCGCGCTCAGGGGCCACTCCATGCACGCCGTACATGGTGCCGAGAAAATGTTGGCGCCAGCTTTGCCGCGTAAAAGGGCAAGGCTGGCAAGGCTGAACAACTGTTTCAATTGCGCCTTGGGCCTCAACATGAGAAGGTGCATTCGTGATCCACGCGCGTCCCCAGTGTAACGCGCACAGCACGGGTGACGCACCAATTGGTGGATCACAAGAGAATGGGTTGAGAGAAACAACCCGTTACACTTGCATCATGGGCCTCAACATGGGCTGGTGCATTCGTGCTAGATACGTTTCCCCTGCGTAGCGCGCACCGCACCAGTGACCCACCAGCGAGCCGGCGGGTCACCCCAGGAAAATGAGGAAACAAGAAAAACGTTACATTCGCATTTTGGGACTCCGCATGAGTTGGAGCGTTCGTACTCCACACGCCCCCTTTGTGCAACGCGCATTGCACAACTGACCCACCAACGCGTGGGTCACCTCAGCTCTGGCTTAGACAGAACAGCCGGTGAACTTACATACTGGGCCTTGACATGGGCAGGTGCACTCGTACTCCACACGTTTCCCCTGTGTAGCGCGTGCCGCACAGGTGACCAACCAGCGACGGTGTCACCAGAAAAAGGGTTGAGAAAAAGAATTGTTTCAATTGCGTTGGGCCTCAGCATGACTTGGTGCATTCGTAATACACACGCTTCGCCTGTGTAGCACGCACCGAACAAGTGACCAACAAGCGACTGGGTCACCCGGACATTGTTTGAGAAAAGCTAAGTGTTTTACTTGCGTTGTAAACCTCAGCATGACGTGGTGCATTCGTAGTCCACACGCTTCACCTGTGCAGCGCGCGCAGCACATGTGACCAACAACCGGCTGGATCACCAGACGCTTGCTCCAGAATAGAAACCAAACAAAGATGCTGCAAGACCATCGTTGGCCTCAGAATGAGCTGGTGCAGTCGTACTTCACACGCTCCCCTGTGTAGCAATCGCCGCACAAGTGACCCACCAGCGGGTGGGTCACCCGAAATCTGGGTGAACATCAACAAATTGTTTCACTTGTGTTGGGCCTCAGCATGAATTGGCGCACTCGCGCTCCACACGCTTCCCCAAGACAGAGCGGCCGCACTAATTACCCACCATCGGGTGGCTCATTCGATAGGGGGGGGTGAGAAAAACGAACCGTTTAAGTAGCATCGAGGGCCTCAACCTGAGTTGGTGCAGTCCTACTCCACACGCGTTCCCTTATGTAGCGCGCACCGCACAAGTGACCCACCGGCGGGTGGGTCACCCCAAAAATGTTCTAGAGAAAACAACGTTTGCACACATTCTGGGCCTCAACATGAGCTGGTGCACTCGTACTCCACACGCTTCCCCACTGTAACGCGCACCGCACAGGTGGCCGTTCACCAACGGGTGGGTTCCAAAACACGTCGCCAAAAAAACGATCGTTTAGTTTTCATTTTGGGCGTCATAATGATCTGGTACATTCGTACTACACGCGTTTCCCCTGTGTAGCAGGAGCCGCGCAGGTGACCCAAAAGCGGGGGGATCTCCAGAACACTTCTTGCGAACCACGAATTGTTTGTCGAGCACTTTGGGCCTCAACATGAATTGGTGCATTCGCACTCCACGCGCAAGCGCCGCAACGGGGACTCAGCAGCGGGTCGCCGAAAAGCTGGTCGAGAAAAACGGACCGTTCCAATGAAATGTTAGGCCTCAACATGAATTGGCACAGTCGGGCTCAACACGCTTCCCCTGTGTAGCGTGCACCGCCCACGTGACGCACCAGCGGTTGGGTCACCCGAAAATTATGTTGATAAGACATATTGTTCAGCTGCACTCCAGGCCTCTGCATGGTTTGGCGCACTCCGCACGGTTCCCTTGTGCAGCGCGCGCCGCACAAGTGACCCTACCAACGGGTGGCTCACCCCAAAAAAGGTTCACCGGCAGTCAGGGCTTCAACATGAGTTGGCGCATTCGTACTCCACGCGGCTCCTTCATGTACAGCGGGTGGGTCACCCGAAGGCTGGTAGAGAAAAACAGCTATTTCGCGCTTTCTGGGCCTTGAGATATATTAGTGCATTCGTATTCCACACGCTTCCTAAATTCAGCGCGCATCGCACAAGTGACCCACCAGCAGGCGGGTCACGGAAAAACTGGTTCCCAAAACCAGCCGATCCACTGGCATTCAAGTCCTCAACATGAGTTGGCGCACTGATCTTTCACGTGCTTCCCCTGTGTAGCGCGCATTGCACGAGTGACCGGCGGTTGGGTCACCGAAGACTGATGTCGAAAAACAAGTTGTTCACTTCATTTTGGGCCTCGATGCACGCTTCACATGTGCAATGCGCACCGCACAGGTGACCCACCTGCGTGTGGGTCACAGCACAATTGGTTGAGAGAAAAAAATTGTTCCACTGGCATCCAGAGCCTCAACATGAATTTGTGCATTCGTAGTCCACTCACTTCCCGTGTGCAACGCGCACCGCACACGCGACCCACAAGCAGGTGTGTCACCAGAAGATTAATTCTGAAAAAAACAACCGAATAATGTTGCAAACGCAGTATGTTATTCAGCATCAAATGGTGCATTTGGGCTCCACACCCTTCCTTCGTGCAGCGCGCACCACGCAAGTGACCAACCAGCGGTCGGGTCACGCGAAAACGGGTAGAAGAATCCGATTGTGTCTCTTACATTCTGGGCCCCAACATGAGCTGGTGCATTCGTGCTCCACACGCTCCCCCTGTTTAGCGCGCACCGCACAGGTGACCCACCAGCATGTGGGTGACCTGAAAAATTGCTAAAAAGAACAAACTGTTTCACTGGCGTTCGGCCCTGGCCCAATGCGCTTGGAAAACAGACGCGCGAACCCGGGAAAAAACGCTGGACACGTAAACCAGCATCGAAAACCGCGCGGAAGCGAGGCGCGCGCGGTGGCGCTTGGCCCATCTGGTACCGAAGACTCCCGAGCGCGAAGACCGGACGCCAACGCGCGCACGCTCGCGCACGCCCGCACGCAGATACTGTGTCCCAGAAAGATGACAAGTCCTTACTCGTCAACCAAAGCCTCCTAAACATTGGGGCACACAAACAAGTCGAGACGCGCTTGCCAGCAAACGCGAGTGCATGCGTATGCATGAGTGTTTATGCATACTTCTATACCTACATGCATGTGTATATACATATATGATTTCATGATATAGCAGCGTTCATTGTCCAGCTAGTATTTCCGAAGGGGGGCAGGAACAAAAATGGTCGCGGCGAATTATTGAAACTTGGGAAGTGGGGGGACCTGGGGAAGTCATCAATTTTCAACAAGTCCTGGACATTACTGGAACTCCTCTTCCCCGAGCCGGGCTTGCCGCTGCCGCCTGACTCCGGCCAGTTGTACCGCAGCTGGAAAGATCTGGTGACGCCTCCCATCCCCCGCGCGCACGCAGAGAGATGGCCGCACCCTCGCTCGTTCCTCCGAGCGGCACTACGAGAAACCACTGCAAACGAGGGACAAAACACACATACGTGCACACACACACACGCACACACGCACACGCACACACGCACACACGCACACATATATGCAAAGCGTCTTTGAAAAGAGGAGGTGCACGTTGCACGTCAGTTTGAGAATTGAAAGCGTTAAGAGGGAGCGGCCAGTGGAATCACACCTGTGGTCTGTACGTCGAGCCATGCTCTGTTGGCAGGCGCAAAACACACAAATCCACTTCCTTACCAAAAGCGGATAAGCCTGCCACTTCCTCTATCAACCAACTGGCTGTTCGAATTCTGTGCATATCATATGCCGTCGAAGTGTGGGACGCATTGAGAAAAACTCAAAAGCGAGCCACACAAATCCACAACCCGTGTCAATGACCCCACTCAGGCTGGCTGTTGTATGTTGACCGCTGCACTTCTGCAGCGTGGATTGCAGGAGCGCGCAGAAGGAACCCAGCAAGAGAAACGATCGATGCAAATGCACCCGATCTCTTTGGCAGGGTCGCAAGCCAACCACACGCGCAATCATTAATATAGTGAATGGGCAGCCCACGTGCTGCCAACTAGAAATTGCATGCCTGTGCCTGCACGAGTGCTTTTGCACAGAGTCCTACTGAGCGTGAAGTTGAAATCTTTGCGTACCTGACGGTGAAGAGGCCCTAGCAGAGCGGCGCTTGTCTTGGGAAGCTCAATGTCCCAACGACCCACAGAGATAGCATGTGTCGGTTTTACAACACGCCCATGATATCGCCTTATGATGGGGACGATCCGAAACGCACAACTCTGCCCTGCCCACTACTGAGATACGACGCACCGTCCTGTCCAATGCAGTGGGCAACAATTAGGTGCCCCATGCAGGCTCTTTCGTACCAAGAGGCCATGTACCCTTGTTGACAAAAAAACGACTGAACAGCGACAGCTTCTGCCCAACATCTCGACGCTGCGTGGGAAAGAATTGTCCCTCAGCGTTCGGGGGATGTGAGTGTGTGACGAAAAGACGGCTACCATAGTGCCTGCCCCACACAAGCTGGAGGGAAAAACAGGGGAGAGCATGGGAAGGCAATGAGCAATGGGAAGGGGGAAGGGGAAAGGAGGGTGTCCGAGTGGGTTGTGCTACATCTGTGGGACGGGTGGCATACTGCGGAGAGCCCCGCGTGACGGAGATCACCTCGCGGAGGCACGGGGTGGCGCGCTGTAAAGACTCAGCGCATACGGCACGTATGTGCGGGTCGCAATGCCATTTTGCCTCTGACGGCCAGTGTACGCCTCGGGAGCCTTGGAGATCGTCCTCACGCCTTGGGACGGAAAGTCAACATCAAAGGCATTGGCTCTTATACGGCTCACGGCCACACGTGAAGTCCCGACTCCCCATGCCCTCTCCCCTCGATCCACCCTGTCTCCTCCACTCGCCTACTGCCCCCCCTCCCTCGTCCCCGGCTTCATCTCCGCTCCACCGCACTTGCCCGTTCCTCTCCGACCCAGTTCCACCATTCCAATCCACGCTCTGCTCCCCTCTCTCCCATCTCAACCAAGAAATCTGAGGCGCCCGTTAACAAACGAGGAACTCGCGTAATGAACATGACAGTCGCACAACCCAATTTTATGGTATGCGTCGAGCAAGTGTAACAGATCATATACTTATGTGATATGCGCGCGGGAGACCGTTCGTCATTCGGCCCGACTGTCAAGCGACCCCCACACACAAACTCACAACTACGAAATTTATACTCACTCGGAGGCGCGACGAGAAATGTGGACGCCACTGGCCCTGCCTACCACAACTCCCAATGCAAAACATTCACGCAGATCACGTCCGAACCCTGGGGGTGGGTACGCATGCGTGACACGAGTGCGAAATAATGATGCAGCACATGTGGCATGAATGAGATCAGCCGATGCTGACTGTGCTATCCGGTGGAGACACGAATGGAGCCATCGTCGTCACGTACATGTGAAGGCAGGCGATGCAATTACGAAGTACACGCAGAGTAAATGCGTACCACCACATGAGAATCGGAAGCGAAACGCGCAAGAACCCCCGCGGCTCACACTTTCAAACCAGGCTACCAGCCATTGAGCGGCCAAATCCATCAACACGTCGTGCGCCAAAACGTGGGACCTAATCAGCCTCACGCTTGCACTTCCCACGCATCCCGCTTCGCACCCAAAGATAGTGATACAATAAGAATATCTCGGAACTTGCCCTGGAAGAGCGACTCGTCGTCTCCCAGCCCCGCGCTCCACTCGCTGCTCATTTGGCACGCGTGCGAAAACAACAGTATGACAACTCGAAGGAAACATGGGAACATGATATACCAATATCCAGGGCGAGGAACCGAAGGAATGCGAGACATCGTGTCAGTATGAAACAAACCAATGCGCGGCCATGAAAACCCGCACGTTAAGAACAATACCGAATACCCGTCAACACAAAACCTGGCCGATCCCGTCACTGTCCTGAGGCTGGCAGCTACATACATCCTGCTGGCCAGGCTACGAATGTGCACCGACCCGCTGCTCGGTGGTCCCGGCCAGGCTCGACTTCGGCGAGTACCCGGCGTCCCCAGAGCAGGTCAGAGCGAGAAAACATCCCGCAGCCGCCCGCTCTTGACAGCGCCCCCTGCCTCACATCTCCAAACAACTAAGGGCCGTAAAATGATGAGCACGCCCAACCGCACACATGAACATGCCGCCAGCTCGCGAGCCCGCCAGCACGTCACCAACGCTTGCGCAAGTGGGGAAACGGCAAGGTGCGGATACCGCGGCTCCCTGGACCTCTCCCGGCGTGCGACCTGATTAGAATTTGGAGGCGAATCCAGTCGAGGCGGCAAGGGCCTCCCAGAGGGCCCACAAGGACGACAACGATGGAAGGATAGCGGTGTCGGTACCTTGCCCTCGTCTGAAACGATGGCCGGTTTTGGCTTTCGGGCTATATCTCAGGTCTCTGGCGGCCGTTCGGGACGATCTGAACACCGCTGCAACGCTCCTGGCGAGGCGCACCCGCAAGCCACCTGCCTGCGCGCATCGCGCCCCGAAACAAAAACGGAATAGACCCAAACTCTCGGAATTCCGCGCGGAGCTCTTGGATGGGCGCCTGGAGCAGAAGGCGGAGCCAGAAGAAGGGCGCTCCGTGGCAACCAGCAACGGGTCTGGCAGCCTTGGGCGCTCACGCAGACGCCGTCGCGCCGCTGCGCGTCGCACGGCCCCGAGCAGCGGCAGCCCCGCTGCTCCCCGCCCCGCCCCCGAGCGGGGGCGGGGGCAGCACCGGGGCCCAGGGTCGGCGCGTGGACACCGAGGGCCACAGGATCGGCGAGGCGGTCCGCTCGCCGCGCCCCCGACGCCCAGAAACCTGCAGCTTCGCGCCCCGGGGCGCCGAGCGCATCTGTTCGCTCACCTCCTCCTCCTCCTCCTCCTCCTCCTCCTCCTCCTCCTCCTCCTCCTCCCCTCCTCCTCCTCCTCCTCCTCCTCCTGCTCACCCAGGCGCATCGCGGCACCGCCCGGGCGAAGAGCGTGGCCCCGCAGGCGGGACCCCGCGACGTGCGAGGCGCCGCCGCCCTGCGCGCACCCTGCCACCGGTTGTCGCGTCCTTCGCGGAGGGCATCTCTCGAGTAGGGTTTTCGAGGAGGGCCTCCGTCCAAGAAGGCTCAGGGTTTTCGATGAGGGCCTCTTTCGGGGAGGGCCTTCTTAGGGCGACGAAATCTATACATATCCACTGCTCCCAGGCCAGGCCCATCCTCAACCCCGCAGCGGTGTATACGCCACGCCCTCCTGGCTTGGCCAGGAGGGCGCATACACAGCTCCTGGGTTCAAGATGGACATGGTCAGGGAGCAGTGGATATGTATAGATTTCGTCGCCCGACTTCTCCAGGAATACCTGAGGGGGAACAACAGAAGGGACCGGCTCAGGTGGTGGGACATTCACATGGGGTCGGCGCTGCATCACCGATAGATCGGCAACAAGCCCTTGATTGCGAAACTCTTCGTTCCGAGGCGAAGGCACAAACGTGGCGAATCCTCGGCGGATCCCAACAGGTCGCCACGGGCGGCAGCGTGCGGCAACATGGCGAATCCTCGCCAAACCCCACAGGTGGCAACGGGTGTTAACTCGGCGGATCCCCACAGGCGGCAACAGGCGGCAACGTGTCGAATCCGCGGCGGTCCCCCACAGGCAACAACGGGCTGCAACGGGTGGCAACATGGCGAATCCTCAGCGAACCGCGGGCGGCAACGTGGCGAATCCTCGGCGGATCTCACAGGCGGCAACGGGCGAGGCGGCGGCGGCGAGCACGAAGCCGCCAGACTGGCACTCAGGCCCAGACGACGGGAGGCAACAAGGCGGCGACGGGGCGGCGACGGCGGGCACTGATCCACCGGACCGACATTCAGGGCCAGTTCCCCCGAAGAGAAATAACCCCTGAGTGCCAACACTGTGTGGGAATCTACATAAATTTACATACGTAGGTCCATACACACACACATATATATATATATATATATATATATATATATATATATGGTCGGCCCCCCTCCAGCGACCCCCCAGAGCGCTCCAAGCACGAAACCGCGGTGATCGCTGCTGTCCTCCTTGTGCCCTGTCCAATGTCTTCTTTCCCCCTTTTCGTTCCCTTCCACGTTCCAAGTGTGTGTTTCCTTCCACTTGTCCAATTTCCGTGTTCCTCCTCCTTGTTGCAAAGCACAAGAAAAACACAGTGTTTGCCGCCCTCGGATCAACGAAACACTGTGCATGTTTGCTGTTTGTTTTTTTTCTGGTCCGGGAAGCAACGAAACACTGTATAGTTTTGTTTTTGTTCCCAACCATCCTGTGGTGTTGGGTCTTCGTTTTGAAGAGACGGTGCCCCGCGTTCCTCTCCTCCTCTCCTCCTCCTCCTCCTCCTCCTCCTCCTCGCCCTCCTCCCTCTTAGGGTTCGCATGCCTCCCCACCACCCATCTCGGCACACCCCTCACACGTTTCGTGGCCCCATAGGGAGCTCCACCGAAGGCCCCAGTGGCAGGGTTCGCATGCCTCCCCACCACCCATTTCGGCACACCCCTCACACGTTTCGTGGCCCCATAGGGAGCTCCACAGTCGTTCGCATGCCTCCCCACCACCCATTTCGGCACACCCCTCACACGTTTCGTGGCCCCATAGGGAGCTCCACCGAAGGCCCCAGTGGCTGCGTTCGCATGCCTCCCCACCACCCATTTCGGCACACCCCTCACACGTTTCGTGGCCCCATAGGGAGCTCCACCGAAGGCCCCAGTGGCAAGGTTCGCATGCCTCCCCACCACCCATTTCGGCACACCCCTCACACGTTTCGTGGCCCCATAGGGAGCTCCACCGAAGGCCCCAGTGGCAGGGTTCGCATGCCTCCCCACCACCCATTTCGGCACACCCCTCACACGTTTCGTGGCCCCATAGGGAGCTCCACCGAAGGCCCCAGTGGCAGGGTTCGCATGCCTCCCCACCACCCATCTCGGCACACCCCTCACACGTTTCGTGGCCCCATAGGGAGCTCCACCGAAGGCCCCAGTGGCAGGGTTCGCATGCCTCCCCACCACCCATTCGGCACACCCCTCACACGTTTCGTGGCCCCATAGGGAGCTCCACCGAAGGCCCCAGTGGCTGGTTCGCATGCCTCCCCACCACCCATTTCGGCACACCCCTCACACGTTTCGTGGCCCCATAGGGAGCTCCACCGAAGGCCCCAGTGGCTGCGTTCGCATGCCTCCCCACCACCCATTTCGGCACACCCCTCACACGTTTCGTGGCCCCATAGGGAGCTCCACCGAAGGCCCCAGTGGCTGCGTTCGCATGCCTCCCCACCACCCATTTCGGCACACCCCTCACACGCTTCGTGGCCCCATAGGGGCTCCACCGAAGGCCCCAGTGGCTGCGTTCGCCCTCCATTTCGTTCCCACCCATAGGGAGCTCCACCGAAGGCCCCAGTGGCAGGGTCGTCGGCACCACCCTCACACGTTTCGTGGCCCCATAGGGAGCTCCACGAAGGCCCCAGTGGCAGGGTTCGCATGCCTCCCCACCACCCATTTCGGCACACCCCTCACACGTTTCGTGGCCCCATAGGGAGCTCCACCGAAGGCCCCAGTGGCAGGGTTCGCATGCCTCCCCACCACCCATTTCGGCACACCCCTCACACGTTTCGTGGCCCCATAGGGAGCTCCACCGAAGGCCCCAGTGGCAGGGTTCGCATGCCTCCCCACCACCCATTCGGCACACCCCTCACACGTTTCGTGGCCCCATAGGGAGCTCCACCGAAGGCCCCAGTGGCTGCGTTCGCATGCCTCCCCACCACCCATTTCGGCACACCCCTCACACGTTTCGTGGCCCCATAGGGAGCTCCACCGAAGGCCCCAGTGGCAGGGTTCGCATGCCTCCCCACCACCCATTTCGGCACTCCCCAACACCCATTTCGGCACACCCCTCACACGTTTCGTGGCCCCATAGGGATCTCCACCGAAGGTCGGGGGGAGCTTGACACTGGTATCCTCGCGGTACTCGCAGCTGCATATGGTTGGGTCCCTCGCCAGGCTAATTGTTTTTTTGGGTGTGGGGGGCTCCCCAGAGGGAGGGGGGAGGTGCCGAGGGAGAGGCCGCGGGGGGGCATCCCAGCCTCCAAAACCAAAGAAACAACTAAATTGTTCGTTGCTTTCCAAGCCGTAAAAAAAACACTTAACCTTGCGAAGGACCCAACAATATGCAGCTGCGAGTACCGCACGGATATGAGACGAAGGAGGGGGCACGCAAACTAGGCCCCTCTTCTCATAGGCACCGCGCCACTGGGGCCTTCGGTGGAGCTCCCTATGGGGCCACGAAACGTGTGAGGGGTGTGCCGAAATGGGTGGTGGGGAGGCATGCGAACCCTGCCACTGGGGCCTTCGGTGGAGCTCCCTATGGGGCCACGAAACGTGTGAGGGGTGTGCCGAAATGGGTGGTGGGGAGGCATGCGAACGCAGCCACTGGGGCCTTCGGTGGAGCTCCCTATGGGGCCACGAAACGTGTGAGGGGTGTGCCGAAATGGGTGGTGGGGAGCACTGGGGCCTTCGGTGGAGCTCCCTATGGGGCCACAAACGTATGAGGGGTTGCCGAAATGGGTGGTGGGGAGGCATTGCGAACGCAGCCACTGGGGTCTTCGGTGGAGCTCCCTATGGGGCCACGAAACGTGTGAGGGGTGTGCCGAAATGGGTGGTGGGGAGGCATGCGAACGCAGCCACTGGGGCCTTCGGTGGAGCTCCCTATGGGGCCCCGAAGCGTGTGAGGGGTGTGCCGAAATGGGTGGTGGGGAGGCATGCGAACGCAGCCACTGGGGCCTTCGGTGGAGCTCCCTATGGGGCCACGAAACTTTGTGAGGGTATGTGCAGATGGGTGGTGGGGAGGCATGCAAACGCAGCCATGGGCCTTCGGTGCCTTCGGTGGAGTTCTCTATGGGGCCACGAAACGGTGTGAGGGATTTGTGCGAAATGGGTTTGGTGGGAGCATTGCGAACGCAGCCACTGGGGCCTTCGGTGGAGCTCCTATGGGGCACTGAAATCTCAGGGGTGATTATTTGTTTGTGCCGGATATTGGGTGGTGGGGAGGCATGCGAACGCAGCCACTGGGGCCTTCCGGTGGAAGCTCCCTATGGGGCCGAGAAAACGTGTGACGGCGTGTGCCGCGAATTGAGTGGTGGGAGGCGCATTGCGAACGCGCAATGGGCCTTCGGTGGAGCTCCCTATGGGGCCACGACGAAACGTCAATGAAGGGTGTGCCGAAATAGGTGGTGGGGAGGCATGCGAACGCAGCCACTGGGGCCTTCGGTGGAGCTCCCTATGGGGCCACGAAACGTGTGAGGGGTGTGCCGAAATGGGTGTTGGGGAGTGCCGCATGGGTGGTGGGGAGGCATGCGAACGCAGCCACTGGGGCCTTCGGTGGAGCTCCCTATGGGGCCACGAAACGTGTGAGGGGTGTGCCGAAATGGGTGGTGGGGAGGCATGCGAACCCTGCCACTGGGGCTTTCGGTGGAGCTCCCTATGGGGCCACGAAACGTGTGAGGGGTGTGCCGAGATGGGTGGTGGGGAGGCATGCGAACCCTGCCACTGGGGCCTTCGGTGGAGCTCCCTATGGGGCAACGAAACGTGTGAAGGGTGTGCCGAAATGGGTAGTAGGGAGCCACTGGGGCCTTCGGTTGAGCTCCCTATGGGGCCACCAAAACGTATGAGGGGTGTGCCGAAATGGGCGGTGGGGAGGCATGGGAACGCAGCCACTGGGTCTTCGGTGGAGCTCCCTATGGGGCCACGAAACGTGTGAGGGGTGTGCCGAAATTGGTGGTGGGGAGGCATGCGAACGCAACCACTGGGGCCTTCGGTGGAGCTCCCTATGGGGCCACGAACGCGTGTGAGGGGTGTGCCGAAATGGGTGGTGGGGAGGCATGCGAACGCAGCCACTGGAGCCTTCGGTGGAGCTCCCTATGGGGCCACGAAGCGTGTTGAGGGGGTCATTTGGGTGCGGAATGGGTGGTGGGGAGGCATTAGCGAAACCCCCCTTGCCTTGGGGCCTCGGTGGAGCTCCCTATGGGGCCACGCAACGTGTGAGGGGTGTGCCGAGATGGGTGGTGGGGTTGGAGGCATGCGAAAACGCAGCCATGGGGCCTTCGGTGGAGCTCCCTATGGCGGCACGAAGTGTGTGAGGGGCCTTGTGCCGAAAATGGGTGGGGGGAAGGGGCATGCGAAACGCAGCCACTGGGGCCTTCGGTGGAGCTGCCTATGGGGCCACGAATCGTTGTGAGGGGTGCGCCCGGAATTTGGGTGGTGGGGGGACGCATGCGAACGCAGCCACTGGGGCCTTCGGTGGAGCTCCCTATGGGGGCACGAAACGTGTGAGGGGTGTGCCGAAATGGGTGGTGGGGAGGCATGCGAACGCAGCCACTGGGGCCTTCGGTGGAGCTCCCTATGGGGCCACGAAGCGTGTGAGGGGTGTGCCGAAATGGGTGGTGGGGAGGCATGCGAACGCAGCCACTGGGGCCTTCGGTGGAGCTCCCTATGGGGCCACGAAACGTGTGAGGGGTGTGCCGAAATGGGTGGTGGGGAGGCATGCGAACGCAGCCACTGGGGCCTTCGGTGGAGCTCCCTATGGGGCCACGAAACGTGTGAGGGGTGTGCCGAAATGGGTGGTGGGGAGGCATGCGAACGCAGCCACTGGGGCCTTCGGTGGAGCTGCCTATGGGGCCACGAAGCGTGTGAGGGGTGTGCCGACATGGGTGGTGGGGAGGCATGCGAACGCAGGAGGGAGGAGGGCGAGGAGGAGGAGGAGGAGGAGGAGGAAGAAAAGGAGGAGGAACGCGGGGACCGTCTCTTCAAAACGAGGACCCAACACCACAGGATGGTTGGGAAAAAACAAAAATACACAATGTTTCGCTGCACCGAGGGCGCCAAACACTGTGCATTCTTCGTTTCTGATTTTGCAGCAAGGAGGAGAAATGGACAAAAGGGGGAGGAGGGAAAAGGGCTCACAGATATCGGATCGGATCCAATAGGGGGCAAGTCGGGCGTAGGCGAACAGGCGCGTTCGGGCGCGGGTGCTATATTGAACGATTCCGAACGCATGCGCTTGCCGATTTCCGAGTGGAGCAGCTACGTGCTCATCTCCTTGTCATCCTCCTCCTCCTTCTCCAATTCCTCATATTCCTCCGCCTTCCCCTCGTTCTCCGTTGCCTGGGATCGAGCGTCCAAGGCAGGCCGGCGGCTGTGCGTTGGCCCGCGTCGATGCATGTTCGCAGGAGCGGTCTGGTTTCAGTCGGCTCACGGATAGACGAGACTTGCCGCCTACCGGATCCGATCCGATATGTGGGCCCTTTTCCCTCCTCCCCCTTTTGTCCATTCCTCCTCCTTGCTGCAAAATCAAGAACGAAAAATACACAGTGTGTTGGCGCCCTCGGTGCAGCGAAACATTGTACATGTATTTGTTGCTTTGTTTGGGAAGCAACGAAACACTGTGAATGCTTGTTTGTTGTTGGTTGTTTTGGTTTTGGAGGCTGGGATGCCCCCCCCCGCGGCCTCCCCCTCGGCACCTCCCCCCTCCCTCTGGGGAGCCCCCAAAACCAACAAACAAAAAAAAACAAAAAACCTAACATACACAGTGTTTCGTTGTTTCCCAAACAAAAAAACAAAGTGTTCTGTTGCACCGAGAGCGCCTAGCACTGTGTATGAATTGCTTTTTGCTTTGCAACAAGGACGAGGAAAAGGAAATGGGGAAAGTGGAAGGAGAAAGACAGGGACTAGAGGGATATCGGGGCGCACTGGTTGCGCAGCCGCAGATGGCGTTTTCCGTCGATCTTGAGCCAAAGCAACGATGCGGGCAACGGCATTTGCATGATGTAGCGAAAAAGATTGAGCACCCGAAAAGACCCAGCAGCGTGTCCACTCCAAGGCACCCCCCACGGGTTCTGCGCTCGGCCCCGCTGCGCCTGCCGTGCTCCCTCCTTTTTGTTTGTTCTCTCTCGCTCTCTCTCTGCTCTCTCCCGCGCCCGAACGCGCCTGCTCGCCTACGCCCGACTTGCCCCCTATTGGATCCGATCCGATATCTGTGAGCCCTTTTCCCTCCTCCCCCTTTTGTCCATTTCTCCTCCTTGCTGCAAAATCAGAAACGAAGAATACACAGTGTTTGGCGCCCTCGGTGCAACGAAACATTGTGTATGTTTTGGTGTTTGGGTTGTTTGGTTTGGGAAGCAACGACACACTGCTCTTGTTCGTTGTTTTTTTTTTTGGTTCTGGAGGCTGGGATGCCGCCCCGCGGCCTCCCCCTCGGCACCTCCCCCCTCCCCCTGGGGAGCCTCCAAAACCAAACGTGCTGCGCTCGGCCCCGCTGCGCCTGCCGTGCTCCCTCCTTTGTTGTTTCTCTCTCTCTCTCTCTCTGCTCTCTCTGCTCTCTGTCTCTCTCTCTCTCTCTCTCTCTGTTGCGTGGAGAGCTCCTCCACAAGAGGAGTCAATCTATGGGGGCTCCTCCACATAATGCGTCAATGTGCAAATCCCGCACACAAGAAATCAACCGTAAATCCTACACAAGGAGCAGTGAAGACGAGGAGGAGGGAGGAGGATGAGGAGAGAGGAGGGAGGACAGAGGGCGGGAGGGAGGATGAGGAGGAGGGAGAGAGGAGGGAGGGAGAGGGTGGGGAGAGGAAGGAAGATGGGGAGGACGGAAGAAGAGGGAGGGGGATGACGATGAGGAAAAACGGAAGGAGGAGGGGGAGGAGGACGATGAGGAATAGCTCAATCTAAGCTCTGGGGGGGGTCGCTGGGGGGGGACCGAACACATATGTGTATATATATATATATGTATAGACATACGTGCATGCAAACATACATACATACATACGTACGTACATACGTATATATACACACATACAAGCGTACATACATACATAATGCATACATACATACATACATACATACATACATACATACATGCATGCATGCATACATACATACATACATACATACATACTAACATAGGTACATACATACATACATACATACATACATACGTACGTACGTACGTACGTACGTACGTACATACATACATACGTATATACGTATATACAATATGTTAAGGCTCGCTGCGCTTCGCCGTCTAATCGTGATCAGTGTACCTACATGCCTTATTGACTCTGCGGTCAGAATATTGATATAGCCGCAATGTTGCTACGACCCATTCCCGAAGCTGACGTTCGGGAGGCTAACCTGGTGCAGCCCCCATTGGCGACAGACCCGAAGCGTTCCGTGTAAACCGAACACCAAGTTCGGCACTCGCACGAAGGGACGGCAGCTGCGTGCCAGTTGTCTCGTACCGAAGGTGGCACTCGCCAAAGACGGATGTAGCCGAGACTCCTGGAGAGAGTACCAGTCCCACACACGGATGCGGCCAGCGCTGGGGCGGTAGCACAAATCTTGGGAATGGATGTGGCTAGCGTTTGGGCGGAGCACCATTCTCCCATGAGGGCTGTGGGAACCGTGCGAGTGGAGCGGCATCACAATAGTCAATGAGGGGCGTGGCTGGCGCTGCGAAATGGGTGCCGCGTTCCATGAAGGATTTGGCCAACGCGCAGACGGCAGCATGCCTCCCAGACAGGGGTGTGGCCACCGCTCGGGCGAGAGCGCCAATCCTATCCATCAAGGGGGCTTGTGCGTGACCGGCCGCATCATCTGCAATGAGGGCTGTGGCCGGCTCTGAGGCGACAGTACCGCTCGTATTGGAGAGTGTGGTCAGTGCTGGGGTGGCTGCGCCAATCTTGGATCAGGATGCGGCTACGGATGGGCGAGAGCACCATTGCCGAAGTACTGCAAACCGCGCGAGCGAAGCGAAGGAGGAGGTGAAGGAGGACGAGAAGGAAGAGGAGGGAAGAGGACAAGGAGTAGGAGGAGGAGGAGGAAGAAGGAAAGGAGGTGAAGGAGGAGGAGGAGAAGGAGAAGAAGGAAGAGTAAGAGGAGGAGGACGAGGGGAGGAGGAGAGGTGGGCTATGGAAAAGCTGAGGAAAAGTGCAAGCGATGATCCTACATCCCCGTAGGAAGGCAGGGTTCACATAGCGTCCCCTCGGGAGCTCCACTTGCGGGTCCAGTGTCGAAGTTTGCACGGCGTCGTTCCGCTCGTCTTGGCAGACCCATCACGCGGATCGTGTCCCAGAGGGATGTAGTTCACGTGCGGCCATAGAGGATTCGCGTAGCGTCACGTCCCCCCGCGTATGTCGACTGTCTCCTCACACGGATCGTACCCCACAGGGAGTTGTACGGACGGCCACAGAGCCAAGTTTTGCATCCCGCCGCCTCGCCCATGCCGGCACACCCCTGACATGGATCGTGAGTCCAGGGCGTTTGTAATATTTCTAGAGCCTGGCGGCGTTTGTTTTCGGGGCCTCTTGAAGCCCTGAGATGAATCGTGAATCGGGGGCCTCTTAGAGCGTTGGGAAGCTTCCTGTGAGTGTTTTTGGAAGCATTCTGGAAACTCTTGGGGCCTCTTGGGCTTTCTTGGGGGGTCCTTTTTGAGCTCTCTTGGGCCGGCTGTGGGCCCTCTTGGGCTGTCCTCGGGCCCTCTTGGGCCGTGCTGGGGGCTGGGGCCGTCTTGGAGCCCTGTTGGGGCCGTCTTCGGCCGTCCAGGGGGCCTCCTATGGCCCTCTTGTAGCTCCCTTGGGGCCCCTGTGGGACCCTCTGGGGCCCTTCTTGGTCGTCTTGGGGCTCTCTTGGACCGTCTCGGAGCCCTCTTGGGCCGTCTTGGGACTCTCTTGGGCGCGCCCCTTGGGTTTCTGTGGGGCGCGGTGCACGCCGTCTTGGAGCCAACTTGGGCGTCTTGGGGCTCTGTCGGGCCGTTTCGGGGATGTCTTGAAAGCCTCCCGGGCCGTCTTGAAGGGAATCTCGGAAACCACTTGGGCCGTCGTGTGATGCAGGCTGTCCGAAATGACAAGAAAGTCAAAATCTGTCAAACACCTCTGGACAACAGGCATTGATGTTTGCATGTCGCGGCGCTCTTAGGAGTCTTGTGGGCCCGTTTGGGGCCGTTTGCGAGCCGCCCTCGGGCGTCTTGGGCCGTCGGAAAGCTATGAAAAGCGTTTTAGCCGATCGTTCGGCGCGCGGGCAACTGGTTGGAAAAGCTTGGAAGTCCATTCGGAAAAAGGTGTCCTGGGGCTGGGCAGGGACGTCCAACAAAAAATGTGTATGGGGAAGCCATCCGGGGGGAAGGGGGGCTTCCATGCAGGATGCATACTTATATGAATATGTGCATATCTATAACATATATAGATATGTACATATGTGTGTGATTGCATATATGTATTCATGTATGTGCATTACGTATGTACACATGCACATATAGCATACATCCTCGTATATGCGTATTCATGCATGTATGTATGTTTGTTTGTAGATATGCATGTGTGTATGTATGCGCGTATGGGTCAATGAATGAATGCATGTATGAATGTATTCATGTATGTATGTGTGGGTATGGGTGGATGGATGGACGGCTGGATTGATGGATGGATGGACACATGGACGTACCCATGTACGTTTGTAGTATGCACACACGTATGTATACATGTGTGTGTTCTGTATGTATAAATTCATGGATGTATGAATGTATGGATGTATGCATGTATGCCTGCATGTATGAATGCATGCAAGTATGCGTATGTATGTATGTATGTATATATATATATATATATACATATGGATATGCGTGGACAACCCCCCTCCACGCCAACACCCATTCTTAACAGCATTCACTTGCGACGGCTGTGCACTTCCACTCCTCCTCCTCTTCCCCCTCCCCCTCCTCATCATCATCTTCCTCTCACGCATTTTCTCTCTCTCTCTCTCTCTCGTTCCGTTTTCTTTCTCTCTTTCTCTCTTTCTCTCTCTCTCTCTCTCTTTAAATGTCTCGCGTTCTCTCTCTCTCTCTCTCGTTATTGCCCACTTTCTTGGTGTGTCTGTCTCCGTCTCTCCTTCTCTCTCTCTCTCGCTATGTCTCTCAGTGTGTTCGCTCTCTCTTGCTTTCTTTTTTTCGAAGCTTTGGTCACACGTTGGACGGCCGACTGCCTATTTCAAGCGCGGCTTTCGTCACGGCCTCGACCGCTTCATCTGGAGCAATCGATTCAACGGCGAAGGTAGATGTCGCATCAGATCAAAGCCCTGCTGTGATTATCGGGGTCGTCGGTGCATAGGACCCCGTGCAAACCACCGCCGCGATGCACCAAGCAGTTGCCGAGCAAGTCCTGGCGCGCGCGCCGCCATCTGCGCGCGCCGGGAAGGTTGAATTCGCGAGGTCCCGGGTGGAAATGTGACAAGGTCGAAACCAAGACCTCGGGCTTTTCATGGCACAGTTAACCAGCGGCCCGAACATTCCACACCCGTTGCTGCTGGCAAACCATGCCGTCGACGTCTCGGGCTGGGCGCCTGCCAGCCTGATACATGCTGAAAATATCGTGGGTAAAACGCTCGGACATGGGAGCGAGACTAAGATCCAGAAGCACGGTCTCCGCGTTGTTCACGCAGGCCAAGGGCTTGCAGCCTGTTGTAACCACGATGCGTTGTTTTCGTTGTCACCCGATGTATACTTGGGACACCGAGATGGGTGGCGATTCTTCTCCGTTTCAAGCTGGTCTGGGTCATGTCGTTCCCGGGCTGCGCAACGCCACCAATGTGCCTGAACTTCCCCCCCACACATATAAAAACAGGTGTGATTCGAACTGCGGGAACCATGCCGTCCACTCTGGCTCCGCGGCGCATTGGTCTCGCTCGCCCCGCCTGTCGACGCAGAATACGGTCGCACATGCATATTCCCACTCGACGCAATGGCCGCAACCGTCGCGCACCAAGCCTACTTTCCGTCGTTCGTGCTCACTGCCAAGCGCTTGCAAAATTCACCGCCACTGCCACGTGCGAGGATTCAAACTGCAACATACATAATTTTACCCATTTGGTGAGCAAGAATATTTCTCTCGCCAAGAACCTATAAATGCGCTCGTCCAAATGCGATTGCGCAGTGGCCACATACGGGATGATTGAAATTTGCGCCCCAGCAACCTAGCGCTGCGGATCGTAAACTGTCCGTGGCCATCGCCTGGTTTGCGCCGCAACTGGAGCATGCGCCGCAATGCATCCAATTTCCACCGTTTCACAGTCAAGAGAGCACGCTGTGAAAAATGTTTCTATGCTGATCCATGGGCTGCACTTGCCGCGGGTCCTCTCGCCCGCGTCTTCAGTTTTGAGCCGACGCTGCCAGGCCCCATCGGAGCTCGGCTGCTGCTCCAAACGACCCCCCCCCCCCCCCCGGCAGCGCCTAACTTATGATCGACGCCGGTAGTTGCGTCGCCAAGGGAACTCAACGCGACGCCGAGAGCTGAAATGCTCTGAACGAGGCTGAAAATGTAAGTCTCGTCTGTCGCAACCGCCAAAGGTTCGACCTCTCACCCCCCTCGAGATGGGGCCGCGAGGCGCGCATTCGAGTGATGATGTCTTCCACTGGAAGCCCAAAGCAACGACGGCGGACGGGGCATCCTGGACTGCACTTGTAAACTCCGCGATGGATGATGCCAGCGGGCGGATGTGATCAGCCCAAATCAGATGCGTCGCTCGCTGTGAGCCGCCCTCGCCCCGACCGGGGCCGCGGCCTCATTGAGGCCGCTACCCGGTCGACGTCCCCATGGTAAAAACAAGCCGGACGTAAATTTTTCCGGCGCCTCGACACCCCCGCGCTCGCCCCCGCGCCCCGCGTCGCAGCGACCGGCGGGGTCGGCGCCTGGCAGAGCGAGTCTGAATTTCGCGCTCGAAACTTCACGCAGAAAAGCTATCGCCAAAGAGTGAGGCATTCCCCGGGGGGCGAACGCCGACGTCGCGCGCGCATGCTCCGCGCATGCTGTCGACGGCGGCCCGGGCCCCCAGAGCCCCCGAACCAAGATTTCTGCCCCGGCGAGCCGCCGTGAAAATGCACTGGAGGAGCGCGCGCGCGACGCCATCGCGCGAACATCCAGATTTGAACCCAGACGCGCCGCCGCTGACTGGTGGATATTTGGATTTCCCTCGGCTTCGTGATTTTTGGGGCGCCAGCCAAATCGACGGTCTCCCAGCATGTCGGATCCGGAAACGCAGGACCAGACAAAAAATATTAACAACATACTTCTCTCACTCATATGCGCTGATTTGGGGCGGCGCGGTGTAGATGTCCGGAACAGCGCCATCGCTGCCGCGATCGTTACCTGCTTTCAGCTTGGCCCCCCCCCCGCGGCGCGTTCCACGGAGAGATCGAAGGCCCAGGTCACCCGTATAGTTGATCATTCTGCACTGCCGCCTCCGAGGAAGAGAGGCGGCGACCCTGCGCGCCGCGGGCGCCACTGCGATGATGTCCGAAGCGTTGTCTTCCGAACTCTACAGCGCCTGTTCCTGTCCGCGGTAGCGGCGCCATTGGGCAGCGAGGTGGCAGGCGTGCGACGCTGCTTTTCCGCCGCGGGAGAAGGTCTTCGCATGCGCCTCATTCTGCGTCCGTTTGGCGTCGCGGATCCTGCCCCTATGCTCTCTGCCCAACATGTTATTCCCATCCGGCTCAGCGTTCGCAGCAGCTCTCCATGCGAACTTAACCCGTTTGTTCGCCTCGCGTCTGACGCGGCGCATTCGACGGCGAACCGTCTGGACATGGATGTCAAAGGCTGCCGGCAGCGCGCGCTGCTGACGCGCGGGCAAATCGACGCCGGCATCATCGATGCAAACATGCCGAAAGCACCAGCCTTTCAGAGAAATGGTTCGCGGTACTTGATCGCTCAATGCGCTGTGGTACGTCAGACGAGCAAGAACTGGTCCGCGATCATCAAACATACGAAGCAACTTGTGCTTCACTTTCCGGGCCCATGCCTCCCCACAAATAACGGAAGATACACCGACGAACTCGATGCGGGACTGCGCCTCCCCAGCGCCGGCCACGGCGTGGGCCCGCAAGCGTTTCGCCGACGGCCTCCCATGCGCCCCCACCCTTGAAGTGCGAAGCGCGTTGAGCACGCGAGCTCCAAATTACTCCATCCAACGACTAAACGCTGAAATCTTTGAGAGCGAAAGACTTTGACGTCCGCCTAAGCCACGCCCCCAGTTATGGCGTTCAAGAACGCTGGGGACTGAAAGTTGGCGACGACCCCTAAAACGGCTTCGAACCCCACTGAAGAACAAGCTAGGCGACCACGTTGGACAAATAGTAAAGTGTCCTCCATGACCCGCTGCGCCCTTCCATCGCGCGCTGACTTTAAAACTGCAGCACACACGGCAGTCTCAAACCAATAGCCACCAGCATTACCGAACTGAAATACCTGAACACCAGCATCCCAAATCTAGGAATAAGAAGGGCACAGTCGCACTGCCCGGCAGACAAGACAAAGTGGCCACAGTAGGTGACTTGATGCAGATCGCCCCATCTGGGTACTTCCTGTCAAAACGCCACGATGTTCCCCGTAAAGATCCGGAGCTCTTTACATAATCTTCTCGCAAGCCAAACCCGCTTTTTGTACACATTCCAAGAGACGATGGTGAAACAACTTTCCGATGACTCTGGGCCGTGTCACGGAAACCGAAAGGCTGGCAATTCCTTTTCGGATACGGCGAGGGTGGACCCAAAGTTCCTGCGAAGGGCCGCGCCATCCCAAAACGCATCCCCCCTCTCGCCCACTGCTTCCATGACCCTCTCATCATTACTCTTCCTCACGATGAATTCGAAGTCGGGAGGGCTGGTGTGCTTGGCGAAGCTGACCGCGTCCAAGGCCTTCGCCATAGTCTCTAAGTACGCCCTGGCCTTTTTTTCCGACAGTCTCGAATCGCTTCTGGTCCCCCAGCGGCTTCTGGACAGTAGTGAACAGCTCGTTGCCGCGATGCTGATCATTCGTCCCCCCTCTCGTCGAAACGTCCCTGCGGTGCGTGCGGTTGCGGTTGCGTGGCGTGTATGATGGAACGGTGGACCTCTGATCCTCGGACCTCGACCTCGCCCACCTTGGTGCCTAAATTGATGCCGGTCGCACTCTTCAGCTGGTTCGTCAATGCTATGGCCTCAGGCCTTGTCATACCTGAGGACGCACGATCCTTCCACTCGCAGTTGCCCCAGATCTCGACGTAGGATGGTACGCGCGAGGACAGCTGACCGCCGATGCTCTCTTTAAGCTGCTTCAGCCGATCGTCGTGGTTGTCTACATTCGCGCCAATACGATTGATGGTTTCCTCTTGAACGGTGCAAGGCTATACCCAAAAAATTCGTGTGCACAAGTGCACCCATAGTCTCGAGAGTCAAAGCCATGCTACCTCGAGCGTGTGAGGGTTAGGAGGGAACTGTACGAGTAGGCGAAAAATAGCTTCAATGTAACCCATCACCCCTTGACCGCCTGACCCTTTGAACCAAGGAATGAGCCAACTGTCCATGTCTCTGCACTCTCTTTCTCTCCCAAACACCCAACACAATCCCTGTGAAAACACCAGGCTTGCGATGCCAAGGATGTGGAAGAACTGTCTGCTGTTTTCCTTGGGACGTTTGGGATGAGAAATGAAGAACCATGTGTTCATGTGGGTGTATGGGATTCCCCCCCCCATCCAGCGAAAATCAAAACCAGGAGCCCGCCCAGGAGTCCCGATCCTCAGAATCCAAGCGTAGAACCAAGCACACATGTCACCCCCGAAATCCTCAACATCCAAATGAAGACACAAGGTTTGTGATGGCACAGGTGCGGGAAGCATGTGCGTTCATCTGGCTGGGGGGGATTTCTGGAATGAGAAGTGAGGAGCCCGTGCATTGCCATTTGGAGTTTGGGGTTTTGGCGAATTCCCGCCTCCAGCGAACGTCCAACCCTGGAGCCTTTACAGGAGCGCTGATCCCCAGAACCCCAGAAACAAAAAAAATCAACGTGAAAACACATTGTGTCCTCAAACCTCACCCCAACAATCCCAAAAACATCCAAATGAATGCGCACGGTTACCGAAACCCTGACATTGCAAACCTTGTGATTTCAGTTGGATGTTTTCGACTTCTGGGATGAGAAGTGGGGAAGTCATGTCCTCGCATTTGGGTGTTTGCGATGTTTGGGATTCTCAATCGGAGCTCCTGAGCGGGCTCCTGGGTTTGATTTTCGCTGGAGGAGGAAGGGGACAAACCCAACAAATACTAACAGTCCAACTGACAGCACAAGGTTTCCACATCCCTGACATCGCAGACCTTGCGGTTGCACCGGGGTTGTGACGGGTGTCTGGGGGGGAAAGAGAGGGAGAGAGAAAGAGAGAGAGAAAAACAAAAAAACAGAGACAGAAACAAAGAGAAAGAGAGAGACAGAGACAGCGACAACGACAGAGAGGCAGAGAGAGAGTGAAGCAGACTCCGGACCAGGCTGATCTTAATGGGCAGATCATTGAAACGTACTTGAAATGCATCTGGAATAGGGCAAGTTCTAGATACAGACGAGTCATATTGGGACTCCGATTGGGATCGAATCCCACCAGCCCTCTGGGCGCAGGTGGTCTAGGGCGTTTCCCTTTCCAACCTCCTGCCTTGCCCTGCTCGGGAGGTGTACATCCCCCCCCTCCCTGCGTTTGGACGGGGGGGGACGGACCCATAGCAGCGTCCAAGATGGCCCAAGATGGCTCCAAGAGGGCCTCCGAGAGCGCAAGATGGCCTCCAAGATGGCCCAAGATAGCGGTATACGGGTCAAGATAGCCTCCGACACGCGTCCAAGAGGCCTCAAGACGGCCCCAAAACGGTTTCAAGTGCCCTCCGAGGCCTCCAAGGACCCTGCCAAGAAGCCAAAATCATTTCAAAACCAAAAAAAAAACAATGTGCTTTGCCTTCTCGCTGTTTCGCCTCCGAAGGGCTCTTGAGGCCCCAGAATAGCCCAAGACAGCCCCAAGAGGGGCCCAAGAGAGCCTCAAGACGGCCCCAAGAGCGCCCAAGAGCGCTCCAAGAGCGGGCCAAAAGGGCCCCAAGACGGCATTGTTGAGCCTCCGATGGGGGGGGGGCAAGAATTGCCCCCCCCGCCCCCCCCCCCCCTTCCTTAGCCATAAGGAAAACGGCCCGAGAGGCCTCCCCCCCCCCCCCCCAAAGAGCCCCAAGAGGGCTCCAAGACCCCCAAAAGAGCCCCAAGAGGGCCCCAAAAGAGCCCCAAAAAGGCCCTAAGAGGACCTCCGGAGAGCCCCAAGAAAGAGCCCCAAGAGGCCCCAAGAGGGGCCCAAGAGAATCCCAAGAGGGCCCCAAGATGCCTCCAAGTTTCGGAACGCACGCGAGCTTAAGATACAAATCGGTGCAACAACCATTACGACTCATCGAAATACCCCTCACTTCTCATCGAAGCACCATCGTAATCCCACCAGCCCTTTAGGGCGTGAGTGGTTTAGAGAGCCCCCTATGTCCTCAACCCCCCAACCCCCTTCTTCCCCTCCGGGGAGGGGTTTACCCCTCCCCCTACCCCCTCCCCCTGGGCCTGGAGAAGGATTCCCGCGGGTCGTTGGGGGGGTCTTTTTTGACTCCTGGGGGGGCCAAAAGACGACGACCCTCACGAGGATTCTGGCCCCGACGGGGGGGTGTAGAAAAAATGCTCTCCTCTTCTGTGAAGCCAAAATCATTGATTTTACTTGGGTTTCGGCCCCATTTTGGCCTTCTGAGGGGGCAGCGCTCCTCGTCCTTCATCGCAAAATCATTGATTTTACGCAGGTTTTGGGCTCATTTTGTCCTTCTCAGGGGGCGGCCCTCCATTGCGCTTCTGAGGAGCTCGCCCGAGGCCCCAAGATGGCCCCAAGAGGCCCCCAGGAGGCTCCCAAGAGGCCTCCAAGAGGCCCCCAAGAGGCCCCCAAGCGGCCCCCAAGGCCCCAAGAGGCCCCAAGAGGCCTCCAAGAGGCCCCCAAGAGGCCCCCAAGAGGCCCCCAAGAGGCCCCAAGAGGCTCCAAGAGGCCCCCAAGAGGCCCCACGAGGAGCCCGAACGACTCACACCAGGACGAGGGGCCCGAACGACTCACACCACGAAGAGCCCGAACGACTCACACCACAAGGAGGGGCCCGAACGACTCACACCAGGACGAGGCGCCCGAACGACTCACACCACGAGGAGCCCGAACGACTCACACCACGACGCGGGCCCCGAACGACCCACACCACGAGGAGCCCGAACGAGTCACACCAGGAGGAGGGGCCCAAACGACTCACACCAGGATGAGGGGCCCGAACAACTCACACCACGAGAAGCCCGAACGACTCACACCAGGACGAAAAGCCCGAACGACTCCTACCACGAAGAGCCCGAACGACTCACACCAGGAAGAAGGGCCCGAACGACCCACACCAGGACGAGAAACCCCAAACGACTCCAATCACGAGGAGCGTTTTCTCTCCCTCCTCCTCCGCTTCCTCCTTCTCCCGCCCCCCCCACAAGGAGGATGTACAAGGAGGCGGGAGGAAGGAGGAACAGGGGAGATATGCGGGCCCACGCGGACACACGCCTGAAAAACACGACTGTCGGCATGCTTCGCAAGAGTTGCTGCTGTGAGATGGGCTGGTGGGGATACGCGAAGCGTAAAGAATGTGCACTGGTTTCCATCTGAAACTTCAATGCGGGAAGCTACGTGTGATGCTTGTGTTCTCGAAAACGGCTGCGCGACTGCATGCGTTCTGCCGCCCCTGATTCACCAACTCCCCTGCTGATCGTTTCTGGATGGGCTGGTGGGGATCCTGTTTGTTCGCGGCCACCAGCGAACGCGCAAGCGGCGAGAGAAGTTGTCCGGGCCGACGGGCAAACCAAATTAGCTACAAAACGCGCCGCAAGCCGGCCGGCCCATTCACCAAGCAGCAACGGGGCTGTGCGGGAGGCTGACAGCCGGGGGCATCCAGGGAAACTCAGGCTGGTGGGGATATTTTTTTTGGTCGCGGCCGCCAGCGAAGAGGCAGGCGGCGGGCAGGGAGTCCGGGAAAACGGGCAAGCCTAAATAGCTACAAGAAGCGCGAGCCGGCCGGCCCGCTCACAAAGCAGCCGCGAAGCTGCAGGGGAGGCTGACTGCGGGGGGCATCCTGGGAGCTCGAACAATTGCGGGGGGCATCCGGCGGGCGGGCTGGTGGGGGTACTTTTTTGGGTCGGCGGCCGCGCGACAACGGTCTGGCGGCAACAGCGATGTCCGGGACTACGGAATACGGCAAATTACACGCGATGCGTGAAGTGCACATGCACTGCGCAAAATGCTCTGCATTAGGGCAAACGCACATAGGCGCCGGCCGCACCGAAGTGAAGCGGACAGCAGTGCGAGTGCAACGAATGAAGTCGCTCTGTTGGCGCCAAGCTCCGAGCAACTCCGCAAGCCGACAGCAGGCAGTCAACATCGGAACAACAACGCTGAAGACTGAACCACTCAGCGCGAAGTCCGGACACCACCGCCGTACGTGGGGTCGGTGGAGAAACGAGGGCAGAGGAACGGCTGGGACCTACAGAGCACTCACTCCGCGATCCACACCGCTGCCCGGGGGGGGGCCAGTGTGTCGGCCATCGTATCCGAAACCAGAAGCTGGTGGAGATACGCGAAGCGTCAAACATTGAAATCGAATTAGAGTTGGGCAGATCACAGGTCCAGCGGTTTTGAGTCGGGCCCGTCTGAAATATGATTGGAATCTGACCCGAAGCCATGAGAACCCACATTGGAATCGAATAAACATATAGTTGAAATGGAGCTAATATCTAATTCCACTTGGGCAGATCCCAGGCCCATCTGATTTCAAGAGGATTACTTTTGGAATCTCGTTCGCTCGAACTGGAATTGAGCAAATCCCAGATCCAGCTGATTCCAATTAGCTTCCTTCCTGTTGGAATCGGATCAGAATAGAATAGGGATGGAGTGGATCCCACATCCACCTGATGCCAATGTGATTCGACTGAAGTCGAAGTATGACATACTTGGAACAGAGCAGATCCCAGGTCCAGCTGATTCGAACCCAATTCCAGCACGAAAAACCACGGATAATCAATGAACATGAAAGATGGACGAACATGCACAGATGAAAAAGAGACGGGCGATCAGTAAGAGTACGAATGGAGAGCTCAAAGACCGATGCAAACAGAGTGGGTGCTGAGGGGGGGCTGCGCATTTGCAGATGTCTATGAGTAAATTACATATACATATACGTATATATATATGTATACACATCTATATGTGTGTATATATACACACGTGAGACGCAATAGCCATTCCACATACGTATGTGTATACGCCAATATAGATATAGACAGACACGCCTGTGTGTGGACCCTCTGTCAGTCCTGGGGGACCCGCCCCAGACCCCCTTAGATCCCTCCTGTGTGCCAGCTCACTGCAGCCCCCACGTCGTCATCTCCTCCTCAACCTTCCTCCTCACCATGCTTCAACTCCACCTCCTCGTCCTCCGCCTCCTCCTCCCTCATCCATTCTCCCATATCCATCCTCACCCGCCTCCCTCCCTCTCCACTCCTGCTGAATGTCAGCCCGCTGCAGCCCACCCCATCCCCGTCATCTCCTCCTATTCCCCCTCCCCCAACACATCCTCCTCCTCCTCCTCCTCGTCCTTCCCCTTCCCCCTCCCCCCTCGTTTCTCATCCCCCCCCCCTCCTCGTCGTCGTCGTCCTCCTCCTCCTCCTCCTCCTCCTCCCCCTCCTCCTCCTCCTCCGCATCCTCTGCATCCGTCCCCATCCCCTCCTGAGTGCGAACCCACTGTAGCCCCCCCTCGTCGTCAAGGATGCCAACGCTAGAAAAAACACTCGAACCTCGATGCTGGGTCCTCGAAGCTCCTTCTTGGATCAAAACTCGCCCCCCCACGGCATGCTGAGGTTCGTCTGAGCAGGAGTTCGAAGCGAATCCAGCAGGGGCAACAAGAAGCCTCCAAGACACACCATGTACAGATGTGCAGACATACCCTAACAAAAACAATTGAATTCGACCCTCGGGTCTCGTCGCTCGATCCTCCAGGAGGGCCCCGTTCGCTCCCCTCCTGAGTGCCAGCCCACCGCAGCCCCCCCGTCGTCGTAGAGGTTCATGTTGCAGCAGTTGGGCCACTCGGCCTCGTCGTTCAGCCCTGCCCCGCTCCCCCTCCCGCGCCCGGCCCTGTCGACGGGGGGGAGAGAGAGAGAGAGAGAGATGGAAAGGAGGCAGAGAAAGAGAGAAAGAGAGAGACAGAGAGACAGAGAGAGAGAGAGTGAGGGAAAGGGAGAGGCAGAGGAGAGGGGAGTGAGATAAAGAGAGATAGCAGGAGTGAAACAAGGAGGCATGTTCAAAATGACTCAGAGAAAAAGTGAGAGAGACAAACAGCATAAAAGGTAAACAAGAGAGAGTATGATAAAAGCGGACGAAGGCATGTTACCAAACGGATCTGAAACAAATGGCAATACCAACGAGTTTATCCAATACTGGTTGACAGTTGAAAAAGCGCGATGTCCCATCTGCGAGCCCAAGAGAATTCCATGAGCCGACACCCTAAGAAAGTGAAGTGCCCGGGTTAAACGGCACTCCGCTGGAGCTTCTCAGAAGCTCCCTCAAGTGGCGACAGCTGCGTCAGAGGCAGCGAGCAGAAACGGAGTACTAGGTTGGATCTGCGGAAACTCCGCTGGGCACCAACTCAGAGCCGCGAAATGGCTCCCAGACGGCCCATGAGGCACCCAATGCTGCGCCACGATGACCCCAAGGTGACCCCAGAGGCCAGGAGTCGGCCTCCAAAAGAGCGAGAAGACGGCTCGAAGACACCCCAAGAACGCGTTAGGGTGGCTCTGAGACGCCCCCTGGTGGCCGTAAGACTCTCCCAAGCTGCCCTGAGACGCCCAAAGGATGCCAGGAAGGTCCCAAATGGCCACTAACGACCCCCTGCTGGCCTCCAGAACATTTCCGATACGGCGTCGTGGCGAATGACATCATCACGAACTCGCTCTACTAAGAGTCGGCCGAATGGCGTGTAGATAGCAACAAACATACCAGATAGTCAAAACACACAGCTGGGTGGGCTCTGGGAGCGGCCAGCGGCCAGATGGGGGGACGAGGGCAAACCCGTTCAAAATCAGTCCCCGGACCCTCCCGGGGTCGAAACTGACAAAGATTCGAGCAGCGCCCAGCTGTGGCGACGAGAGGGCCCCTTTCTCCCCCCTTTCCGCTGGCCGGAACCAGTGCTGGGCCATCTTAGACCCCCAGCTGGCTCCAAGCTGGGCTCGGCCCTCATCACCCACATTGGCCCGAGCTTCACTGCCAGGGGTTATCACCCTGAGTCTCGAAGCTCGGCCGCGCGCCAGATCTGCCAGGCTCCAGAGTCCGAAGGTGGCGAGCACATGAGTCCAGAGTCCAGACCCATGACCACATAAAGAATGGAACCCAGACCTGCTCTCGATTCAAAAACTACATGAGCATAAACTGTCGGATCTCCGCGAGGATTTCTTGCATGGGCGCTGGGCCTCCTGGCGGCGCCTCCAGCGCTGATCCAGGAAATCCGCCCATACCTCCGAAAGTATACCTGTACGTAGTTGTTGCTCCTCGTTTATCTGGATACGACCTGCCCATGCCAGGGAACGGCCTAGAACAATAATAATAATAAGAAACATAATAATAATAATAAGAAACAACAGTCAGAGCTTTGTGTAAATGTCATTGATTGTCGTTAGGTCCTCCTCCCTGGCGCGCGGAGCGCGCCAGGGGTGGCGCAAGAGGGACCGCCGAGGGAGGCCAGCACCAATCCAAGAAAATTCCGAGCGGACCTCCGAAACCACAAGCTTATGCCATTCTTTCCTCTTCGATGTCCTGTCCCATGCCCCGCCGCAATAGGGCATGCACTCTTTGAGAAGATCGACCATCCACGGCGGGTACTCCGCCGCAGGGACCTCGAAGGGTCCGTAACTGTACGCGCAGGTGCAGCCACGCTTGACCAACCTGCCAGTCCCTATTTTGCAATTCAAGATAAGATAGTGCGTCGGAAGGTAAATGCGGTGAGCGCAAGAGTAACGACAACAATGTACAGACGGTGTCAGGAAACAACCCCTGGGAGGTCTCCGAAAGAACGATGGGGCCATTAAGTTGGATGAAGCCTGATTTAGCTGGGACCTGAGCTGCATCGCAAAAAGTGGTTGCATGATATGCGGTCTTGGGCAGAGCGAGAGGTCACGGAAACGGGCGGTGCCTCAATTATCGAACTCGGGGGCGGCACTAGCGGAGCGGGAGAACCGAGAAAGACGACACAACATCGACATGGGTGCCCGTGCACGTAGGGCGCCGGCGTGTCGCACAGTCATCAACGCAGCATGAGTCCAAAGCCGAGAAGCAGCAGCAGCCGACACTACCTGGCTCATGGACTGGAGGTTTCGCGGTCCCCCTCCTCGTTCCCCCTCCCCCCCTCTCCTCCTCCCTCTCATCTCTGCGCACACCGTCCCGGGTCGGATCGACTTGGCCGCCCGCGGTGGGATGTGGCGCAATGAGCAGTGAGCACACTCACCTGACGCAGCTTGACGATCGTCTGGGCATCCCGGCTACAGGAGCCCGTCTTTCCACTCGGCTACAAGCAAGACAGACTAGGCAAAGCCAGCCTCGGAGAGCGGCTTTATGGGGGCGGGGGGGGAGGGGCAGACCCTACCGCGCTAGCCTCCGCCACCGCGCACGCACCGCATTCGAGCGAAGGGCCGTTCTTACGTGTGGTCGGTTTTCCTGTGCAAGCGTTGCTGTTGCATGTCGATGGTCCTCCTGCTTCCACTCAAACACCACGGCACAGTCAGTAACGGTCTGAAGCCGGCACAACGTCGCGGCCGGTGTGTCCAGCCCTTTTTTGTCGGGGGTCGGCCCGTGCTTTTGCAGCCTTGCCTTTGCAGCCTGCCTGCCTTTGCTGCTGTTGCTTGTCGATGGCCCCGTAGGTGGAGGTCGGACATTCGTGGCTGGGGGTTGTAACGTGTTGCCGTTCGCCTGCGTAGGGATGGAGGCGGCACAGTGCCGTACCGCATGTGGCCATGCATGGCATCTTCGAAAAACCTTCCCGTTGGAGTAGGAGGGTGGAATTCAGGAGTGTGGTGGCGAAAAAATAGGACTCATGAAAGAGGCCTCCGCGAGAATGGAGGTAACACTGCAAGTGTCCTTGCGGTCGTGCGTAGTTATGTTCTTCCCTCCGCGCAAACCCACTGCACCCGGATGTTCCACCATGTCAGTAATCCACCAGATAGTGCCCCGGATGGTGAGGAGTAGAGCAACAGCTGACCACCATAGGCCAGCTTAGTTAACAAGTTTGAAAGGGGTTGGGAAGCCCAACCAGCAGCTTCGCCTAAGGCGAAGCCCATATCAAACTCTGCTGTACCGTAGTAGCGATCGTCCCAGAAATAGGAGATCGTCGCGGGAGCGACGGGCTATGTCAAGCGAAAATGCTTTCGGTCTCAATGGCAATTGGTGTGCCTCGCAATGAGGCACAGCCATATCTTGGCGGCCAGCCGCTTAAGTACAAACGGCCGCGGACAAAAGCTCGCTATCTCTCCCCTTTGCCGCAGCTCCCTTCAGAGTCCAGGGAGACGATTCGGTCCAAACCGCCCCAGTTTGCCTGCTGACGATTCCCAATGGCCCCCGAGACGTTTGAAAAAGCTACTACGAGGCGTTCCACGAAGGCCTCCAGAAGCAAAAGTCGGCTCATTCCCAAGGGGACACACCCATTTTCAGCACATTCGCCTCTTGGGCTTCCACGAGGCCTACGACGACCCAAGAAGCATCCGACATCGACCCCCTACAGCCACAGAGGCTTTCAAAAGGGTCCCAAACGGCCCCCGGGCGCCCCGCGAAGGCCCAAGAAACTATAGGAACGGCCCTGGGGAGCCGCAGGACGGTCCCAAGAGGGCCCCAAGACGGGCAAAGAGGGTTCTTAAAAGGCCTCCTGGCTGGCCAAAGTCGTTCAATAGTACCCCAAATCGTCCAGCATTGCCTCCCGACAGCCCTACAGGCCCCCCAAACGCCTCAAGACGTTATCCAAAGGCGTCCCAAGAAGCCTTACAGAAGCAACAACCGTCCCATTCTCGATGGGAAAATACATATTTCCAACACGTTCGCGTTTTAACTTTTCACGCGGCCCCTGAAACCTGAGACCCCTTGCTCGCCCCAACACGCCACCAGGACGCGGCCCAAGAGGCCCTCCACACGCAAACGTGGGCCCGTTCCCTAAAGGGAAACGTCCAAGTTTAGCACATTCGGTTCTTGGTCTTTCACGAGGCCCACACACAGCAACCCTCAACAAAAACCAAATCAATTCAAGGAAACCCCATGAGGCCCACACACAGCAACCCTCGAAAAAAACCAAATCAATTCAAGGAAACCCATATGCCTCAAACGGCCCACAAAAATCCCCAAGAGGGGCCCCGCAGTCACCGAGGAGGGCCACAGGACGGCCCCAATGGGCTCCCCCGACGGCCCCAAAGGGCGACGACTTGCGAAGAAATGGTTCCAAAACGTCCGGCATTGCCTCCGGGCGGCCCCAGAGGCCCCCTGCACGCCCCGACGCGCCGCCAGGGCGCGTCCCAAGAAGCTCCCAGAAGCAGCCTCGGCCTCTTCCCCAAACGCCCAAATTTCGCACGTTCGTTTCTTGGCCTGTCGCGCGGCTCACAGCAGACCCGCGAGGCGCCCTAGACGCCCCAACGCGCCACCAGGACGCGCCCCAAGAGGCCCGGCAAAACCAAACCTCGGCCCCTTACCGAAGGGAAACGTTTAAGTTGAACGCGTTTGCTTTTTGAGCTCTCGCAAATCCCACGGCAGCCCAAAAATCCACCAACATCAACCCCAAAAACCCCACACGCCCCCCAAAAAGGTCCCGGACGGCTCAAGCGGGCCCCAACAGGGCTCCCGAAACCACCAGGGAGAGCCCCAGGGAAACCCGAATGGCGAATTCGAGCAGTTCGCCCCGAAAAATATGAAGCGCGCCTGCACCCAAGAGACCCTGACGGGGATCCACAATGCCCCCGAATGACCCCGGGGCCCGGAAGCGGCCCTTTGACGACGAAAACAACGAAAAAATTGAAGAACGAAGATTCTGCAGCAAATCGTTCACCACGGCCCCCCGGACCATTCCCGGAATCCAATCGCAATCGTTTTCCCAAACGCACCCAGCCGCGGCGACAGGGAGGGGGCTTGGAACACCCCAAACAACAACAAACCTCCCGAACTCGACGGGCGACTTACTCCGCGCGAACTCGTTCCCCGAACCTCTCCCCGGGTCCGCCGATGCAATTTCTCGTTCCATGTCCGTCTGGTTTTGAAAGTCCTGGGGCCCAGCATCGGCCCCGGGAGACCCAAACCAATTTTAAAAAACAAGCCAATTCAAACAAAAAGCTCTTGCACGTCTACCTCGATCGAGAAGAAATAGAGAGAAGAAGGACAAGGAGGAAAATAAAGAGGAAGAGGAACAACGATATAGAGTTCATCATCGCCGCCGATGTCTCGCAGTTTTTTCGTAGTCTTTCGACCACCCGAAGCATCTCCTCGAATTCAGCCTCCGAGAACTGTTTTCGGTGCCCGGGACCACCGCCGAGGGACCGGGATGAGGACCGACCTCCCTGGCCAGTGCCACCCCTTCGCAAAGGAAGGGGAACGGGATGGATCGAGGCTCGAGGCATGAAACTCCTGGTTATCGTGCGCTCTCCGCCCCCTTCTGGGCCTTCAGGAAGCTCCTCGTCGACGCAGCTGGGCCCGCTCTCGAACTTCTGGCCGGACGCGCCCCAGCTGACTCTCAACGATCCCCGATCCTGTCCAAAGGGTGGAAAAAGGAGGCCTAGGACAAGCCCCGCGAAGCCCCCACAACTTCAAAACAATCCCCATGCAAGGCCCCCCTTTGAACCCGCTACGCAGGACAGGCCGATGCCCAAATATTGACCAGCGATCGCGCGCGTTCCGCGAACTCCGTCCTTCACACTTGCTGCCGCCCCAACGGGTCGGCGGCGCGGCGCATGCCAACGAGCCCCCGAAGGCCGCGCCTTCCAGGCCGGCCATGGTCGCCGTTCCGTGGCTGCGCAGCGCGGTCGCCACGGTCTCGAGCCAGGTGGCCTCGCGGGCTGACGCCCCGCCCAAGGCGCCGAGAGAATGGAGAAACTCTTCGCCACCCAGCCCGAGACAAGGCCCAAAGGCCACCAAGAAGATGCCAGCGCCCAAGGCGGAACGGGCAATGGGGCCTGACCCCTACCCGAGACAGGGATCTGGGGGCCCGCGCCCTCCCCATCACGAAACTGGGTCTCGGGACCTGCGCCCCGCCCCAGACGGGGATCCAGGGGATTGCGCCCTCCCGCGCACGAACCTGAATCCAAGGGCCTGCGACCTCGCCCTCGCGAAACTGAGACCTGGGGCCCGCGCCCTACCCGAGAAGGGGATCGGGGAGCCTGCGCCGCCCCCCGCGCGCGACAGGGGCCCGGGGCCTGCCCCCTACCCGAGACAGGGATCTAGAGGCACGCGCCCTCCCCCTCACGAAACTCGGAACTGGGGCCTGCGCCCCGCCCGAGACGGGGGCTCAGGGGCCCGCGTGCAGCTCGAGACAGAAAAGGGGGGGCAGCCCCCGACCAGCTGACGCATAGCTCGAAACCCGGCTTGGCCGCAAGCCACGACGACGCCCGCGAGTTGCCAGAAAGTGCGAAATTATGCCGGGAACGCCCGCGCCGCCTTGGCCCAACGCCCGCGCCGCCTTTGGGCGCGCCCTGCGCGCGAGCGCGACTCCCCAGAAAGCCGCCGCGGCAGGGGGGCCACGGCTTCCAGCCAGGCAAAACTGACGAGGCAGTCAGGGGACAGCCCCGCCCGCGCGAGCGTTTTCGTCTGCCGAATCAGAAAACCAACAAGATACCTAAATTCGAAGGGGAAGGAGGGGGGGGCGGACCCTGCGCGCGCGCGCGCGGAACGCGAGGCGGCGCGGCGACGGGGCGGGCGGGGCGCGCGCGGACCGCGAACGGACGACGCCGGCGGACGGGAACAGGCAGCGGCAGCGCAGGCAGGCGCGAAAAGCAAGCACGCACCGACAGGGCAGCGCAACCGGCGACGCGAACGGTCGCATGCAGCAGCAGCACCGGCGCGGAACGCGAGGCGGCGCGGCGGCCAGGCAAGCGACGTGCGCGCGGACCGCGTAGAAACGACGAGAAAGAACGCGCGCCAGGGTGGCGCCCGCCGCGCGCGCGCGGCGCCCCTTCCAATATGGCATTTGCCTGCGAAGCGCACGCGCCGCGGTGGGCAGTGCCGCCCCTCCCCGCGGCGCCCCGCGCCTGGACAATGAGGCACCTGCGATAAAGAAGGGGCCGCGGACGCCCCCCCGGCGGCGGCCCGCCCCTGGCGGCGCGATGTCCCGCGCCTGCGCAGCGAGGCCGCGGTCGCGTCGCCCTGACGCGCGTGCGACCCGCGGAACCGCGGCCGATTTGTGCCCGCCCACAACGGCGCACCTCCGCGCCTTCGTGCGCGCAGCGCCGCTGCGCGCCCGCCTCAAGAAGCCCCTAGGGAACCCTGGGAGCACCCCCAAGAGAGCCCGAACCCAAAGGGGCAAATAAAATATGCACCATGTTCGCTTCGCGGGCCACAACGTCCACAACGGCCCATGGAACCCCGACGCTCGCCCCGCAACGGCCCGGCGGGGGCCCCGAGGCGGCCGCGGGGGCCCCGGGGCCGGCCCGCGACGGCGCCGAAGGGGCCCCAACAGGGACAACTCGAACTGGCGCCTCGCACATCTCAGCCCCAAGACGACACGGGAGACCGACGGCAGTCTCCACGGGAGCCATCAAAAGCCCGAGGCAACCGCCAACGTTCCCGAATCCGCCGACCCTGTCTGCGCGCGCGATGGGTCTGTCCGCGCGAGTCGGTGCATCCTAGAGTCGTCGCCCCCGTCGCCCCCTTTCCCACGCAACCTCCTCCTCAAGTTTGTCGACGACAGAAAAACGTAGCAACGTCGCAGTCGAATCGAAAGGAAGCCCTTCCCCTTTGACCCCTCCCCGATGCGCATCTCCAGGGGGGGGGGGTCCTGGGTCAGATGCGCGCCCCCCCTTCGGGGGGCCCGGGGGCGCAACGAGCGCCGAGACATGCCAGCGCTGGCCCACTGGGTCTCCGAGCCGGTCCAAGGGGGCCCCGATCGCCAAACCATCGGCCCCAAACGCTTCCAGGCCCTCCAGGCTGACCGAGTGACATCCAAGACGCCCCACCAGGCCTCCAAGAGCACTCCCCAGAGGGCCCCGGGAAGCAAAATGCACGACTTGCCTTTCAATGTTGGAAGGGCGTCGGCGCCATCAACTCCCCCGCCCCCCCCACCGCTCAAAAATGTCCGAAGAGGCCCCCGATCTTGCCCCGAGACGGCCCAAGGGGCCTCCAGGAGGGCACCGAAACAGCCCAAGAGGGCCCCAAGACGACCTAAAACGCTTCCGAGGCGGCACCAAGGGCCCACAAGACGGCTCCAAAAACGCGCCCAGACGGGGGACCCGAACTGATAGGTCCCCCTTCTGTTATGAAGCGCGGGCCCACGCCCATTTTGATTCCAACAACAAATGCCCCGCGCAGTTCCTCATCGAATCACTCCCGATCGCGATCGCTACTCAACAGCGCGAAACCATCGCCGTGCAAGCTTAAACGCACCTTCCTCTTGTCGTGCTCGAACACACGCGGCCAGGCCAACCCGCTGGATGCCCCAATCCCCTTAGCCGAGACCATCTAGCAGTTGCCCCAGTTGCTCGCAGCGCAACTGGCATCGAGCATCGGTTGCATAAACCGCCCGCGCGCACAAGGCCCAGACACTTTACCCATGCGTTCAACGCAGATCTCCTTGTTCGCCAAAGCACAACAGAATGCTCCCCTCGCGTCAACAAGTCCCAATATCATTCCGTGTTCAGTTATCACTTCGGTGCCCAATTCATTCCGTCGCAGCCAAGGAGAGCGGCAGCTTGCGCGCCTCCGAAGGCGAATCCGATGCCCTTCGGATGCGATAAAATTTGTTGGGCCGCTAGGCGGGGCCGATATTCCGGGCGCGTCGTCGCCCCGTGCATCTGTCGACCCATCTGGCGCTGATTGGTCGTGTTCCGGGCTCCGATCGACATCGACTACCTGATGCTTGTTGACTTGCTCCGTCTCCCCTACTCGGCCCGCGACGAGAGGTCGCATGCTCTCTTACTTCCACACTCATCATGCTGCGCGGCTAACACCACTTGTTCCACGGGCCTCACGTGCGCGACCTGGACTACCAGCAACGCTTGACTCGCGCATTTAGCGCGTTCCCACTTGCGAGCCTGGGTGCCCCCCTCCCCCCCGCGGGCTGTTAATTGATAGCGGTCGGGACATTCCTATCCCCGCCTTGAAGATCTCCCCTCGCCCCCCATGTATTCCTCCAATGTGTGTAACTTGTCGGTCCTCGATTAACTGGCCAGAGCCTAGGCCGATCGTCGCCCTGCGAACACAAGCGCTTCGTGTTGGGCCGCGTTTCTCCGTTGGCGTCGCCCCCTGAGCCCAATGATCTGCCCCCGCCAATTAAAAGTCAACGCGTGTCCCATCTTCTCCGCGTCTAATTTCACCGCGCCAGCAAACCTCTGCATCCAAATGCGCCACATTGTTCACCTCGGCCTGAAAAGGGCACCCTCCTCTCACACCCTGCTTCCATTGCGCCACTAAGCCCATCAGAACGGCACGACTCCTAAGCGTCGGGGCAGATTTCGGCCCTCTTCGCTCGGCCCCCACCCGTGAACTCCCAATGTCGGCGCTGGCTCTTCCATTGTAAATCGCCGTTGGAGATGAACCGCGACGACTCGCCCACTTCCAGCGCCCGAGCTGAATTTGGCACGCATCCCCCACCCCACAAACACACGCGCACACACGCGCGCGCAGGCACACACACACACACACACGCACACACACACGCACACACACACACACACGCGCGCGCACGCGCACGCGAACGCACACGGACGCACACACACACGCGCACGCACACACACTCTCTCTCTCTCTCACCATGGGCGTTAGCATCTGCATGCCTCAGCAGTCTCTGCGCGGCTACGGCTATCAAGCTGGAACTGCCAGCTGGATGCTCGAAGGGAAAGTGCGCGCGCGCCGCCTCCCTCATTGATTCCGCGCGTCTCGAGGGCGGAGTGAAGGCGCTTCAAGCCGCCGCCCCGAATCTCCCTCGTCGCATCTCCCCCGGATCGACTAAAGCCGAACGTTCGCCGTCGATCGATGACAGGCAAGCTGGGGCGAATGACAGACAAGGAGGGTTGCGGACTTGCGCTCGACAATATTCTCCCGGCCTCGCCGCTGCATCCCGACGGTTGCCATATTCATCGCGGGCAGTCAATCCGCGGCGAATCTGGGGGCGAGTCTCGCGGCGTCCGCCGCGCCCGCAAATCAGGCGGGCGAGGCGGCTCCAGGGGCGCGGGCTTGGACATCATACTGTCATGTTCCGCAAAACCTCGCTGCCCCCTAATATCGACAACCTCGCGGGGTGTGATCGCGCCTTGGTTGCCCGGCCACCAGCCGAGGTTTTCGCTGCTGCGCATCAACTGGAATCCTCGCCCGAGGTCACCGATAGTTCCCGCGTCTGTTCAAGGGGCATTGGCATTATCCGCAAGTAAAGGTCCAGGGCCGATCTCCCCGCCCACGCCCAAACTTCCCCTTGGTCCTCGACGCCGTGGAAGAGGCGGCGCCAGGCCATGGAGAAAGCAATTCGCCTTCGTCGTTTGCCCCATCCTACTCCAACTCGCCCCCCCCAGCCCATGCCCCCGTAAATATCGCCCCCCATGCGCTGTTTCAATCGGCGCGAACTTCCCCAATCTCACCCGCGCCACTAATCATCGCATGGCTCGCGCGCGCCCCGCCCCGCCAGGCCACCCCCCTATGCGAGCCTGAAATCGTCGGCCTCGCACTTATCAACAGGGTTCGCGGAGCCCCGCGCTGCCCGATGGCTTTCAGAACCCCGAAGGTCCACGCGTCCAAAGTGGGGTTTTCCGCCTCGCCCGACGGCAGTTTCTTCCTGGGTTTGCGGCCCCTGCCTCAATTGAGCCGCAACTCGCGTTTCCTGACTATTCGGATCGACCTGCTGCGTTAGCCAATCAGTAGGACGCGATCTGCAATCGGCGTCAAGCGGTTCGCGCGTCGCGCCCCCACTGGCGAGGGCCCTGCAACCATCGCGCCCTGGCGCGGGACCCACGACCAAATGCTCAGTTCTCTGAACCGCAATCCCCCGCGCAACGACGGGTTCGGCGTCGGATTTGTCGTCGCCAACAAGGGGCTTCACAACGGGGATGATATTCCTCGTTTGCACCTCGCACTCTGCAAAATTAAAGCCAGGCTGCCAAGGGCACCTTCATGTTGGTTACGTCGTCGATGATTCATATTCCCCCCATCCCCGCCCCTCCGAAACTCCCCAGGCGAATGCCCACGCGGCGGCCTGCGCTCATGTCCGGACCGGTTTCGTTGAATCCGATGAACACTCCACTGTCCCACCTGCCCCCTAAGTAATGACGGCCCATTGTGCCCCGTGCCTCGATGGCGCGATGCGCGCCCCAACGTTCAGCAGCGACTCATTGAGTTCCCTCCCTCCTTGCCCCCCGCGGGCAAATGCGCTGCCGGCCCCGGCCGCAGACTCGTTGAAATCAAAGCGGATGGGTGAAAGCATGAAGTTTCCCGATATTATGTTTGCTAGTTATCTTCGAGAACGCTCTCTACGGCCATTCCATGGCCTTGCGCATCCTCCTACACCTCCTCCTCGCCCCCCCATCCCACCTCCGCCTCGTAGTCATCAGAATCATCATCAACATCAGCACTGTCATTACCATCGCCATCATCAGCATCATCGGCCTTATCATCATAACCCGCATTCTTATCATTCTCAATATCCTTATCATCCTGCTCTTCTTCCTCCCTCTTGGTTCATCCCCATCCTCCTCCTTCTCATCCTTCCCCGATCCACCTGCGACCCGGCTGGGTTGAATGCCGTCGCGGGGTCGCAAGGCGAGCATGCTGCAAACCGAGCAGCCGACATTCACGGGAACTGCTACGGAGAGCACGCCTGCCATGCATCCCGCGGGCGCGGAATGCCCGCGCCAGTGGCGCCGTGTCGTGTCCCCTGGCGCTCGTCGTGCTGGTCGGCAATTGGTGTTCATCGTTGTCATGTTCGTCGTCTCCCACTTTGCTCGCCGTTCGGGATCGTGGAGTTTTCGGGCTGACATGTTGCTAGCTCCTGCCCACGTGAACCACAACATCGACAATCTATATTCCAGTTTGCTGTGCAGCTGGTGGCCTTGTGGGTTGCCTTGTATGTAGATGATGTCTGAATGGCTCCTCTCTCTCTCTCTGCTATCGGGCCTTCTCGGCCAGAAGAGCATGAGCGTTGCGTTGGGTTTCGCCGGCGTGATATCTGTCACATTCCTTGGGCGTTGGTCGCGCGATATGATGAACACGCATTCTGTTTCGCGACGGAATGCTATTATGTGCAATGCAAAGGTCACATCCAAAAAAAAATCTGACAACCCCCCGGACAATCTGGACAACCCCATCCAAAATGCATGCCATAGGCGCCCCAGCATGTGATTGTGGCGGGCGCCCGAGCGGCAGACCCTTTTACGGATGTGACCGGCGCTGAGGCTAGAGCACCACGCCTAATGATGAGGCGGCATGTGGTCAGCGCGACGGCGACAGCACCAATTCCAAACGGATGTGTTTAATGGTATGCATGACAATGATATGCGAACGTGCTGACAAGACGACGCGGCCCGGGCAACCCCTTGGAGCACCCCACAAGTATTGGGACAACCCCGTTCGGACAACCCCCTCTGGGACACGCCTTCCCAAGATGTTTCCATAGGGTACCGTACTGAGTGTCGTCGTGGCGCTCTGCGTCAGCGTCATGGTGTCCGTGGTGTTCAAGCGAAAAATTCGATTTGATATGATCTCGCCATGGTGTGACCTGAAGACAAGAAACCATGGTGCCCGTGGTGTTCAGAGGAGAAAGATGTTCTGATATGACCTCGCCGTGGTGTCGCCTGAAAACAAGAAGGGGAAATGGCCATAAGTGTCCAGACAAAGGTTTAGAGACGGTTGTCTCCTCCGTCGTCCTCCTTCCTATTCCTCCTCCTCCTCCTCCTTTGCCCCCCTCCTGCTCCCATGGAGTCCAGGGCCCTTCCCTGGAAGCCATGCGGTCTTGCGCGGCATCACGCCCTTGTTGGTGGTCGGCTGGAGCCACTCCGTGCCGTGCTTGATGACATTGAAATAATGCGCGCACTGCGCCTGGCCCCCTCCTCGATCCTCGTCGTCCTCCTCCCTCCGTCTCGTCCCAGTCTGTATCTGCAGGAATATGTGTGAGCTGGCGTTGGCCCAAAACGGTTGGCTCGTGCGCACCCGATGTGCAAACTGTGCGCTGCAAGCTGTGTCATCCGCTCTGCGCATGGCGAAAGCATGTGCAATGTGTGTCCTGCAGGCTGTCAGGAGAACGCTGTGTGCAGGAAGTTCGGGCTGGGCTGGGCAGGGCTCGGACGGGCTGCGTGCAGGCCAGGGTGGTCCCCAAGCGAGCGCCCTTGGCGTTCCCGCGTCGGCCGCGGCAGTGATCCGCCGCGCTGAGGGCGAGAATCAGCCGTGCCTGATCGGCATGTTTTCCACCACGACCATCTCCAGTTGGAGGGGTGGGGGTCCTCCTCCTCCTCCTCCTCTTCCTCCTCGTCGTCCTCCTCGTCCTCCTCCTTCCCCCCCTGCAACTTGTGGTGGTGGAGGTGGAAGACAGGCCCATCGGTGCCCACAGCGAGAGTCACAGGGAGACTCCAGGCGCGAAGTCGGCGCTGACCCCAAAGGCGACGCGCTGTGGCCGGTTCGGGGAAGGAGGCCTGAACGCCTCGGCCCCCCTCCTCCTGTGGACTCCGCGGGCGCGCGATGGGCGGCGGGCTCGGGAGCAAATCATGGGAGGCTTGTGCTGAATGCCGTATGTGGCGTCGACTCGTTTTTTTGGTTGGGGGGAGAAGGAGGCGCAAGAGGGAGGGGACGCCCGCAAAAACATATACCGGCGAATGTACCGTCTGTAACATCGACTATTGTCGATTAGCGTCTGGTGATCGATGGGATAGCGCCGATTTAGCGTCGACGACTGTCGGCCAGCGACGATCTAGCGTCGATGAGCGTTGATTGGGAAGGGCCAACAACACAGTACGGGAGGCTCCCATGAGTTGCCACCGAAGGAGGCAGGAGAGAGGGGAGCGCATTAGTCGAGCCTGGCAGGCTCGTGTCGTGACGGCGTGCCCCCCCTCTTCCACAATGGCGCCCTCTTCAGAGGGCCCAGCTGGGCGCCCACACGGCCTTCGAGCACGGCCCAGACAGCAGGCTGCGCACGAGCACGGTTAGGCGGGCTGACGCCGCGATGACGCTGGCCCGCGCACGGAACGCCCCAAGGAGACACGAACACCCCGACTTATCTGCGCCCCACCCGTCGGGAAGGCGGGCATCGGCGCTGGTTCCGCGGCCCCTCGCGAATCATCCAACCTTACACGATCGGCGCTTCCCGATAGCGCAGATCTTTCGATTACGGCCGACTCGGGCTGCTTTCGTGTATCGGGCGTGAGCTGGAGTCAAGCACTAGCTCCCTGGCCGATTCGGGGCCCCTGGCGGCGTTCCACCTGGGACGCCCGCGCTGTGGTCACCGCCGCGTCGACACGCCGCGAACCTGCCGTGGCGCATCAGTCAAGCAGTTATGGCCCTGTTCTGCCCTGGAGGGAGGACTGGGCAGCCTCGGAGCTGCACCGTGTCCTCTCCCCCCACGCGGTCTCGGCGTTGGCGGAGACTCTGCAGCGCAAAGCGGGACTACCTGGAGGAGCCAAAAGGTACCGATACCGCTACTTACTCCCCAGACCTCTCCTCGGGTGCGTTCTGACTGGAATTGTGGGGCGAATCCAGCGGTGGCGATGAGGGCCTCCCAGGAGGCCGAGACATGCGAAAACGCGAGAAAATAACAACGTCCTCCTCTGACTGCCCGGGCTCTGAGACTGACGGAGGTCAGGCCTCGACTTGCTCTGCGGAGAGGGGGGCCGCGGCACTGGCACGCGCAGCCAGCACACTCAGCACATCCCCATCGCAACGTCCATCGCTCCCTCCCTCCTCGCCCCCTCCATCTCTCCCCGTCACCCCTTCTCCCTCCTCCTACTCCTCCCCCCCCTCCTCCCTCTCCTCCCTGCCCCTCCCCCTGCTCCCTCTGCGTGTCTCTCGTCCCCCTCCCTCCATGACCCGCCTCATACCTCCCACTCTCCCCTCCTCCTCCTACCCTGCCCTCTCCCTGTCCGCACCTCTAGGACGAAGCAAGGCCAATGATATAATCGGACAAATATCAATCGTGAATCTCTGAGATCTGGCGGTCCTGGAAGTTGTACCGCGCGAGCAATCCACAACGCTCTGTCCCAACCCCGCCCGAACCGCCCCCTATCGATGGCTACCCCTGGTAAGCCGCAGCCCCGAGTCCCCTCCGGGTTCCAGGGGCTTCTCAGGAAGCCCGCGTAGGACCTGCGCGAGTCGTCGTACAGGGGATATTCCCACTTGTACATCGGCGCTCTGTCCTTGACCTGGGGAGGGGAGAGACTCCCAAAAAACCGAGCGTACCTTCGAACGTTCTCGTTTATGACGCTGCCTCTTCTTCGAGGTGTTTGGGGGAGATTCTCTGCTGAATTCCGAAATATACGAAGGCTAAGATCGGACAGTTGCAAACGGAGTGGGAGGATAAGTCGGGTCGGACGGAGAAGGGGGGAGGGTGCGCAAAGGGGAGGTTCACGAATCAGCTCGCGTGGCCGGTGTTCCCGGCGCCGGCGGCAGCCATGTATCAAAAAACGCGGTGGGACGCGGAGCCGAATCCAGATGCATGCAGCAGACTTGGCCCCCCCCCTTCCCCGATCTCAGCCCGTTCGTCCGCCCCGAAAAGGAGGCTGGTGATGGGGATCACTGCACGTGGGGAGAGGGAGGGGGGTGAGAGGAGGACTGATCCCACCACCAAACCCTCCGCTGGCGGGCAAGAGGGATCGAGGCGAGGGGGCGGCCTCCCAGAGAAGGCGAGGGGGGCTCCTCGGGAGGCGGCCGCCCTCTCTTGAGCACGGCAATCTGCGCGACGAGGAGGCCCAATACATCCCGACAAACCCAGGGCCCAAGCACAAACGGTCGGAGGTCCGCACGGACTTCATGGGTTGGCGCCGGAACCCCCCTCCCTGGCGCGCGGAGAGCGCCACGGGCGGCGCACGAGGCGCCCCCAGAGAGGCCCAGGACCGAGCAAAGAAATCCGCGCGGACTCCTGAAATGACTACCTACCCAACCACCCCAACCCAACCCGAAGACCCGCATTTCGAATTGGGGGGGTACGGGTTCCATGTGTTGTTTTTCCCATGCTCCCCGACCCCCTCCACCCCCCACACCGGAAATGGAGGGCAAATTGTTTGAACGATACGCCATCAACGCTCGCCGCAAAGCTGTCCAGCTAACTTGGCCGAAACTCCGGCCAAGGACTCAGGCAGAAACAAGTTTTGGCCACGCCACAATTACGATGTTACTTCCTGCAGCCGCCGGCGTGGGCGGACAAATCGTGCCCCCTAGACAAACCCACGCAAACCAAAGGAACTACCTGTGACAGTTATTGCCTGGGCGAGCGGACGAGGAGGAAGAGAGGGGAGGGCGAGGACGAGGAAGAGGAATGCGTTACCTCAGGGACCAGCCTCCAATCGAAGATAGGCCGGGTCGCTCGAAATTGACCTGCTGTCTGTCGAAGGCGTTGGCCAGCACGAGCCTACTGATACGAATTCCCACTTAAAACGTATCTGTCAGATCGGACAAGTGCTGTGTGCAAAGCTTGATGGCTCCAACGGTCCATCCAGAAGTCTGAAACGTAGACTGGTCATACCCCAGCACTCGGAAGTCCCCCGCGAGTGCAGCTCCAGTCGGAGCTAATCAAATTATTTGATTAGCTCCGAAGCAGCAGCGGCGGCAACGGCAGCGGCAAGGAAAGGGAAACCAAATTGAGGCCTGCGGGTTAGGTTGGGGTGGTTTGGTGGGTGGTGATGAAAGTGTACGGATGTCAATTAGACGTCTATTCATATGTCGACATCCCTGAGGCTATTACCGTGTGCTCAGATGGGCCGATGGAATCGGGAAAAGACTCCCTGCTCTGTGACACACGGCCTCACGGCCTTCACAGCTGACCTCCCGGCCTGACGCCATACCTGTCCTCCCACCCCTTTACTCCATCTCATTGTCCTCCCTCCCGTCCTCTGGTCTCCCCCTCGCCTCTCCCTGCCCCGCTCCTGCCCTCACTCTCCACCCCCCATCCCCTGTCTGCTTCTCATCATCCCCCTCCTCTGCCGTAACGAGCAGCTGACCGCTTCTCCTCCGCCCTGCCGTACCTTCTCTGGAGCGTCCCAAGCGTCTTCGCGAGTCTCACAATCCGAAGGATTCAGGGTGAAGCATCTGAGAGACGAGGCCCGCACCTTGCACAGCGGCTCTCTTTAGATGGCCCAGCTCGGCGCCCGCACGGCCTTCGAGCACGGCCAGCGCAACGAGACCCGCAAGTTCTGGCACAGCCCAGGCAGCAAGCTGCGCACAAACACGGTCAGGCGGGCTGAAGCCGCGATGACGATGGCCAGCGCACGCACGGAAGGTCCCAAGGAGGCACGAGCACCCACACTGATCTGGGCCCCACACGTCCTGCGATATGCGGGAAAACGATACGGCAGGCTCTCGTCGTGTCGACCCCGGCGGTGGTTCCTGACACTGCGGGGATCGTACAACCTTGAACAATAGGAAGTTTCCGAAACGCTGGATTGTTCAACGATGGACCGATCCCAGGTCGCCGCCAGCGTTCAACGTTGAACGCCGGCGGCGGGGTCGCCGCCGACCACTCGACGCAACCTGATCGGACAAGAACGGGAAGCGCCGATTTTGTCCATTGGGCTCGTAGGGTGAACAAGAAAAGGATAATAGAGACGACGGAGCGGTGGATGTCGAGGATGGCAGCGTGGATGACGGGGAGGACAGCGAGGGGGGCAGAAGGACAACGAGTAGGAAGACAAGCGCGAGGACGAGGATGAGATGAGGAGGACGAGTACGAGAAGGAACGAAGCGGAAGAGGAGGAGGAGGATAATAAAATTACCCAGTGACGTACCCACCCCATTTGTATCAATGGACACGAGGAGTTTGCCAAAACTTGTATGGACAATCAACTTGATGTGTAAGCTACTTGGGAGGCGTCACTGTGCTGGGCCCCGCAAGCAAGCCTCGAAAGTGGCGACAATTTCACAGATCGCAGCCCCCCAGGGATGGCGAGATCTAATTTGAATCCGCCGTGTGTACCCTCTGTGCTGGGCCCCCCCAGCAGGCCTCGAAAGTGGCGACAGTTTCACAGATCGCAGCCCCCCAGGGATGGCGAGGTCCCATTTGAGTCCGCCGTGTGTACCCACTGTGCTGGGCCCCCCAGCAGGCCGCGAAAGTGGCGACAGTTTCACAGATCGCAGCCCCCCAGGGATGGCGAGGTCCCATTTGAGTCCGCCGTGGGTACCCACTGTGCTGGGCCCCCCAGCAGGCCGCGAAAGTGGCGACAGTTTCACAGATCGCAGCCCCCCAGGGATGGCGAGGTCCCATTTGAGTCCGCCGTGGGTACCCACTGTGCTGGGCCCCCCAGCAGGCCTCGAAAGTGGCGACAGTTTCACAGATCGCAGCCCCCCAGGGATGGCGAGGTCCCATTTGAGTCCGCCGTGGGTACCCATTGTGCTGGGCCCCCCAGCAGCCCTTGAAAGTGGCGACAGTTTCGCAGATCGCAGCCCCCCAGGGATGGCGAGGTCCCATTTGGGCCCGCCGTGGGTACCCACTGTGCTGGGCCCCCCAGCAGCCCTCGAAAGTGGCGACAGTTGCACAAATCGCAGCCCCCCAGGGATGGCAAGGTACAAGTTGAATCCGCCGTGGGTACCCGCTGTGCTGGGCCCCCCAGCAGCCCTCGAAAATGGCGACACTTTCGCAGATCGCAGCCCCCCAGGGATGGCGAGGTCCCATTTGGGTCCGCCGTGGGTACCCACTGCGCTGGGCCCCCCAGCAGGCCTCGAAAATAGCGACATTTTCACTAATCGCAGCCCCCCAGGGATGGCGAGGTCCAATTTGAATCCGCCGTGGGTACCCTCTGTGCTGGGCCCCCCAGCAGCCATCGAAAGTGGCGACACTTTCGCAGATCGCAGCCCCCCAGGGATGGCGAGGTCCCATTTGAGTCCGCCGTGGGTACCCACTGTGCTGGGCCCCCCAGCAGGCCTCGAAAGTGGCGACAGTTTCACAGATCGCAGCCCTCCAAGGATGGCGAGGTCCAATTTGAGTCCGCCGTGGGTACCCACTGTGGTGGCCCCCGAGCAGGCCTCGAAAGTGGCGACACTTTCGCAGATCGCAGCCCCCCAGGGATGGCGAGGTCCCATTTGGGTCCGCCGTGTGTACCCACTGTGCTGGGCCCCCCCAGCAGGCCTCGAAAGTGGCGACAGTTGCACAAATCGCAGCCCCCAGGGATGGCGAGGTCCCATTTGAGTCCGCCGTGTGTACCCACTGTGCTGGGCCCCCCAGCAGCCCTCGAAAGTGGCGACACTTTCGTAGATCGCAGCCCCCCAGGGATGGCGAGGTCCCATTTGAGTCCGCCATGTGTACCCACTGTGCTGGGCCCCCCAGCAAGCCTCGAAAGTGGCGACAGTTTCGCAGATCGCAGCCCCCCAGGGATGGCGAGGTCCCATTTGAGTCCGCCGTGTGTACCCACTGTGCTGGGCCCCCCAGCAGGCCTCGAAAGTGGCGACAGTTGCACAGATCGCAGCCCCCCAGGGATGGCGAGGTCCAATTTGAGTCCGCCGTGTGTACCCTCTGTGCTGGGCCCCCCAGCAGGCCTCGAAAGTGGCGACAGTTTCACAGATCGCAGCCCCCCAGCTGGCACGCAGCGACGAGCGAGGCAAAAGGCAAGAGGGAAGAGAGGGGCGGGAAGGAAGGAAGGAAGAAAAGAGACGCGCGAGCAGTGCTCTATTCAAAACGAGAACCAAACGCAGGATGGTTGGGAAATAGTAATGACAGTAAGTAGCCCGACGAAAAAGACGTCGAACAAGAGAGGGGTCCTCGTGATCTTATGAGGCTACCCTATGGGCTGTTGAGGCCGTCTGGGGCTATTATGGGGCATCCTGGGGGGTTCTTGGGGGCCTCTCGGGGTCCTCATCGGGGCTACTGGGGTCTTCTTGGGCTGTCTGGGCACGTCTTAGGGTTCTATGGGGGCTCTCTCAAGTGAACTTGACGCCATCTTGGGCTGTCTTGGGCCGTCTTGGGGCCATCTTGGGCGGTCCAGGGGCCTCTTCGGTCGACTCGACGCAAACCTACCGTACAGTGACCTTACTACCATGAGGATAATCAAATCCAACGACCACTTCGGCGTGTGTGAGGGGCTTGTCTGTTCGAGTCGTTGTCTCCGTCAGTCGTCATCTCCGTGGTCCCTTCTCCATACCCCCTCCGTCTCAAGCCTGTCAGCGGGAGAAATCTAGCAATGTCGAAATCTCGGAAGGAATCCCCTTCCCTTTGATCCCTCCCCCATCGGGAGGGGGGGGGGACGGGTCCCGGGGGGGGTAGGGACGGGGGTCCCGAGGGATAGGGTGGGTCCCGGGGGGGGGGGGGTCAGATACGCATTCCGCCCTGGGGGTCCAGGGGCCTCAGAAAGTGCCACTACAAACTAGAAGTGCCCCAAGAGGCCCCCGAGACGGTCCAAGCGTGCGTAAAATCCGCCGACCCCTTGTGGGTCTCTAGGCGTGTGAGATGGTTCCCCCCCCTAACCCCCCCCCCGGGACCCCAAACTTTACATTTGACCCCCCCCCCGGGCCGACCACGAGCGCGCCACGGTGCTTGTCCGGGCCCACTAGGGCTTAAAGACGGGCCAAAAAGGCCCGAGGAGGCCTCCAAGACGGCCCACCAGGGCCCCGAGACGCCAAACGAGCGTTCCAAGACGTCCAAGATAACCCCAAGATGGGCCAAGACGTCTCCCAGACGGCCCACGAGTTCCCAAAGAAGCCTCCCAACAGGGCTTCGAGAGGCGAAACCGGATGATGTTCCATTGTGTTTTTCTGTGTTGCTTGCTTGTTCGCCTTCTCGGCTTCCCGACGCCCCACGACGGCCCAAGAGGCCCCGAAGACAGCCCCAAGACAGCCCAAGAGGACTTCAAGACGGTCCCAAGACGGCCCAAGAGGGCCCCAAGACCGCCCACGAGCTCCCCAAGACGGCCCAAGAGGGTCCAACACGGCACCAAGAGGGACCCAAGAGGGCAACCAAAATTTCAAAAAAATCTAGCTCTCCGCCCCAGGAGCCCCAGGGGGCCTCAAGAGTGCCCCAAGACGCCGCCAGAGGCTCCCAAGAGGCCCCCAAAACGCCCCAACGAACCCCCAAGAAGCCCCCCAGAGGCCCCCCAAAGCTCCGAAACGGCACCCCACATGGCTTCAAAACTGTATTCTAAACGCCCCCGAAAAAGGCGTGCCGCGACATCCCGCTACACATACAAGAAGCCTATAAGCCATAACCCATGACCCAGAGCCTTCTCTCTGTGTCCCCCTCCTCCTCCTCCTCCCCCCCCTCCTCCACCTCGGCCCTCAAGTGGCTTCACAACTGCTTTCCAGACGGCTCCGAAAGGCGCACCGCGAGATCCCGATACACATACAAGACGCCTCTACCCCATAACCCATAACCCATAACCCAAAGCCTCATCTCAGAGTCCCCCTCCTCCTCCTCCACCTCCCCCTCGCTCCCCATCCTCCTATTCCTCCCCCCGTTCATTCTCATCATCCTCGATTCTTCTCCCCCCCCCCCATCCTCCGCCTCACCTTCCAGTCTTCTCTCCCCGTTCTCCTTTTCCTCCCCAGTGCGCGCGCCCGATTGGGCATCACTTGCACGGATTGCAACTCAGGGTGCCCTTCTCTGAGCCGCGCGCGACATGGGCAGGGTCGGGGAACGCCGAGTTCGGCAGCGTTCTCTTGCACGCGCCGCTGCATTAATACGCCTGGCAACTGCGGGCTGTGGACCCGAGTTGTTTGCAGCCTTCGCACACCACTTTGGCTCCTGTCGCCGCTCGATGGCGTTTCACTTGTTTCTGTTTCAAATGTGTCGTGTCCGAGAACCCTCCTCCGCACGCCGCGCACGTCAGTGGCTTCGCGTCCGCTTCGGCCTTCCGCTTGCGATTCGCTGCCTCCGCATTCCCCCGTCGTATCTCGTTCTCTCGTTCCTCCGCGCATTTCCGACGCAGCCTGTCCCCCGCTGCGTGGTGCTTCTTCTGCGCATCCGACATGTCCGCCTTCTCGTCGCACAGCGAGAGGCACTTCTCGTTCGAACATCGCACAGCGCCAACGCTGCCCTTCCACTTCGCGCTGCCGCTCCCCGACTTCTGTTTGGCTTTGGCATGCCTGCACTTCGAGCAGTACATTGTTCGAATCCTTTTCGTCTCCACGTCGCTGGCCGCTGCGTCCGCGTTCCGACCGCTACCATGCCGCCCCGCATCTCCCCCCCCCGCTCTCGTTGCCCACCCTTCGCACGTTGCGCGCAATGTTTCGTCGGCGTTCTTCATCTCTTCCGCGCATTCATTATTTGCAGAGCGCTGGCCTTCCTTCCTCTGAAACTCGTGCTTCGTGAATGCCTCTACCAGAAACCTCCGGCGGCAGCGCTCGCACTGGTCTCGCGGCAATAGTTCCACGCTTCCCATTCGTCCCAATCCACGCTCTTCCCTCGCAGCACCTGCAAGGGGTCTGTTCGCCCCCGTCATCTCGCCTGCGACGCGCGGCGCCCTATCAAAAGGCGGGAATATCAGCGGGCCCTCTCCTCTGCGCGCGCGAGCGATGGCAGCGCAACTCGACATCCAACTCGCGCCGCGCCCTCGCTCAAGGTCCGCCATCACTGCCCCCCTGGTCCGGCCCTGCGCTGAGCGCGCCGTCACTGCCAAAGCTGGGGCTATCATAAACTGGGCGCATTTCACACTCAACGCTGGGTACTTCCGATACCCGTCCAAGAACCAATTCCCCACTCCTTCGTCTGGAATTCCAGCGCAATCACCCTCGGCAGATGCAATAATACTTCCTCGTCTTCATCTCCCACGACCTCGTCCTCGCGCATCGCTCACCCATGGATCGTCGCTCGGCGCCAGCGCAGAAGCTGCTTCTTCGGCCGATCCAAGTGATCCCCCAAAGCCACGGGCATCCCCTTGGCCAGCGGTAGCCACCCGAGCAATCTTGCGCACTCCTTGTCGTGGTACCCCGGCCACCGTATCGGATCCTCCACCGTGCACGGCCGCCTCTGCCCCCCCCATGGCATTGGCGGTCTCTGGCTGCGACCCACAGGAGCTGTTCTCTTCGCTCCTTGGCCCACTGCGCTGCCCTCTGTTTCCCGACGTGACAACGAAAGTCCTGGTTCGCATAAAGGCCGACGGATTCAAGGAATCTTTCCTCCCGGAATCGCGCATCTTCTGGCGACGTCGCGACGAGCTTTCTCTTCCCTCGCTCAACTTTGCATTTCTCACACCCTAGCCCGCTCTGCTTCGCAATTGCCGCGGCGTCTGCAACGCAACGCACGTTCCCGCACAGCGGTGCACCGTTCGCCCGCGACCCATGCGCATCCGTCGGCCTGCCGTGGAAAAAATTGAAACTCATCGTCTTGGTCTTCCGCGCGCTTGCGCCTCCAGCGCCCAGAAATTAATCCGTCCCCGACGGCGGTTCCAAATGATAGAAATCCCTCCAGAACAGCACATTCACGCCCCCAAACGGCTCGGGCACGCCGCCTCCACGTACATTTGCGTCACCTGCAGCTGACATGCAAGACCGCAAGTGCGAATCGAGCTCTGCGTCGTCACCACCATCACGGTCATCACCAGCATCATCATCAGAACGACAATCTTCATCATCGACATCGTCATCACCATCACGAACATAAGTGACACCGCTCACACACCAGGAACATCATGGTCATCACCATCAGCATGAGCGTCAGCATCACCATCGCTATTACAAGCGCCATCACTGACACCATCGGCATCATCCTGATCGTCATCCACATCACCACCCCGTCATACTCATATTTAGTGTCATCATCATCATCAAGAGCAGCGTCGTCCTCATGATCACCACCATCCCGATCACTATCACCATGACCATTGTCATTACCATTGCCGTGGCCATTGCCATTGCCATTGCCGCCACCGTCACCATCATCAAAAACAATCATCTCCATCCGAAGCAGAATAGTCATCATCAACAGCAGCAGCATTTTTCACTCGCCATCATCATCGCCATCGGCCAGCGCCACCGGTCGCGCCAGAGCGAGCGGACAGCGCGACGGCCGCCCAGGAACCCCGGCCACTCAAGCACCTATCGAGGTCCCCCACGGAAGCCAACCAATTGTATACACACCTCGACTTGCGCGCGTCATCCTGCGCGCCTGCGCGGCTTCAAGATGGCCCCAAAGCAGCCCGCGAACGCCCCGGGCGGAGCCCGAGAGGCCTCGACCCGGCCCCAAGAGCGTCCGCAGGGGGCCCAGGAGCGGCCCAAGAGCTCCCGATGAGGAGAGAGATAGAGAGAGAGAGAGAGAGAGAGAGAGAGAGAGAGAGAGAGAGAGAGAGAGAGGAGTGAGAGAAAAGAGGGGGAGGGGGCGGCCCATCGTGCACATGTTCGGAATTTGTGACAACGGTATATGACTGACCACAACTGCGAGATATGGGGGCAATGCTATCAACTGGACTGAGCGGAGCTACATGGCTTCTTCCTCCTCTGCTTGGCATCGCTGTCACTGCCGGCGCTGTCATGTTCATCCGCAGAGCGCCGCCTTAACAGCCATCCGTGTCATAACCGTTATTATTAACATCGGTATGGTTCCTGCATTCGTCGCGCCCGTCGTCTGGCATGTTCTTATCGTGGACGTGAGTCGGCAGATGACCTGCTTCCGCGCTGTAAGATTATTACACGTGTGATGACGGTGACCCATGTCGTCTTTCAAGCGCATTTCGATTAGGTGGCTCAAGCCGCGGCCCCCAGGTTGCCACGAATGCACGATGGCGAAATATGGCTGAAACACAGATGCGCAAGCGCCAGCGCAGCCAAGTGGCGACAAAAGGCGCGAGCTAGAGCTCCCGACCACAAGAAGAACGAAGCAGCCAGGCAACCCTAGAGAGTCTCGAAATGCACGGGTCGGTGCTTCCTGCGTTCACGCGGACGCCCGCCCCTCGTTTCTAAACGCCCATGCTTCTGTCGCTCGTTCGATGCCACGCCTTACTCTGATCCCAAATGTCCCGTCCTTCACCTGTCCGCCATGCAGAGGCATAATTTTGGGCTATCAGCGACGGCGTCGCGAGCAGCGAGGCCAGCGCGCAACCAAGTTGGGCGCCAATTGCAACGTTTGCTGCTGGCGGGCCTGGGGCGTGCAACACCGTTGGTTCCAAACTTCCAACGCGTGCAATCCGACCACGCTGCGCGTGCGTTCTTTGGCATGCGTCCCTTGCGCGTGGCAGCGCGCATTGGCGAGGCAACCTCTTTGGCGCGGCAGCGCGCTGGCGACCTCGTCGCGAGGCGGACTGCGTGGAACCAATCGAAAAAGAACAACACTGATAGTGCAACTGCGCATGCATACTTCGGCGTGACTACAGGCTTCTCGCCTGTGGGTCCTCTGCCACTCGCACTCGTCTACGATTGGCTCCTGCGCACGTTCTTGGCACCTGCTTAAGGCGGCGTTTTCTGGAAGCCCCGCTCGCCTGTGACAACGCCTGCGTTGCTGTATCCACCGCCCGCGTGGCCGGGCACTTCCCAAAAGAATCGCACGCGGCTTCAAGGCTATCCATGCCCCCCCCCCCCCCCCCCAACCCCATGTTACACTTACCCATGCGCTTCTAGAACCAAGAGTTGCCCTTCCACTTGTCCAGCCAGCGCGCAATCGCAAAGCGAGTGCTATCAGCAAACATTTGGCGAGAGGAATCGCCCCCGCCAGTGCCGCGCAGCGTGCGTAACTCTTGCGCGATGACGGATGCGGCATCGCCATGGTGAGAAGCGGCAAGAGCATCCACCCACTCCTGGCCATGTGCGAAACGCCGACATTCTCCGATGCTCGACGCACGCTGTGCGAACAAGTCAAAAGGCGTGTTTGCAGACATCCGCGCGCCGCATCATGCTGGCATGCGGAGCGTATGAGGCCGGCCGACCCCCTCAACCCTGCGATGCCACATCGCTTTAACAGGGATAGCCGACGTGTATACCGAACATCGCCCCTGCGAAATAAAACCCGACAGCCTCTCACTTTGCCCGAAACACAAATTTATCCCAGGCCAAAAGGCCGTCCCTCAAGAACGATTTCCCTTACCAACCTCTGTGGGCGAACCGAATAACTGCCTGTGCGCGCATATCGGCCACGCCCTTGTTACTCCCCAGACGCTATCCCCGACCGCTGCCTCAATGTCACGACACTGGGGACGATTGCGGGATTCGTTCCGTCGAAGACTGGAAACGAAACCGGTCAACACGCGCCCGTCGCATTCGGACAAAACCTTCGTGAAGACTTCCCGCGGCATTGCGGTCAGCAATGCTTCGGCGGCTGCTCGACGACCTGCTCGATTAACTGCATCGGGGAGCCGTTGCCGCAACAAGATTCGGAAGCCGACGAGACCAAAAAATGGGGCTAAATTCGCGGAGGCCATTGCACCGCACTTCGTGCCGCATGTCTGGTTATACCGCCGTTTCACCACCTGCAGGTCCCTTGTGTCCAAGCCTTCTGTGCTGGAGTCGATGCAGCGCCGCCAGCCTTGAGCCAAACGGCCACCATTGCAACGGCGTCAACTTGCGTGCGGTCGCGTTATTGCAGGGCCCCGCATGGGGCCCACTCACACCTGCCGCTTTCAACCTGAACCATCACCCATGTGACAGACGATCTGGAAGCATTGTGGTGGACTCTGCGTGGTGCAAAGCAACGGGAGATACGAACACAACAATAGCCTGCGAGCACCTCGGCGTGCAAAAAGAAAAACCGCTTGCAAGAACAACAATGCCTTGCGAGGAAAAACAAAGGGCGAAAACCAACTTCCATTGCAAGCGGGCGCTTGGATATCCGTAGCAGATCGAAAAACCCAGCGCGCGTGCGCAGGAGCAAATCGAACCCCGCAGGTGCAACAATGAATTGCGGACACGACTATCAGCGACCGCGTGCGTTTCACCCCCGGCATCGATGGAAAAAACGAAGTTTAGATGTTCTGTCTGGGTCGCCATCATGGGACCAGTCTGCCTCAAAGGCGCTGCGAGCGCTGCAATTCGTTGTTGGGCGACAACCGGCGGACGCCAAGACCTCCAAAATGAGCTCCGGACGCAGAAAACCGGAAGCCTAGAACTCTCTGAACGCACCAGATGCGGAATCTAAAAATACAAGTGGTCGGCGGATGTGGCGTAAGTCTATAGAACCGCACAACTATCGGTCCAAAACGCCATCACGCCCTCCAGACTGCACAGGAGGCCGCCAAGACGCCCCAGGAAGCCTCCAAAAGCACTCCCGAGAAGGGCTCCACGAGGCAAAATTCAATGATCGCCCTTCGGCTTCAAGTTTAAAGGATTTTGGCGTTCTCGCCTTTTCTGCTCCCCGCGGCTCCAAGACGGCCCAAGAGGCCCCCAAGATCGCCCCAAGACAGCCCACGAGGCCTCCAAGAGGGCCCCAAAACAGCCCAAGAGGACCCCAAGACACCCCACGACGCCTCCAAGACGGCCCAACAGGCCTCCAAGACAGCTCCAAGAGGGTGCCCAGACAGGGGGCCCGAACGGACACTTCCAGCCCTCGGCACCGACAGGTTCCCAGGAGGCCCCAAGACGCTCCCAAGAGGCCCCAAGAGGCCCACAAGATGTCCCTAAAGAGGCTCCCAAAAGGCCCCAGAATTCATCCCCTGAGGCCCCCCAGAGCCTTCCGAAAAGACCCCAAGCTGCATCCCTCTGGCCCGCGTCAGCGTCGTCGTCGTCGCCACCGCCGCCGCCGCCGCCGTCGTCGTCGTCCCCTCAAGGGTCGGTGGCACCAGCCGCAAGGCCTTCGCAAGAAGGAACGAAGCCTTTGTTGGCCCCAAAAGCTCTTAGGTGCAGGAGGAGCGCTAGAAGAACAAGAAGCAACCATGGAAGGACCCAAGGAATGAGACCCTTCCGAACTCAAAGTGTTCCACATTTCGACCTCTTGACAGTACAGCATATTCACGTCGCGATGACGTCGTCGTTGGAGTCATGATCTCACGTGGGTCAGTCAACTTTGAACGATCGGCGCTTTCCGCTAGCGCAGATCGCTCAGTATCGGCAAACTCTGGGTTACTGGCGGCGTTCAACCTTGGAACGTCCGTGCAGGGGTCGCCGCCGCGTCAACTCGGCGCGACCCCATCGAACACTAAAACACTCCATCTGTGCGCCCACCTGTGCACAGAACGTTGGCAAGAGCAGACCATGATCAGGCATGTGCAACGCCTCGCACAAAATGTCAGCGGCGAGAGACGGAAAAGTCAGCAGCAAGGACACCCCCGGTCAGACCAGTCTGAGGCCCATCATCTCCTTTGGGAGCTCCCAGTTCGTGCCGTGCAGCTTCGTGGGCATGGCCTTCATCCTTTTCTGGTGTGCCTTCTCCTCCTGAGGGGTGCCCGCGCAAACACAAGGTCACGAAAGATGGTATGGCCGTGCGGACATGTGCCCCCGTCTCCACTGCACCCGCGAAAGATCACGTCGTAAATCCACATCCCCCCTGTCCCTCTCTTGTATTCCGCCCTTCCTCCTCCTCCTCCTTCCTGTCCTCCTCCGTTTCCTCCTCCATGTCCCTCACTTCGCCTTACCCGTCCACTTTCGTGCTCCTCAGTCCACGCCCACAGGGGCAAACACCAGTCTGAGACCTCGACTTCGTGATGACTTCACGGCATGGACCCCGAAGTCTCGACCCTTTTCCCGGGATCGTGAACTGGAAAGCGCCCCGAGAGGCCGAAAGTAGCGACCACAACTTCAGCCGATATTTCCTCAATGCGATGGGGGGCCTGGAGACTCAGAAATATCTAAAGGCAATCTGCAAATGCGGCACTGGCCGAGTGAGCTCTTCCGACAGCCACCGCGGGGCGACACCACGGCGCATTCACCGAGGCCGACTTGCAACAGGCCAGGGAGGAGGGAGGAGGGAGGAGGGGTGTTGCTCTTGCCCAGCAGACCGTGAATGAGGGAGGGAGGAGGGACACAGACCCCATGCCGTCGTGGAACAATCATGACGGAAGGGTCGTGCTGTGTAAGGCCTCTAGGGGCCCTCACTGGGCCCTGGGACCTCGAAAACACAAGACTCGGGATGAACATCAGTTCCCGGGAAGGGGTGCAGACCTCTGGGGGTCCACGACGGAAAGAAAATCATGGCGTCGGGGGTCTGAGACGGGAGACGGGCGAGGTAGGAGGACGCCGACCGCACACCTGCTCCGATCCTGACCTGGCGCATGCTGGGCCCAGGATCGGAGCCCACTCCCTCCTAACTTGGCCAGGACGGCATGCAACCAAAGTCGTGCCGTCAGGATCTGGGGACAAGGAGCGAAGCCCGTTTGGGGGCCTCTGCTGCACCCAGGTGCACGAGTGACGCCAGGTGAAAGCCCGTGGAAGGATCCAAAGAACATCGAGCCCCTCTCGAAACCAGTGCACCTCATCCCATAAATATATATACACATAATTATAATTATATATACAGAGTGGGTGAGATCAGCGATTTAAACCTCGCACAGACGATACGACGATAAGACGATAAGGCGACATAGGACGATAAGACGATAAAGCGCTAAGACGATGACGGTCCAGCAGACGATAAGACGCTAAGACGATAATACGATATAGGGCCACACCAGACGATAAGACGACAAGACAATAAGACGATATAGGGCCACACCAGACGATAAGACGATAAGACGACGAAGCAATATTGTCGTCTTGTCGTCTTATCGTCTCGTCGTCTGATGATGATGACGACGATGACCACGATGACGATGATGATGACGATGATGATGACGACGATGACCACGATGACGTTAGGAGGATGTCGCAGGCGAAAGCGGCCGGACGACTATAGGGCAGGGCACCTCCGAGGTCAGCGTTGCGACGATGTCTCAAGCGAAAGTGGCCTGACCATCTCAGCCCAGGGCGTGTCGGAACCCAGGGTTGCGAGGACGTCACGGGCGAAAATGGCCGGACAACCAGGGGGCCAGGGCATCTCGGAATCCAGAGTTGCGAGGATGTTTCAGGCGAAGGTGGCCAGATCACCGCAAATCAAAACATCTGGGATCCCAGAGTGCCGAGGATGTCCCACGCGAAGCGGGCCAGAACTCTTCGAGGAATGTATCTTGGACCCCGGAGTAGTGAGGATGTCCCAGGCGAGACTGCCCAGATCATCAGAAGTTGTGGCATATCGGAGCCCAAGGTCCCGAGGATGTCTCACGCGAAACGGATCTCCTCCTCCTCCTCCTCCTCCTCCTCCTCCAATCCAGAAACGGTTTTTGGAGGGAGGGGGGATACAGTTTCCCAGCTCGGTTTTTGGAAGGGGCCCCCAAGGCGAGCTCCCAAGTGAGGCGCCTTGATGGGCGGAGGCCAAGGTGGGGCGCTCGGGCTCCAGAAAGGGGAGCGCCCTGAGGGAAGCCAATCGGGGCCCCGTGGAATGGCATAGCACACCATAGCTATGGCCCGTGGGTGATAACTATAGCTTAAGGTGGGAAAACGATAAGACGGTAATACAATAAGTCGTATCGTCTTATCGTCTGGTCGTCATTTGGCTAGGTGTGTGGGTGTGTAAGAGATGCCCAAGAGGCCCCGAGGGGCTCCCCGAGGCACCCAAGAGGACCCTGGGACCGCCAAGAAGCCCAAGGATCGTAGAGATCGAACGACAATTAACCTAAACACCGTTTCCAGAAACTGTTTTTGGAGGGAGGGGGGATGCAGTTTCCCAGTTCGGTTTTTGGAAGGGGCCCCCAAGGCGAGCTCCCAAGTGAGGCGCCTTGATGGGCGGAAGCCAAGGTGGGGCGCTCGGGCTCCAGACACCATAGCTATGGCCCATGGGTGATAACTATAGCGTAAGGTTGGAAAACGATAAGACGGCAATACAATAAGTTGTATCGTCTTATCGTCTGGTCGTCATTTGGCTAGGTGTGTGGGTGTGTAAGAGATGCCCACGAGGCCCCGAGGGGCTCCCCAAGGCACCCAAGAGGACCCTGGGACCGCCAAGAAGCCCAAGGATCGTAGAAATCGAGCGACAATTAACCTAAACACCGTTTCCAAGAACGGTTTTTGGAATGAGGGGGGGATGCAGTTTCCCAGTTCGGTTTTTGGGAGGGGGCTCCAAGGCGAGCTCCCAAGTGAGGCGCCTTGATGGGCGGAGGCCAAGGTGGGGCGCTCGGGCTCCAGAAACGGGAGAGCCCTGAGGGGAGCCAATCGGGGCCCCGTGGAATGGCATAGCACGACATAGCTATGGCCCATGGGTGATAATTAAAGGTTTGAGTGATAAGACGACAAGACGATAATACGATAACTCTTATCGGTTCATTATCTTATCGTCTGGCGGGACCATATATCGCCTTACCGTCTTATCGTCTTATCGTATGAGGCATGTCTTGGCCATATTAGTGGTCTCCTGGTGCAATTCGGATGTGGAAATTGCGACTTCGCCTACTCCTGGATCCGATTAACCTCCCAAACTTCCGAAAAAGAGCCCTGGACACCAATGGACTAAATTGGGCACTCAGGGGATTACCATATTTCTCCTTGCATGCCGGCAGACGGGCAAGGGAGAAGTGGCACAAGTGCCAATGACCTTCGCAAACTTATTAAGTTGAAACACGTGTTGCCCCTCGGAACCCTCTTGGGTTGCCACTTGGAACGCTCCTGTAGTGTCTCGAAGGCGTCGTGGGCCGTCTGGCAGCGCTTCTGGGGGCTTCCTGGGAGGCCTCTTGGAGGCCTGTTTGGCCTCATGGGGGTCCCAGTGCGCGGAGATGTCTAAATCTTAGTTCAGGCTCACCCTCTGAAGCCGATCTTGGGGGGCTCCTGAAGTGTCCTCGGACCGTCTTGGAGGTCTCTTGGGCCGTTTTGGGGGCCCCTTGGGCCATCTGGGCACCCACTTGGGAGCCTCTCAGGCCGTCTCGGGGCGTTTCTCAGAGCCTCTGAGGTAGTATTGGATCGCTGGGTAGCAGAAAGTGTACACTAAAAGATAGACAATCAATGATTGTTGTCTCTTGAGGGCATCTTGGGGGGCCTCTTGGAACCCTTTTGGAACATCTTGAATGCGTTTTGGGCCGTCTGGAAGCTCTTGCGGAGCGTCTTGGGGGCATTTTGGGGCCACCTCGAGGCCATCAAGGGCGCCGGGGAGCATTTGTTCGGCAACACGGGGCCCCCAGGGGCCGTCTGGGGCGTAGGCGTCAATCGCCCGAACCTCGATTCGCCCAACTCGATTCGCCCGGCTCGATTCGTCGGAGTCTCGATTCGCCCGGCTCGATTCGACCGACTCGATTCGCCTGGCTCGATTCGCTGGAGTCTCGATTCGCATGGCTTGATTCGCCTGGCTGGATTCGACCGAGGCTCGATTCACCCCGCTTGACTCGCCCAACTCGATTCGTCCAAGCTCGAATCGCCACGCTCGCTTCGCCCGAGTCTCGGTGCGCCCGGCTCTATTCGCCTGGGCTCGATTCGCCCAGCTCGATTCGCCCGGGGCTCCATTCGCCCGAATCTCGATTCGCTCGGGGCTCCGGCTCGATTCGCCTGGGGCTCGAATCGCCCGGCTCGATTCGCCCGAGTCTCGGTTCGCCCAAGTGTTGATTCGCCCAGCTCCGCCCGCCCGACCCGACCCGCCCGCTAGGGTCCGCCCGCCCGACCCGACCCGCCCGTTAGGGTCCGCCCACCCGACCCGACCCGCCCGTTGGGGTTCGCGTGTGCTGCCTCGGTGATGCGTCCTACTTGAATGTCCCGAACGCCCGACCCGACCCGCCCGTTAGGGTCCGCACGGCGGTACCACGTGAAACACAGAAACGCGAGGCGGAGCACGATTAAAGCACCCGATAGAGGGGGGGGGGTCAGGCTCCAAAGCGGGGCCCAGCTTAGGCTCTGCCCCCCCCCTCCGCCCCATCTCAGAGGGCCAGGAACGTTTCTTTCGCATGTCGCGACGGCGGCCCTGGCGACACGCTACGGCCCACGCGAGTGGATAGCGTGTCGCTGCGATCCGCGGGGCGGGTTGCTTCGGAAAGCTGGGGACGCTGACGCGCGGGAACTGGGACGTGGATAGCACAGACATGCGACGTCCTGATTTCGTCAATACGCGGCCCCCGAAGTTCCGACCCTTTCCCCAGGGACGGCTCTTCATCCTGAGACGTTCCTTGACGGAAGAGGAGGAAGAGGAGGAGGAGGAGGAGGAGGAGGAAAAGGAGGAGGAGGAGGAAAAAGAGGAAAAGGAGGAGCAGGAGGAGGTGGGAGAGGAGGAGGAGGAGGAGGAAGATGAGGAGGAGCAGGAGGGGGAGGAGGGGAGCAGGAGGAGGAGGAGGAAGGGGAGGAAGAGGGGGATTGGCCCGTCGAGGGAGCGTGGTCGTGGCGGCACGACACGCCGCGATTCGAGGACCGACCAAGTCATGTGGCTGGGGGGGGCCCGCCTGTCTCTGCGGGCCTGGAGGGGCCTGATGGTAGCTTCTCGGTCGCCATTTTGTGACCGTTGTGGGTCCTCCTCGGGGCTGTTTTGTGGCCTATTGAGGCCTTGTTTGGGTCTCCTGGGTGCCTCTCGGGGGCCTCCTGGGGCCTCTGGGGGGCTCCTCGGGGCCTCCTGGGGCACTCCTCAAGCAGGAGGGTCAAATTTTGGAGTCGTGGTCCCCCTCTTGTCGGGCGCCTCTGGGGCCGTCTGGGGGCCCTCTTGGGCAGTCTTGGGGCGCTCTTGGGGGCCTATGGGGCGGGCTTGGAACGTCGGACAGCCGAAAAGGCTGGAAGGCCAAAATCTCTCCAAAACCTTCGGCGAATTGACGAGTTCGGTCTCTTGAAGCGCTCTGGAGAGACGTCTTGAAGCGTCGTGGAATGCCTTGGGGGGGCTTCTCGGGCCGTCTTGGGCCTATCTTGGGCGTCCAAGAGCCGTCTTTCGGCGACTCGGGTCGGGGCCCGCTTGGGCCGTCTGGGGAGCCTCTGGAGGCCCTCCTGGACTATTTTGGACCTCCCCGGCCGCCCCGTCCTGCCATGGGGGGTCGGGGCAGCTGTTCGTGGGCCGTCCTGAAGCTCTCTGGGGCTGTATTGGGGACGCGCCCCACGTCCTGGGCTGGACCGACAGCGAAAACAAGCAATATGTTAAACATATACGTCTGATGAAGGGAATGGGGCTATTTTGGCCCCTTGGGGCTCTCTTTGGGGCCCTATTGGTGGTCGCTTGGGGTGTCTTGGGGGCTTCTGAAGCCGACTTGGAGGCCATGTTGGGCGTCTGGGAGCGACCTTCGGGCGTCCCGGATCTGTTCTGGAGCCTCTTGGGGCCTCCTTGGCGCCTTCTGGCGGCCTTCTGTGAGGCCCCGGGGCTCCCCGAGGGCCCCGCGCCCACATTTGCGGTAGCGGCGCCGGCCCCGGGCGCCCGGACCCTGTGCGCCGTTACATGTATACATGCATACATGCATGCATACATACGTACACACATACATCCATACATTGGCGGCGTACACGAGTGAGTGGCGCGAGGGAGGCGGCCTCCTAAGAAGCCTCCTCAGGCCCCGCCCAGTTTCTGAAGCCGCCCTGTGCGGAGCATCCCGGGGGCCCCTTTGAGAAGGGGCCACGCCTCCCGAGCAGCCCCCCCCCGCCTCCTTCGAGAGGGCCGCCTCCCCCGTGCCAGGCCCCTCAGGGCACGGGCTCTGCCTGGCCGGGGTCGGCCCGGCTGCACGAGGAGCGACCCTCAGCAGGAGTGGCCGCCGGTGCGCGGCTCTCGGGGGCCGCGGAGCGGGCAGCGCTGGCGAGACCCGCGCGGGGCCTGCACGGAGAGGTCCCTCTGGCGAGTGGTCCCTCTCAAGCAGCAGCAGGGAACAGCGGACCACCACAAGCGCGAGGATCTGGGATGGGTCCTCCTGCTGGTATGGTCCCCCCCTCAGCGGACCACCACAAGCGCGAGGAGCCAGGGTGGGTCCTCCTGCTGGTATGGTCCCCCCCTCCCCGCTCGACAGATCCCCCATCCCCAGCTCGGGAAGGCATAGTGGATCTCCTCGCTGGAAGTGGCACCCCCGGCGGCTGTGTTGCGGACCTCCGAAGGATCAATGAAATCCGCGTGGACCTCCGAAAGTGCACATGTAGTGTGCTTTCACTCGAATCTGGGCCTCCTGGAGAAACCCAGGGTCAGGCAGCCTCAACTCGGGCGTTGACAGAACTGGGTTTAGTGGGACCTGGTTTTGTGATGTGTACCGGGGGACACCCCCCCTGCCCCGTTCCACTAACTGGAACTGCCGTCACCCAAAAAAAATCAGCTACGGCAGACCTGGTTTAATGATTCTGGCCAATTCAGGGGCTTCGGGGCCCTACTACTAACCGGGTCCCCTTACATGGGGTGCTGGATATACCCGATCAACACGCGAACTCGGAACGGATCGAAGCATGCGTCGGATCGGGCTGGGTCGGCACGGAGGCGAGCTCGAATCGCATCGTCTGCGCCACGATGTACAGCTGCGCCTTGAAAGCACCGGGCCGCAACTGCTGCGAACGCATGCGTATGCAGGCACGTGCCTGTTGCGCGTTCCGTAGCCGCCAGGGGCTCGAATCTGAAGCCTCTTGGTATAATCCTATCACCCTGCATGAACGAAAAAAACGGATGGCCCACACCCGCCCCCCATACCTTTTTCGACGGTCCTCCCCGGCCCTGGGGCACCTTTCGAACGGACTTCCAAGCTTTTCCAACAAGCCGCCCGCGCGCCGAACGATCGGCTGAAACGCTTGTCATGGCTTCCCGACGGCCCAAGACGCCCGAAGACAGCTCGCAAACGGTCCCAAACGGGCCCATAAGACTCCCAAGAGCGCCGCGGCATTCAAAAATCAACGTGCTTTCTGAAGGTTTTTGACAGATGTTGACGTTCTCGTCATTCGGGACATCCTGCATCCCACGACGGCCCAAGAGGCTTCCGAGATCCCCCCCCCAAGACGGCCAAAGAGGCTTCCAAGACAGCGCCGAACAGAGCCCCGAGGCGCCCAAGTTGGCTCCAAGACGGCGTGCAGCGCGCCCCACGGACGCCCAAGGGAGCGCCCACGATAGCCCCACGGGGCACCCGATGGCCCAAGAGGCCCCCAAGAGAGTCCCAAGACGGCCCAAGAGGGCTCCGAGACGGCCCAAGAGAGCCCAAAGACGGCCAAGAGGGGCCCCAGAGGGTCCCACAGGGGCCCCAAGGGAGCTCCAAGAGGGCCATAGGAGGCCCCCTGGACGGCCGAAGAGGGCCCCCAGAGGGCTTCAAGACGGCCCCAGCCCCCAGGACGGCCCAAAAGGGCCCCAGGACAGCCAGCCCAAGAGGGCCCACAGCTAGCCCAAAAGAGCCCCAAAAGGACCCCCAAGAAAACCCAAGAGGCCCCCAGAATTTCCAGAATGCGTCCAAAACACTCCCAGGAAGCTTCCCAAGACTCAAAGGGGTCCCCGATTCACGATTCATCTCAGGGCTTCAAGATGCCCCACAAACAAACGCCGCCAGGCCCCGAGAAACATTACAAACGCCTGGACTCACGATCCATGTCAGGGATGTGCCAGCATGGCCGAGGCGGCGGGATGCGAAATGTGGCTCTGGGGCCGTCCGTGCAACTTCCTGTGGGGTACGTACGATCCGTGTGAGGAGACAATCGATATAACGCGGGGGGACGTGACATTACGCGAATCCTCGGACCATGGCCGAACGTGAACTACATCCCTCTGGGACACGATCCGTGTGATGGGTGTGCCGAGACGGGCGGAACGACGCCGTACAAACTTTGACACTGGACCCGCAAGTGGAGCTCCCGGGGGGACGATATGTGAACCCTGCCTTCCTACGAGGCCGTAGGATCAGCGCTTGCACTTTTTCTTAGCTTTCCCACAGCCGCTTCTGCTCCTCCCCTCCTTCCCCTCCTCCTCCTCCTCTTCCTCCTCTTCCTCCTCTTCCATATTCTCCTCCTCCTCCTCCTTCACCTCCTCCCCTTCCTCCTCCTCCTCCTTCACCTCGTCCCCTTCCTCCTCCTCCTCCTCCTCCTCCTCCTCCTCCTCCTCCTGTTTCTCCTCCTTCACCTCCTCATTTGCTTCGCTCGCGCGGTTTGCAGTACTTCGGCAGTGGTGCTCTCGCCCATTCGTGGCCGCATCCTGATCCAAGATTGACGCAGCCACCCCAGCACTGACCACACTCGCCAATACGAGCGGCACTGTCGCCTCAGAGCCGGCCACAGCCCTCATATTGCAGATGATGCTGCCGGTCGCGCACAAGCCCCATTCATGGATGGGATTGGCGCTCTCGCCCGAGCGGTGGCCACACCCCTGTCTGGGAATCATGCTGACGTCTGCGCGCTGGCCAAATCCTTCATGGAACGCGGCACCCATTTCGCAGCGCCAGCCACGCCCCTCGTTGACTATTGTGATGCCGCTCCACTCGCACGGTTCCCACAGCCCTCATGGGAGAATGATGCCCCGCCTGAACGCCAGCCACATCCATTTCCAAGATTTGTGCTACCACCCCAGCGCCAGCCACACCTGTGTGTGAGACTGGTACTCTCGTTTGAGCCTCGGCTACATCCGTCTTTTGCAAGCGCCACCTCTGGCACGAGACAACTGGCGACCGCAGCTGCCGTCCCTTCGTGCTGGGCGAGTGCCGAACCTGGCCTTCGGTTTGGACGGAACGCTTCGGGTCTGTCGCCAATCGGGGCTGCGCCAGGCTAGCCCCCGCAACGTCAGGTTCGGGAAGGGCTCGTAGCAACACTGCGGCTACATCAATATGCGAACCGCAGAGTCAATAAGACATGTAGGTGCAAAGATCAATATTAGAAGGCGACGCGCAGCGAGCCTTAACATCTTGTGTTCTTGAGCCAGACACAATGAACAACAACTGCGCAGTCACAACTGGAGAGACCTTTGGTTTCGTCGTGCGCCCGACCACCACCCAGCCGGCTCCTTCGTCAGGGTCTTGTCCTTCTTCTCCTTCTTCTCGCGCCTCCGGTCGTCTTCGAACCAAATCTCGTCGTTCTGGGCGTCCGCCAACCCAGCCCCCTCGGGGGCCAGGCAGTGGGCTGATGGAGCCAGAAGTTGTTGTCCTGATATCCGACGTGGTGAATCCGCCGGCCCCCTTGTGGGGCCACCAGGCTGTAGGCGCGAGGTTCGCAGTTTCCTGTACCAGTTGTAGCTTGTAGTTTCCAGTGTTACAGTTCTGCTTCTTGCTGGTTACTGTAACTAGTTGACTTATTGCTGGTTACTGTAACTAGTTGATTGACCGCGCGAGGGGGGGGAGGCCCAAACGGGAAATTTAGCACCCCCTGGGCGCGTTGTCTAAATTGCTGGGGGGGCTCGAAATCGACACCCCTCATGCAGATCCGCGGGGTCAGGGTCCAAAAACATAGGGGATTTGCCACATTTCTGAAATTCGGCGCCACCCCTCACGCAGATCCGCGGGGTCAGGGTCCAAAAACGAAAGGGATTTGCCACATTTCTGAAATTCGGTGCCACCCCTCATGCAGATCCGCGGGGTCAGGGTCCAAAAACAAAAGGGATTTGCCACATTTCTGAAATTCGGTGCCACCCCTCACGCAGATCCGCGGGGTCAGGGTCCAAAAACACATGGGATTTGCCACATTTCTGAAATTCGGTGCCACCCCTCACGCAGATCCGCGGGGTCAGGGTCCAAAAACACATGGGATTTGCCACATTTCTGAAATTCGGTGCCACCCCTCACGCAGATCCGCGGGGTCAGGGTCCAAAAACACACGGGATTTGCCACATTTCTGAAATTCGGTGCCACCCCTCACGCAGATCCGCGAGGTCAGGGTCCAAAAACAAAAGGGATTTGCCACATTTCTGAAATTCGGTGCCACCCCTCACGCAGATCCGCGGGGTCAGGGTCCAAAAACACAGGGGATTTGCCACATTTCTGAAATTCGGCGCCACCCCTTACGCAGATCCGCGGGGTCAGGGTCCAAAAACACAGGGGATTTGGCACATTTCTGAAATTCGGTGCCACCCTTCACGCACATCCATCGCAAGGCGTGGTAACCCAAACTGCGAGAACTCCCTCGGCCCTTTAATCGCAAGGTGTGGTAACCAAGCCCGTAAACCATACACGTCTTACCAATCGCCAGGTGTGGTAACCCCTCTTGTGATCAGTTGGTTTTGCTGATTGCGAATCGGCTTCGCATGAAGTTTCGATACTGCTTCGCGACAGCGCCAAGGCCTCATGACTTAGCTCTTCCATGGCCCATTCTCCGAGAGAGGGGGCCGGCGGCAGGGGGCGAAGCCCTTACGGATTTCTCAGTTCCGTTTCTTCATTATATGCTGGCATCTAGGAGAACGTTTCGGGCTCCGAGGGCCACCAAGATGGATCCGAGATAGAGAAGAGTCCCCGTCGAGGGTGCTGGGACATTTGAAACCGCAAATTGAAGAAAAAGTGGTTTACCTTGAATTCCGCCGTCAGGAACGCCTGCCCCAGAGCGGCTGGAAAATTCACATCCATATAGTAGCACGCCAGGGCGTCCCCGACGGCAGAAAATG
>CAUYUJ010011669.1:442343-502343 GCA_963575745.1 Prorocentrum cordatum | reverse complement strand
CCATGGATCTCACAATCGATATCCCCTCGTGACACCGACGGCAACCGACGGGACACCACCCGCGGAACACCCTCGGCCACCGCCAAACAGCCCAGGGGGGTAGATATTTTGGCCCGGCGGCGTCCCAGCCAATGGGTTCATTCCTTTCGCCCGCCCACGCAACTTTGCCTCGCCAGCACGGACGGCACGAACGTGAAACCGAAATCGATTTCAGGGAGGGGGGGTCCCAATCCACTGCGATCTCACCTGCTCAATTTCGATACAAATAGATATAGGCAAATATTGGCTGCAAATGCATGTACGCATGTGCCTTTACGACCACTCTCTGGGTGATCAGCGTGTTCGGGGGGGAGCCAGCGTCTCACTCAATGGATCTTGCTGTCGCTCTCACCATCGATCTCACCACCGATTCGCGATCGATCCAACTGCCGATCTTTCGATCGATTTCACAAACGCTTTCACGATCGAGCTCACTATCGGTCTCACTTTCGATATCACTACTACCGATCTCAATACGGGACACCGACGGGACACCGATGGGAAACCGACGGGACACTGACAAGACACCGACGGGACACCGAAAGCAACCGACCGGACACTGGCGGGACAGCCGCGGAACAACCCAGGCCACCAACGGATAATCCAGGGAAGGCGGTCTTTTGGCCTGGCGGCGCCCCAGCCAGAGAAGGGTTCATTCCTCTCGCCGGCCAACGCAGCATCGCCTCGCCCGCACGCACGGCACGAACACGAAACCGAAACCGATGTCCTGGTGCGGGGGGCTCTCAGTCTCACCGCCATCTCACCACCTCACCTCACACATGTGCATCCGAAGTGTCAATGGGCAGAAAAAGTCGACGACATCGGGCCGCCTGCGCTTCGGGAGTTTCTGGGCGCTTCTGGAAGTCGGTCACCAACTGCCGGGGGGGGGTTCGCAGAGGGCCCAGGGGGGACCTCGAGGGGGGGCTCGGGGATCGATCTTGAACGGGGGCCTCTGGGGGCCCTGAAACGAGGGCCTCCCTCTCTAGGAGCCAGACCAACCACACGCAAAATAATTTCACACAAAAGGGTTCTGGCACCACCAACGGTGCAACGCATGTGCACACATGCCACTGGATCCCCAGCGATCCGAACCAGGGTTGATGCACGGCCGTGCTCTAGGATGCAGTTGACATGCATGGCGCTGCAACGCTGTAGGCGGCGACGATATCCCAAGATTCGCGACCAACAAACATTCCATGGTGGTTTGGCACAGCCAAACCCACGTGCAACGTCAGTTTGTTCATCCGTTGACAACAGCACGCGTCGCGGCAGCAGAACGCAGTAGTCCGCGCGGGCATGCAGGGCCGGCAATGTGGCTGGCCAGCTGCCAGCGCGACTTCGGCAGAAGAGCCGAAATCCACGTGGGATCGTTTTGGGCGTGGTATCCGGCGCAGCTGCATCGCACTGCCAAGCGCCGCGGCCTTGTGATTGTAGCACCAGGCCCCGCGCGTTCCTCAAGGCGGGAAAGCAAGCTCCACACAAAGGAATCGCGCGCGCTCTTGTGGGGGCGGCGAAAACGATCGTACACAAAGGAAACTTATGTTGTGTGCCCCCCGCGTGGGCAGTGCAAACAGACCGCACACAAAGGAATTACACGAGACTTCGTGGCACACAAAGGAATTACAGCAACGCCCTTTGGGTTGCGTTCTTCGCGCGCGGTGACAGCTCCAAGCTGAAAAGGAAGGGGGGGCGGGACAAGGCAAAGCAGGGGAAGAGGAAAAAGAAGAGGTGGGCGAGAACGAAACGAAGGGAACAACGGAAGGAAACCAGGATGCGCGCAAGCGAAGCTAACACGCGCGCCGAGACAGTTGTTCATTCGTTCATTCGTTCGGTTGGCCGAGCGGCAGATGAATAGAAAAATTACCGTGTGCTGCCTATCGACGGGAATTCTTGGGAATGAAACCCGCGCTCTCTTCCCAACCCCCTTTCCCGCACCCCGTTGCGAGCGCGCGACGATGTTTTCTGGCCCGCGGACAGAGGACTGCCAGTCGCTGGTGAGCGGCCTTTCCACCCGTCACGCGTTCCGAACACATGCGACCAGCTAAACGCATTTGCCACGCAAACCGCCAGCTCCAAACACCGACGCCACCCCGATCCCCGCATCCGTGCCAGGCACACTCTCGACGACGCCCCCTTCCGGCGTAAAACCCCTAAAACCCTTTTGTGTGTATGTGTTTTGTTCCGTTCTGACTCTCGGACGTTCCTAGAAGTGCCCCTGGCCCGAGGTGCCCTCAGGATTTCCACGGAGGCCCCCACAGCCTCCAGAACACCCCTCACGGAGCCCAGAGGGCCCCAAACAAAGTCTCCGAAATGGAGCGAGAAGCTGGGGCCACTTGGGCCAAGGGCACCTCTGGCAACCCCCGGCGCTCCCCACGAAGATCCAGGGCTCTGCAAGTCGGTGTTCAGACACCCTGACTCGGTAGGGCAGCAAGTCGGCATATGCACCCAGAACTTCGTGTTGAAGCGCTGATGCCTGAGCCACGGGATAGAGGTGCTGGTGTCGATTTCCGAGTTGGAGGCGGCTTGGGGGTCTGAACTGGATGGGGACCCGAGGACACTGGTCCCTGGATCCTTCCTGGGGTCCATCTGTTGCAGCTTTTTCACCGCGGATCAGCTGTTTCATCCTGAATAGTTTGCTTGTTTGTTTTTGCCCGGGCCAAAAACGGGCCTCGGAGGCCGAAAGACGCAGAAAACAATCTCGAGCCCAGCGCCTCGAAACGCCTCCCCCCCCCTTCTGCTAGCCAGAACCAGGTGCCAGGCCACCTCAGCGGGTCTGCAGGGCTGGTGTCGACTGTCGAGACCCCTGGAGGACTGCACCCCTCCGACACAGTCCGAGGTCTCCAGATCGTAGGGCCAGGGCGCCACGGCGGCACGCTGGATGTCCAGGCTTCCCATGGAGCCCAGATGCTCTGCAGTAAGTCGGAGATATGGTCTTCGACATTGCAGCCTTCTGCGGCTTGAAACTCGGAGGGTGGACACTCACCTGCAGAACACCTGGAGCCTCCAAGTCGTTCGGAGGGAGTCTGGTAACAACCGTCGGCTTGCTAAGCTGACCAACCACACTCTGATTCGCAAGATACGACCGTGTGCACCTCTGGAAAGGCGATGTTGAAGCCGTGTGACGTGCACATGAGCAGTGGAAGGGGGCTAGCGAGATCGGCTGTACTCTCGCGCCTGCTCTTCCAGACGCTTGCCGGCATGGCAGCAACCTCTGACCAATTGACACCTCTTTGCACGCATGCACGCACAGCGTGTTTTTACACCTCGCGCGCACTCAGAAACGAGCTGGGCCCTCAAACAAAGAGCTGGGCCTGCCAGGCCTGTTCCTCGGCACATCACCGCGAGGGCACGCCCCTGACCCCCCTTGCGGGGTCCAGGGGGAGGGCCCATTCTGGTACCCTGCGTTCTTGTTTACATCGGCTACAGGGTCTGTGCAGTACCCGCTTAGGGAGCCGAATTACGGCACTGTCCTCGACCTGGACGGAAGCAAGACCGCCACAAGTTGTGTGCGTAACGCGATCGGCACCGAGGTGGTCGGCACGAAAAATACTGGTGACAAGGGGGGGGGCCTGCAGACAGAGAGGGCACTGGAACATGGCGTTGGGCTGACACTGGCGAGGGGACAGCGCCTAGTTTGGGGCTCCGGTGGTATCACGAGTTTGCCAATTCCCTCTTTCAAGGCCCCTTCGTCTCCTATTCGGGGAGGGAGGATGTAACCCATCAAACCTGCCCACTCTCCCTCTTTTTTCTAGGCAACTCTCATGGGCATCGTTTCTGGATCCGGGCTGGTGAGGATACACACCTGTCGGAAGAAGTGGGCAGAAGCATGAAGGGGTGGGTAGAAGCATGAAGCAGGAAGAGGCTGAACGTAAACTGGGTTGCCGCCCGCACCTGCAGAGGAGAAGGGATGGAAAACACAACGCCTGTTGGAATAGGAATCCGGGCCTACAAGTACAGTCACCCAGTGTGGGAAGGATCCGCGATAAGGATGCAAGGGCCTTGGAATACCACGCCGAAGCTTTTCGAGCGGGGTGCGGCCAACGAAAGTGGCCAAGGATGGGCCGAGGAGGCAAGGATGCAAGGGTACCCTTGGGAAGGTTGTCAACCCTTCCTATGCAGGCTGACTGTAGACCGGGATCTGGAAATCCAGACATAGTTCAACGACCGATGGGCACGCGAAGCGCCAAGAGCTCTGCCCAGCCCTGGCCAGCGGCCCCATCAGCCGACGCCCCGCTAGAACGCTTTCGGCCGCGGCCCGAACCTGCGAGCTCATGGCGGACCCCGAGCCCGTGCGTGCGCCCCCCTCTGATGGGCCTGCTTTCCACCACCACCACCACCAGAAGTTGAAGGGGGAGGGACTCCTCCTCCTCCTCCTCCTCATCCAACCTATGGTGGTGGTGGTGGAAAGCAGGGCCATCACCCTTGGCGGCCAGGTCTGGAAGTGGGACGAGCCCTCGAGTTTCGTAAGAAGCTGGATCACAACAGCGGCAGAGGGACACGGACTGAGAAGAAGGGCGGGACTTGGAGGAGGCAGCTCCTGGGAGATCCTCGTGGGAACGGTGAAGGGCCGTCACGCCCGATGAAGCAGCCAGTGGGCCAGATTAGCCCAGGAAGCCTGATCAATCGAGACTGAGCGGAATTCAGGGGAGGGAGGGAAGGGGGCGGGGGGGCGGGGGGGGAAGGGGTAGGGAGGGGACCATCAGAGCAATGGCGGGACCTAGCCTACAATGTTTGACGCGAGCTCCCGCTGCAAACATCTCACGGACCCCGAGCCTAACGCATCCCCAAAGAGAACGAGGAGGAGGAGGAGGACGAAGAGGAGGAAGACCAAAGTCCACCCGGCTCACCGGATCTCTTGAAACGGCAAAGCGGAACCATACACGAACGCATGGCCGGCGATGGCGCCAAGGGGGTTAGCGCCGAGAGGGGAGAAGCTTCTAAGAGGACGGGGTGCCTTCACGGAAGGCAGGGGCCTGCGTGCTTCTGAGAAGCCACCCGCCCTCTCGGGAGCCCCGCTGCCTTCACCGAAGGCCGCCCCCACTCGCGCCACCACCCCGGTCTGCTCCAGAGCAGAGAGGCAGGAGCTGGCGTGAAGCAAACGGGCCCCGAGGGAAGCGGACCCTGGATTCCAACCCGGGGCCCCTACCAGGGGCTCTGGCACTTCATCTCAGGCCTGAGTTTATGAGGGGGGGGGATACATTGGGGGCGGGGAGAGTGCACCGCTCGTGCACCTTTTGGGCCCCAAGGGGCCTCTTCAGGGCCATGTTGGGGCACAAAAAATGCACCCGTCTTCTTCACACCCCCAATTGATCAAACCCCCATTACTCGACGCCCGATCGTCCTGAGCCGTTCTCTGACCGTCCCGGGGCCCGTGGAGGGCCCCGGGAGGCCCAAAGCGGCACAAAACTCAGGACCTGCTTCCCTCAGGACACGTCTGATCCCTGTCGAAGGAATCCAGAACACACCAACGCGGATTGGGGACCCGGGGATCTGGCGCGCGGGCGCCAGCTCCACGGATCCGGGAACGCCAGATCCACGGATCGGAGGACCTACCCCCCCCGAAACACGGCGCCAGTGCCGCCCGCTCTGTCGGCGGAGCGCGCCGATCCCCCACGCTAACAAGGAACCGCTCGCGAATCCACGCGCCTCCATGCACGTCTGCGCAAGCACGTGAGATACCCACCCCTGCAGGCCAGAGTTCTGAACAAAAACAGCTGGGGAACAAGAACTCGAAGGAAGTCTGCAGCCAAATGAACCCCAGAAGTGATGGGCCTGTCTTCCACCACCACCACCATAAGTTGGAAGGGGGAAGGAGGTGGAGGAGGAGGAGGAGGTGGAGGAGGAGGAGGTGGATGAGGACCCCCTCCCCCTCCAACTTATGGTAGTGGTGGGGGTCCGCCCCCGCAGTATCGATTGGACACGCCGGCAGAGGGCTTACAACTGGTCGCAGGATCTGCGCTTCCTCGAGGAGTGACGAGCCGAGGCCCCCGAACGCCGGCGCGACAGGCCTGCGCCGTCGCCGTGCTGCCAGGCACTGCTGCCGCCGCTCCAGTCCTGAGGGGCGACGATGGGGGGTGACTGGCTCGGGGGGGGGGGGGGGAACAATCGACCTGGAATTTGCAATGCATCGCCGGCAGGCCCCCGCTGGCGGATCCGCACGTTCCTGGGCGGGGTGGGGCCGATGCGTCATCCCCTTGGGCATATCTCGCTCTAGCGTTGCCCCTGAGGTCCTGCGCCCCCTGGCCACCCCAGTCCTGCGCCCTCTGGCCCTTCCAGGGCGGCAGGACGACCTGCGGCGGCGCCACCTCGGCAAGCGGCGCGGCGAGGGGCGATCAAAGGAGCAGCACCGAGCAACGCATAAGCGTAAGCCTCCTCTGAGCTCCGCGCAGACTTCTAGGTTCGGCGCTGGAGCCTCCTCTGAGCTCCGCGCGCCACGGAGTTGGGGCCAGCGCCCACTCCAGAGGTCCGCGCTGAGCTACGCGAGGTCCGCGGGGTCCGATTCTGAGGGGCAGCGATAAGGGTGGGGGTCTGGCTCAGAGGGCGGAACATCGACCTGGAATCGGCGATACATCGCCGATAGATCGGTGATATGCCCCCGCTATCGGGCCCCTGTGGGCGAGCGAGGGTCGATGCATCCACCCTGAGCCTACCGCCCCCTAACGTTGCCCTGGATTGTGGCCATCTTCGAGTGTGGCCCCCAGAGATCTGGACCCACTCCCCGGGGCCGGATCTTCACCCCGAGTCGTTCTGCGACGGTCCTGGAACCGGGTCGGGCCCCCAGAAGCCGAAAACTACACAAAATTGTCCCTACTGTGACCACTGCGCTTCTTCGGGGGAACATACCCTAAACCCTTCGGGGGGGAACCTAAGTTGGGAGCGCAGAACAACATTAGGGATATAGGTTTTTTTCATTGCACCTGTATCAGGCGAAACCGCCCGTTCGTTCAAGGGTATCCCCCAAAACTGTGGAGCTAAGTTGGGGCACGAAGTCCTTGTGATAGTAGGGTCAGGAGTGGTATTATGCTGAATGAAGAGAGGCGACACACTCCCACGAGGACGCAGCAACTCTCGCGCGGAGGGCCTGCGCAGGCCGCACAGACGCAGCACTCCGCGCGGACAGCGAGGGCGCCCACGCACGGCCCTGCGAAGGCGGGCAGCCTGCGCGCCAGCGCGCAGCGCCCCAGAGGTACAGAGGGACCACCGCCACCAGACAAGAGCGCTCCACTACTCGCAATATACCTGCTCGCAAATGGCCTGGATCCGCCGCGGGGAAGGGCACGATCCACCACATCGATGTGTTTTTTTTTTCTGACGTTTGCGGGTAGGCACCATGCGAGTAGGAGAACGCGCTCGGTGAACCGCCGATGGGCTCTCGGTGGCGGTGGTGCGTATCTCTCGTCCAAGCGCTGGCGGCTCCGTGCTCGATGTGCCGCCCCGAGCAGCCGCTGGGATGGTAGATCGACCAGTTGAGGGACAACGATAGGTTAAGAAACAACTCCTGGGAGGTCTTCGCAAGACCGAATGAAGGCTACGAAGCCCGACTCAAGGGTCATGAAGCCAGGCTAGCCCAGATTGAGCCAAAGACTGAGCCGCATCAAACAGGATTAAGAGAAACTAACCCGGACGGCGTTTGACTACGGATATACAGTCAAGTCGCATAATGAGTAAATGCGCGGAAAGGATGCAAATGCCTTGGAGAGCCATGTCGACGTTGTCGAACGGGGTTGGCGACCGGAAGTCGCAAAGTCGCCAAGGATGGGCAAAAGGGGCAAGGATGCAAGGGTAGCCTTCGAAAGCTGTTCATCCTTAATATGCGACTTGACTGGACAAGCGCCGATGCTGAATTTAACCAGGCTGTTATCAGACGGCAATCGGTGCATCCTAAGAGAGGGGGAGGCCGGCTCAGGGGGCTGGTGGGGGAGGGAAACATCGGCCTGGAATCGGCGTTGCATCGCCGACAGATCGGCGATAGGCCCCGACATCGAATCCACATGGGCGACATAAAGAAAAGGCTTTTAAGCGAGATGGCATAGCGACCTTACGCGGCTGCTTACGCGGGCCACCAGCACAGCACGCTACACTGGAAGCGAGGACGCTGACGCGCCACTTGACGCGGGCAGCTTACGCGCCAATGTCGGTGAAGACGACCCCTGTTGTGCGTCGCTCACATTTGGTCCTTGGTGGAGTGGGCTGTCGGGCCCCTTATCCGCGATGAACGGGCAAGTGGGGGTCGATGCGTCCCCCCCTGAGCCTATTCCCACGCATCATTGATCCCGGCCAACGTTGCCCAGTGCTCACTGTATCGCCCAAGCAACGGCTGTGATGGCACCTGTCGGCTGCTCGCTCATCGATATTGGTGCGCCGGGGGAGGGCCAGCGCGGAGAGAGGCAAGTGAGGGCGGTGGAGCGCCGCGAGAGGCGAGGGGCGAGGATGTTAGCAAATCGTAGTGAAACACACATGACAGGGGGTCGTGGGGCACACACACATAAGGATATATCCGCCTTGTGGGGCCACCGAGCTGTAGGACCCAAGTTTGCTGTTCCCTGCGCCAGTTCCAATTTCCAGTTTCCACTGTTACAATTCTGCTTCTTGCTGCTTACGCTTCCTTGTTGATGGACCGCGCGAGGGGGGGGGGGCGAGAAGGAACCTAGTTACCACGCCCGAATCGGGTGCTCTGAATTCCTGGGGGAAGCGTGGGCACGTACAAATAAATGAAATTCGCGCCCCCGAGGCCATACACCGTCATCAATTATACAATGTTCGCGTCCCCGAGGCCATAAACCCTGGTGAATGACTCAATAGTTACGCCCCCGAAGCCATAAACCCTTGCAAAATACGCCGTACTCGAGTCCCCGAAACCATCAACCTTCGTAAATTGCACAAAACTTGCGTCCCCGAGGCCATAAACGCTCGTAAATCACTCAATGTTCGCGTCCCCGAAGCCATACTCCTTTCTGTAGGATACACAATAATCGCGTCTCCGGAACCATCAACCTACGAACATGATACAATATTTGCGACACCGAAGCCATAAACCTTCGTACGTTACACAATGTTCGCGTGTCCGAAGCCATCAACTCTCGAACATTACACTGTATTCGCGTCTCCGAAGCCATACACCTGCGTACATTACACTATATGTGCGCCCCCGAAGCCATACACCCTCGTAAATTACGCACGATTCGCGTATCCGAAGCCATAAACCCTCGAAGTGCAACACCGAATTCAACAATATCATCATAATCTCAATGTGTCTTGCCGATTACTCATCGTCTTCGCGTGAAGTCCCGACGCTGCTTCACGGCTGCGCCAAGGCCTCAAGATTTCGCTCTTGTATTGCCCATTATCCGAGGGAGGGGGCTGGCGGCAGGGGGCGAAGCCCTTACGGAATTACATCTTGAGAGAAAGGGGGAGAGAGAAACAAAAAAAGAGAACGAGAGAGACATAGAGACACAGACTGAGAGACAGAGAGGCAGAAAGATGGATAGGAACCGACAGAGAGACAGAGACACAGAGATGTATAAACAAACAACACATAAAAAAACTGAGAGATGGAAACTGGGATGGGAGGGGCAAGACAGGGAGAGCGGGAGGACGAGGACGAGGACGAGAAAGGGAGGGAAACGCAACAGTCGCGGGCAAGTGAAAAGCCTCAGATGGTGCTCACGCGATCACGCCGCGCCATGCTGACAGGCACCTCGTCGTCGTTCCTTCGCTGTTCGGTTGGCCGATTGTTACGTACCATCACGTTCCCAGTGATGACGGGCAAAACGAAAGGGACGGGGCCAGCTCAAGGGGGAGACCACTGCCCTGGAATCGACGACACGTCGCCCATACATCGGCGACGGGCCCCCGATGGGTGTTCCGGCTACTCCTCCTCCACTTCCTCCTCCGCCTCCTCCACTTCCTCCTCCTCCTTCTCTTCCACCTCCCCCTCCTCCCCCTCCTCCTCCACCTCCTCCTCCTCCCCTGCAGGGGGGGGGGAGGAGGCCAAGCGGAGCAAGGTCGGGCACGTGCCCGACGTGGATTGCAGATCCGTGGGCAGGGCGCGCGGGCGCCAAATCCACGGGTCGGGGAGTGAGTATCTTTTGGCCGATCCCAGTCCACACGGGCGTGGCCTGGGCCCCACTGGCAGATTTACCCCGCTGGATGGGTATGTGGGCTGTTCCCTTCGGGCTTCGAGGGGTATGTCCTCAATCGGGTGAGATGGTGGGGCTCGAGATGGGGATGGGATATGGATAGGGATCGGTTGGACAATACTGAGCACCCCACAAAACATGAAGCCAAAGGCACATCATCTGGCTACGGGGCGCATCGATCTCGCGCTCCGTAGCCAGATGAGACCCGTCGCTAGTCCACGCGCCCTCCTCCATGTTTGTTTCTCCTCGACAGGAGGAGGAGGAAGAGGAGGAGGGTCGATGCAGCCTCTCTGAGCTTATCCCCCCTAACGTGGCTCACGAGGGTCGCAAAACAAACATCACCCCATAGATCCAAAGCCGTCCAAAATCCAGGTGCTCAATGATCTGCGCGTTCGGCCCCTGGGCCTTTCACGTTGTCCCTGCCGATTCGACGTCCTGCATGGGTACTGACAGAACAGGTACAATGCTCAAAAGCAAATCCGCCACCGTGCCCTGAGGCACGAGTTGGAATACCCTCGGATCCCTTCGAGTTCTCGGTATTGAATATTCTGACTATTCCAATGGGGGCCCAGGGCCCCAACTTCAAATCTTCTGGGCGCTCTGAGGTGATCCCATGGTCGGTCGCGTGATTTCCCCAGGGGCAAAGGGATCCCCAGACAGGCCAAGAGGGCCCTAAGAGGCCCCCCAGACGGCCCAAGATGGCCCAGAGCCGCCCGACGATCGTCCCGAGACGCCCAAAATGGCCCACAGACACCCAAAAGGCCCCAAACACGCGCCAAGAAGATTCCAGAAGGCCTCCCAAATTCACAAACTTGCTGGATGATTTTGAAGCCTAGACGGCCCAAGAGAGACCCAAGACAGCAGAGACCCTTAAGACGGCCTAATAGATCCCCTGTTGGTCGTTCCAAGTCCTCCCGTGACCCTGACGGAGGCAAACGCCCCTCCGCCGCAGGATCGGTGCAAAGGCCTGCAACACCGCCGTGCTCCCCGCCCCACCTACGGCCGGGCTCCGCCGCCCCGCGCGAGGCCGCGGGCGGAGCCCCGCGGGAGGTTTTGACTCGCGCGTTCCGAAGCCATGTACCAATTAAATTGAAACTACAGGGTGCTGGGCGGAAATGGGAGGGGAAGGGGCCTCCCCCTCCTCCTCCTCCTCCTCCTCATCATCATCAGCATCATCAGCATCATCAGCATCATCATCATCATCATCATCATCATCATCATCAGCATCAGCATCAGCATCAGCATCAGCATCATCATCATCATCATCATCATCAGCATCAGCATCAGCATCATCATCATCATCATCATCATCATCAGCATCATCATCATCCCTCTGTTCCTCCTCCTCCTCCTCCCCCCCTCCTCCATCCTTCCTGCTTACATCACCTCCTCAAGGTCGCACTATCTCGCATTAGCGCTGCGCACACTCGCCTGGAAAGTGTGCACCGGTTGCCAGGATGGGCGGCGGATCGTTTTCAAAATGTGGCCGTCGCCTCCGTGCCGCGCGCGTTCGTGTTGACATATGGCAGCAATATCAAAGATGGAAGCGATTATTGTTTAATGTGGGTCTCGCCCTGGCGCCTCGCGCAATGGTTCATATTATTGCAGGATGTTTTGGGATTGGGAGAAATAAAGTACCAGGAACGGTTTTCTGGCACGATCTAGGATCGTCTGTGCGCAAGTCACTTTGATTTGCGGCGTTACACGCCCAAGAATGTGTTTTTTGTCTCCCTGATTCGCTTTGCGACTGTCAGGACGCAGCAACCATCTTGCGTCGCGGCGTTGAAGTCCCGGGAACCGTGTTCACGATTGCGGATTTTCCGACGTTTGCTTTTTGATGGGGCACTGCCCTCCATGAGAATAATGTATTGTGCAGACCTGGGAGGAGACGAGGAGGGAGGTAAATTACAAATTTGTTGATGCTTCTTGGGTTTACACAACTGGTCAACTTCCTCCTTCTTCATCCATAGATCGTCAACATACGCAACTCCTCCATGTCGCACCGCCGAACGTGTCGTCAAGCTGCGTCCGCACTTGCGACCCTGAAGTTTTAAATCTGCAACGGGGTTAACCATGAAAGGCGGGCGGGGTAAACATGTTGTCGTTTCCTAAGCACCGCCTGCATGTGTCCTGACACCTGCAACAGCTTTACTGATGGAGGGGCGTTTTCAAAACATCGCCCTCATTTTGGCGCCACGAACCTTCTCTTTAAAAGCTGGCAACATCTTGAAGGATGGAGGTAGTGCCGTTTTCAACGTGGAATTCCCGCCATGGAGCACCGCGCACTCGTGCGCATAGTTTACAACATTCCCAGGGCGGGGGCAGCGTCTTGTCAACATGTAGATTTCGGTTCAGCGTCGCGCACGTTTGTTTCACACCGTTGCAACGTTTGCAAGGGTGGGCGACGGCCCCTTGTTTATAAAAAATCGATATGGCCCTGGCGCCGCGCACAACCAACCCGAAACATTACAGGAAATATGGGGGTTGCGGGCGATCCTCTGGTTTAGCGTGCAGGATTCGATTGGAATTTCATAAGACTGGCCAACTACAACAGATGCATGGGCGAAGAATGGCTCCGCTTGAAATCAAAACGTGTCATTCGCTTGCAACTTCATGGACAATGAACTTGAAAACGCGCAACACCTGCCCAGATGGAGGGCCGCTCATGTTCAAAATGGGATTGTCGCTTGAGACCCCCTCGACGCCCATGGCCATACACCAAAACGCACACATTCGTCTCAACACGTTTGTACTCGACAAAAGAAGTGGGGGCGTTTGTCGTTGTGAATGTGTGTTTTTGTTCGCATGCTCCTCATCCTCTCGGGCGTCGCCCTGGATGCGTGGCGCGTCCCCTCCTGCAATGTATGGGGCTGGTGTACATGATGCGCCGCTGACGGCACCACCACCAGCTTTTTGCCTCCCGGTACTTCGCCTCTGGGTTCATGTTCAAGGCGTTCCTTTGCATGCACTTCGCTTTCGGCAGCGCCTGTTCCCGGGGTTTTGCCCTCTCCTCGCCTTGACGTGAGGCCCCTCCGTCTGTTTTCCTTCCTCTGTTAATTAAAGCTGTGCGCGGCCCGCTCAGCTTCGACCTGAAGAAGCTCGCTCTCGACCCGCGGATCAAAAAAGTTGTTGTTCGCATGGGTCACTCCTAGAATGGTAGACACGAACATCGAACATATGCAACAGCATCACGGAGGAAGGGCGGCTCCTTGTCAACATGCTGCGGTCGCTTGCGACAGCTGCACTAGAATCGCCGACCAAGCTAGTTACAGGGAGGCTTGAGAAAAACAAAAAACAAAAAATAGAAAAACAGTTTAAGTGGAGGAGGCCAGGGCTCGGAACACTGGCAGTGGGTGAGCGAACCCGAATCAGCAAGGATGCCGTCGCAACGGACGGAAAAGGGAACCTGGGAAAGTGGAAGGCTGGCCCCAGCCACTTGTGCTCCAGCTTCCATGTAGACGCAACAACTGCACGGATGGAAGGCGGTCCAATTTCATCTTCATCAAGGAGTTTTCGCTTGGGACTTACTCGGCACCCATGGTAGCAAGTAAAAATAAGTGAAATAAGTTGACATTTGAGGCGTTCCTTGCTGTTCAACACGGGGATATCGCAAGGTACAAGGTTGAACTGTATGACCAGATGATTGAAGCGCTCAAATTTACTCGGCGGACACGAGGCTGTTATGTCCTTTTCAAAAACCTGGCCCTCGCCATAGCAGGTCCACACAGTGCTGGTCGTACAAGCTTGGTTTTTTGCTGGGGAAAGACATATTTTAGGGACTTTTGACGAGGCGGCGAGGGGCGGAAGAGTGCATTGCAGCATCTTTGATATATCTTGGGTTAAGTCTGGCTGTTTTCCCTTGTGTGTATCATATGCGAGAGTAGGAAGAAGTGTAAAAACGACTTCGCCCTACTAGCACCGATCAGTGTCCACCGATGTCCTGACTAGCTTCAATTAGCGCGTACGGGCGCCTATCATAATCTAAATATGGCGCCTATCAGAGCCAACCGCCAACCATCGACCACCTTCTAGCCACAACACGCGCTAATGGCAAAGCAAAACAACAGCTGATCAAACAAATGACTCTCGCGTATAACACACCCCCACCTCCTCTTCCTCATACCTTGACGCTGCCGCCGCAAATCGGGGCAGAGGCTGGCTGCCCTCCGTGTCGCTCGGCGCGCAGGCCGCCCGCCGGGCGCGACAGGGCGTGACTAAGCCCGGGGCTCCTGGGGGCGCCTTCGGCGTGGCGCCGGCGAGGCCGCCCGCCTGAGGGAGAACATTGGGACACTGGCTCAGGGGGGCTAGCCTAGACTTCCGACGAGCAGGGGGAGACTGGCCGAGACGATGAGGGGGCACGAAGCGCGAGGAGGCACGAGGAGGAGGGCGAGGAGAAAGGGGAAGGAGGGGACGAAAGGAAAAGGGAGGAGGAGCAAGAGGGGAAGGATTATGACAATCACCACCACCCCCACATCACCACCATCATCATCACCACCACCACCATCAACGCCGCCACCATCGACATCACCATATGCCCGCCACCGCCACCAACATGACACCACCATCATCAGCGTCATCTCCCTCCCCTCATTTGAAGGTCCTGCACCCACGTCGCGCTCTGCGCGCCGAGGCCCACGGCCGGCGCGCCAATGCCCGCCGCTGGCGTGGCAACCTGAACGTCGTCCGGCGGGGGCGGCGGCCTGGCTTGGCCGCGCCGCGCCATCTCTCCTCCTCTCCTTTTTCCGTCCTCCGCTTCACTCTCCTCCTCCTTTTCCTCTTCCTCTTCTTCCGCCTCCTCCTCCTCCTCCTCCTCCTCCACCTCCGCCTCCTCCTCCCCCGCCTCCTCCTCCTCCGCCTCCACCTCCTGCACCTTCCTCTTTCTCTTGTTTTCCTCCTCCGCCTCCTGCTTCTCCTCCGCGGCCTCCCCCTCCTGCGCCCTCCTCCTCCTCCATTGTTTCCTCCTCCCTCCTCTCCTACTCCTCGTCGTTCTCCTCGTCCTCCTCCTCCTCCTTTTCTTCCTCCTCCTCCTCTCCCGACCCCGCCTCCTTCTCCTTCTCCTCCTCATCCTCCTCTTCCTCCGTTTCCTCGTCCTCCCCTTCCTCCTCCTCTTCTTCTTCTCGTTACCAGTCTGAATAAGATGCCAACGGTAACATCATCATCATCATCATCATCATCATCATCATCATCATCATCAACATCAGCATCGCCACCACCACCATCAACATAGCATTATCACCGTCACCATCAGCACCACAATCAACAGCTGCTTACTCACTTTAATCAACAAATCCATGAGCAGCAGACGTGGCATCACCACCTGGACCACGGCCGCTCCCAGTATAACCAATATCCTTAGGAACAGTAACAAAGTCATCATGATCGTCAGCCGCACAATAACCCCGATCATCATCAGCATCATCATCTTCATCATCCTCATCATCATCAACATCAGCATCAGCATCAGCATCAGCATCATCATCAACATCATCATCATCAGCATCATCATCATCATCATCATCATCATCATCATCGGTAGCATCATCATCAGAAGCAACAGCTTGACCTGCATCGGTATCGCCATCACCATCAACAACGGCAATATCAACATCAACATCAACATCAGCATCAACAGTACCGTCATCAACACCAGCATCAACATCATCAACACCATCATCAGCATGGTCAGCATCATCACAACTAGCATCATCATCATCATCAGCATCACCTCCACCATCACCATCGCCACACCTGCACCCTTACCATGATCAGCATACCCGTCAGCAGCACAATAACCATCATCAGCAGCATCAGCATCATCCTCAGCATCATGATTATCATCATCATCGTCATCATCATCAACAGCATCGTCATCATGATTATCAGCATAATCAGCAGCAACAGCATTATCAACACCCATGAGCATGCTCACCAGCAGCATACTCATCATCATCAGCATCATCATAATCTCCAACATCTACGTCAGCCTCAACCTCATCAGCGACATCAGCATCACCAGCATCGTCAGCAACATCAGCATCGACATTTACCCTCCCGCACTTGCTTTCCCTCGTCGTCCCTCCTCCTCCCCCCTGAACCTGAGAGAACTCCGTTCAGACGCGGTCCGAAGGCCACGCCGAAGGATGAGGGGTCCACACTGGCAACTTGTTCGTCCATCCTAGCCAGTGCGTCGTTCGGGGTCGGTCCCTGGCGGCCCCAGCCCAGGGACAAAAAATGAAATGTCAACCCTTTTGAGTTTCTCTGCTTCTCGCGCGCCCACCTTCCCCCACCCTCTCCTTACAATATCGATCCCCAGGGCGTATCCAGGATTGCGTGCTAACCGCATGTCAAAGCGGATCCAGCAGCGGGAACGAGCCCCACAAAGCCCAAACAGAGCCAAACACACATCAACACAAACGCCTTCATCCTCGGACGCCCTCCCTCCGCCCGCCCCCTTCCTCGTCTCCTCTATCAAGGGCCCGCTGCAACATCGGTGGGCTCACTGGACGGAGAGGACAAGTAGGACGAAAAGAGACAAAATGTCCTAACTTGCCCTCCTCCTCAACCTCATACCTGGTCCTCCTCCGTCATCTTCCTCCTCCTCGTTATTCTCGTCCCCCTCCTCATTTAACGTTCGTTGTCATACATCACGGGGAAGAGGGAGCCCGAAGGTTCACCCCTCAACAGTCAGAACGGTTCGCCCCCCCCCTCCTCATCCACCACGGCCTCCTCCTCCTCCTCGTCATCATCATCAGCAGCATCACCTTCATCATTATCAGCATCAGCATCACCATCATACTCGTTAGCATCATCATCGCCATCACCATCACCATCACCATCACCGTCATCATCATCATCATCCTCATCATCCTCATCATCATCATCCTCATTATCCTCATTATCCTCATTATCCTCCTCATCCCGTCCTCGTCCGCATCCTCCTCTACCTCCAATATTGATCCACCTCCTCCGCTCGTCCTCCTGATAGAAATGTCCTCCCCGTCGCACCACAACAAGGCGCGTCCGTAGGCCAGGCCAGGCAGTTTGCCTGAGACATCCTCGCCAGATCTGATGCTGAAGCTTGAGAACTGCATCAGCTTCAAAGATGGAACCCAAACTGTTTTCCAAATGTGGTTTCCGGTGTAGCGCCGCGCAAATTCGTTGTTTTTTTCTGTGACGTGTCAAGGATGGGTTCTCGCATGAGTCCGGCGCGCGTCAAATTTTCGGGAATGGATACTTGCTCGTTTTCAAAAGGTGCTTCTCGGCTCGGCGCCGCGCATATTCATAGAACGCTACCTTCACTGGCTCACGCAGGACACATCATACGGTGAACGTTGATCCTACACAACCCCAACAGTCCGAGGCACACCATACCAGTATTTCACATTCATACGACGTAGCCTTCACCATCCCAAGCAAAACAACTTCGATTCACCGCGCAGCCGAAAGCCCCAACCCTCACCATGCGATCCCAAAGCGTACTATCATGACTCAATCTCCACCATCCGACGCACAACATGTTATTCGGCGTGGGTCCATACAATCCAACCATCATATTCCCATGTGACACAAAGAATGCAATACACACCCACCTGTCCCAACCAACACCATCCTGCGCAACGAATCGCAATTCTGTCCACATACATGCGATCAAACCCTCAAATGCCGATGACAAGAAATACTCGGCACGCATATGCAAATGTTCAACCTCGACCCGCCCATTGGCCTGGAAGAGGTCCGTGGGCCCACGAGGCAACGACATGAACGCATGGATCACAAATACATATTGACTCCATACGTCTACCCCTCGCCGATTCCGATTTGGCACCGAAGCACTCCCCAGGCCGCCCCAGGCGCTCCCAGACGCTCCATGGCGCTTCCAAGCGCTCTCAAAGGCTACAATCCTTCGCCAAGCGCTCTAAGGCTCACTGTCGCCAGCAGCACAAAAGGCATCCACGGCAAGCGGACCAACACCGTTTTTCACAGTGGGGATCTCGCCTTGCTGGCGCAACAAACAAGTAGGGGGCGGGTCGTTTTCAACAAGGGTTTCTCGCCCTCGCACCGTGCTAATTCGGCTTCCAATGTGTCACGCTCTTTTCAAGACGGTGGGGACATTGGACAAGGAAACCTTCGGTCAAAAATCCATGGTCTGGAATCCAGTGGAACGCAATCGTGGATGGGCCATATATATATATATATATATATATATATATCACCGCCGCCCTCATCATATGAGGGATCCTCCAGGGTCTGCAGACTCCTGGGCACATTCCTTAACAAACGCCCCCCACCGTACTCTCCCTGGCCACGCACACATTCAAATACAACGTCCACCATCCACAATCACTTGACGCCTCCCCGACCTCTACGACACGGCATTCCATATTGCGCAAAATCTAACACGGATGAAAATCAGCTCCTCCTTCGAACAATGACTCTCGCGCAAGACTTCCGCGAAGCATACGTCAAGAACTTTGACAACCTGCAAAGCTTAAACGGATGGAGGGCGTGTCCTTCTCAAAATGAGGCTCAATTCCGCAGAACAGACGTCCACGACTTTGACGTCCTGCCAAGCTCAGACGGCTAGAGGGCATGCGCTTCTCAAAATGGGGCAACCCTCGGCACCGTTCAAGTGGGGGAGGATCCTTTTCAACAGGCGCCCTCGTCTGATTAGCGGACTGGCCGGCCGCTCGTCATTCAAGGGGGGGCGCTTCTATGGACTTGTGAAAAAAGGGCCTTGGGACATATTGAAGCACCGGTTGATGCATCTTGGGTTTACTGAGGTCCTCCTCCGCCTCCTCCTGCTCATCCTCATCCCCCGCTCCGATCCTACGGGTCGTGGCCAACGCCTACAAGAGGACCAGGCACGTGGTCACGTACTGGATGGTGCCGCCAGGCATCCTGCCTGACAACGTATCGTGGCGGGCTGCTTCGCGGCCACGCACGCGCTGGCCCGGCTACCTGATCACGGATCTGAAGGCCCAGCACGAGCGGCACCCCGAAGTGCTGCTCACCGCTCACGTGGAGGACATCGGGCAGGAGGTCGTGGCCGACTCAGGGGGCGAGGCCATTGCAGTCCTGGTGCCTGGACAGCGCCGGGGACTTTCAGGACGCACTGGATCACGATCTGGACCGCTCGAGTAGAAGATCGGCTAAACAATTGATTCGTCAGATCTACAAACACACGTGTATAATGATCGTAGATCTACGAATATGTTGGAACATCTGTCCGGATTCGACGGGAATTTCAGTTTGGGGGCAAATCCATTCTGCAACCGATCTCCTACTCGACCGCCTGGCCAGGGCCTGGCACCAGCAGCCTCCCCCCGGAGCCGCGCCGGCCTCCCCGCCCTGAAGCCCACGCCCAGGTGCCTCACGGTGGCCTTGCCCGCCCGTAACAGGGCCGCCCTTGGTCGACGAAAATGTTTACCTGGGGCCGCCACGGCCTGCCGCCGAGGACAGCCGTGCCGCGGGCGGGCCTCCCCCGCGAAGCCACGGCCACAGGGAGGCTCGTCGTTTGCCCGGCAACACCTGGACTGGCCGCTCAGGGATCGGCCCACCTCCCGAAGGAGGGTGCCCACGGCGCCTGCATGCACTCACATAAAATCGAACATCGCAGCAAAAGGGCGGCAGGAGCCATGGCCAACAGAGTACATTGCCGCCCGCTGCGAGGTGCCCAAGGACGGCCACCCCCCAGACACGGCCGACCGCGCCCCTTCAAATTGACCGCTGGCTTCAGGCTGTAGTGACGAGGCCACCGTGAGGCACCTGGGCGTGGGCTTCAGGGCGGGGCGGCGGGACGGGCTTCGGGGGGGGCTGCTGGTGCCAGGCCCTGCCCAAGCGTTCGAGTAGGAGATCGACCACAGCCTTGATGTACCCCGAAATCGGAATGTGGTTCATGTTGTTCGTCGAGCCCATGAAAAATACGAAGCAGCGTTCGCACATCTACGAGCGTTATACGAATTCCATGTGCATTCTACGAAACAAATCAATCCTGGGGCAAAGCGGTTCTCTAATCGATACTCCTACTCGAACTTGGGCGTGCACTTCAGGGCGGGGCGGCGGGCGCGGCTTTGGGAGGGCCGCTGCTGCCAGGCCCTGCCCAGGCAGTGGTCCACGGCGCAGGCCCCGTGCCGCAGACGCGCATGCGCTCAGTCAAGGCGTGCCTGCGCGAGGCTCCGCGGGCGGCAGCCGTGGTGGCGACCTGCAAACGGGCGTGGCACACCGCCGTCCCCCCGTCGGCGCGCCGGGACGGCGAGGCCACGGCTTCACTGACACAGAATTCCAGGACCTCCGCTCGCGGGCCAAGCGGGTCCACGGGCACCCGTACACCAGCAGCGACATCTTTGGGGGGCTGCTGCCTTCCTCGCACCCGCTGGAGGAGTTCACCGCGGCTGGCGCGGTGAGGTATACAGAGGATGGGTGGCGGGCCACCAACGCCAGGCAGTCCAACGGGCGCGTCCTCGCTGTCATGGCCCTGAAGGCCGCCTCCCACGTGGCCAACGGGGACTTCGCGGCGGTGTGAGCAGTGCTGCTCACCCTCAGGTGGGCGGGTTGGACTGCCAAGCACGCCACCACGGCGAGGTCTCCCTGCTGATGCTGGGGCCCAAGGAGGTGGACCGCGTCTTGCAGATCGACGTACTCGGGTGTCGAGCAGAGGGCCGACGAAGCTGATGCCTCCATCTTCGGCCTCGGCGACACCACAGTCTGGTGGGAGGCGCTCCGCGCCATCGTCGGCTCTGGCCGCCCTGCACAGGCAAATCCTGATCTCCGTGAACGGCGGCACCTTCCTGACGAAGAGCCTCGCGGCGAAGCGTGGATACGCGGTCGGCGCACTCTACCCAGCCTGTGGCGTCACCGACACCCCGCCGCACCGCGTCATGGAGTGCAGCAAGCTGCAGGGTGGCAGGCGCTCCCAGGGTGAGAGCTGGTCTGAGATCGTGCCTGTGCTGGCTGCACCTTGTCCCAGCACCTCTTACCGGAGCTGCCGCCGCCCTCCCTCGCTCCTCCTTCCTCGGTCTTGAGCGACTGTATGGGAGAGGGGGAGGTTGGCATTCACCAGTCTAGACTCTGTGCGAGGGATTCAGTGGCGGGGAATGGATCAGCTTCGACTTCGCCACTCGAGTCGCTTCCCCGCGGGGGGTTCGGCTCCATGCAACGGGATCCCGCCACGGACCAGCACCTCCGTCTTCTTGGGACCCTCCCCCCGACCTCAGCCCAAACGGCTGTGGCCGCGGAGCATCAGGCTTTCGCGGAAGGGGCCCGCCACAGCGATGGCTCGTGTAGTTCCATCGGGGATGATTGCTTGGCGGTCTTCTCGCTGGTTCGCTCCTGTGTCGTCGATGGTGCGACCCCAGAGCAGAAGGCTCCCGCCGAGGTCCCCAAAAGCCCGGAGACCCCTACGAAATGGCGTGCCTGGTTAAGTGATGTGGTGGACAAGACCGCCAAACTCGCGTATAAACTGCATGACATCCACGGCCCCACGCTGGCGTTCCTCAAGGATCAGCTCGCGGGGGTCTCGAAATTCGCCCTGGCTGCCGCACGAGTCCTCGCCTGGGGGCCAGCGCCACGAGACAAATAGAAGAATCTCGTTCGCAGCGCCACGAGACGAATGAACGAACCTCGTTCGGGCACAGTGCCCCGTGGTCCCAGCCTGTAGGATCGTCCACGACTTTATCCACGTCGGGCCCTCCCGTTGGCAGTGCAAGCAGTGCATGAAGGCGAAGGTGACACCAGACCGTCAGGACTGTAGCCAGAACGACGTGCGACCCAAACTCCAGCGTGTCTTCGTCCACACCCACGGTATTGAATAGTGTTGTGAACTCACCCCTCGGCCAGAGGCCGAGGTTGGTGACGCCTTGCTGTTCTGCAAGAAATGCTGCCAGTACGCTTCAACCAAACCTCTGGGCCTGGGAAAAGGTCTGTACCAAGATTGACATCCTTGGTTGAAAACGCAACGAAGCGGTACAGCACAAGGTACGCCGCTTCATGCAGAACAAGCGCACCAAGGGCGACACTGACAAGATGGTAGTCGCGTTTTGGTCTCTCTTGGAGCAGTCCCACATGGCTGGCAAGGCCACAGTAGTCTCTCCCTAGTTTGTTTGGGCCTGGCCCCACTGGCCAGACCCTCGCCGCGTGGAGTAAAAACCTCTTCCTCCTCCCCCCCCCCTCCTCCTCTTTCTCCTCCTCACCCTCCTCCTCCTTCTCGTCCTCATCCTCATCCTCCGCCCCATCCTCCTCCTCGTCGCCCCTCCCCGTCTCGGCGCGCATCGTCGCCAGCGCGGCGACGGAGGAGGGGGCGCGTCGTCGCCGGCCCTGTCCTCGGCCCGCCGCACGTCGCCCTGCATGGGGAGGGAGAAGGAGAGGGGAGTGAGGATTACCAGGATTATCAAGATCGCAAGAGTGATTCGAGGAGGGGGAGGCGACGGGGGGGAGGGGGAGGAGGAGGAGGAGAGAGGGAGGCAGGAGGATTAGGAAGCAAGAGAAGGAGTCGAAAAAGGAGGAGGAAGAGGAGGAGGAAGAGAGGAAGGGGAGAAGGTGGCAGCGCCTTTGATGTTGGTGCCCATGCCAAGAAGTCCGAGGTCCGAGCGGGGCACATAAGGCTGGGGAGGAGGAACGGGCAGGCGAGAAGGGGGACCCAGACCTCCTCGCGCTGTGACCCACCCCCCGCCCAATAAAAATATCACATTGAAACATATGAGAGCGCGTTTCATGGGCGTTTCCTGGGAACAGAATGCCCACCCAACCCCGGTTTCGAAAACGGGCGGGCACCTGCTCGGAACCAGGGGGGAAGGAAAAGCCCCCCCCCCCAAGATTGAACCCAAGGGGGGGGCAGGCGACGACGATGACGACAACGACGACGATGACGCTGACGAAAACGACGACGACGACGACGGACGACGACGACGACAGACGACGACGACGCACGAAGCACGACGCACGACGCACGACGCACGACGGACGACGACGACGGACGACGACGACGACGACGACGACGACGACGACGACACAGACAACGCCAACGACGACGACGACCACGACAACAACGACGACGACGACAACGACTACGGTTACGATGACGAAAACGGACGACGCCGACGACGACGACACGACGACGTTGCCGTTGCCGACGCCGACGACGATGCCGAGCACGACGACGACGACAACGACGACGCCAAGCACGACGCCGACGACGCCGATGCCGACGCCGATGCCGACGAAGACGACGATGACGAGGCCGACGCCGGCGACGGAAACGGCGCCAAACACGACGCCGAACACGACGAACATGACGACGCCGACGCCAAAGCCGACGCGGACGCCGACAACGAAGACGACGACGACGACGACAACGACGACGACGCCGACAACGACGACGACAACGCCGAACACGATGCCGACGACGCCGACGCGGACGCCGACGCTGCCGATGCCAACGACCACGACGACGCCGACGCCGACGACGACCCCGACACCGACCACGACGCAGAGCACGACGCCGAAAACGACGTCGGCGAAGACGACGACGCCGGCGACGACGACGACGCGAACGCCGCCGGCGACGACAATGACGACGCCGACGCCGAAACGACGCCGACAACGACGCCGATGCCCACGCCGACGCCGGCGATGCCGGCGCCGACGACGACGCCGACCATGACACCATGACGCCGAACACGGCGCCGATGCCCACGCCGAGGCCGGCGCCGACGAAGACGCCGAGCGCGACGTCGACGCCGACGACGAGGACGACAGCGACGCCGACGTCGACGACGCCGACACAGACAACGACGCATCACGCACGAAGCACGACGGCGACGTTGAAACTGACGCCGGCGACGACGACGACGACGACACCGAGCACGGCGCCGAATACGACGCCGAGCACGACGCCGAGTACGCCGCCGAGTATGACGCCGAGCACAACGCCGACGCCGGCGACGACGCCGACACAGACGAAAACGACGATGACGACGACGCCGACGCCGACGACGACGCCGAGCACGACGACGAGCACGACGCCGAGCACGACGCCGAGCACGGCGCCGATCACGACGCCGACAACGACGCCGACGCCGATGCCCACGACGACGGCGACGACGACCATGACGACGACAACGACGACGACGATGATGAAGACGACGATGACGACAGTGACAATGACGACGACGACGACACCCGGCGCCGACACCGACGCCGACGCCTAGGCCGACGATGGCGCCGACGCCGGCCCCTACGCCACTGAACCACGAGGTCACGACTGGATCAGCGTCGCCTCATCCCGATAGACCGACGTAACAGGAGAACACGAAAGTGTAGATCATTGTTTGGTGCATCCCATGGGAACGAAAGATCTTGACTGGAGCTGCGGGTCTCTCCATTTCTCTGGGCCTCACATGAGCATGCGAAGTTGGCGACGGACAAGGGGCAACATGTCAGGGAACCGCGAGGTCACGATTGGATCCGCGCGCCCCACCCCAGTCCGATGGACCTCACAAAAGCCCAGGAAAGTGGCGACCGCTGGGCGGTTGGCAGCCCCCAACGGAGCCAACCTGAACCCCACTGGTAGCAACTGAGGGATGCGGGTACGCCAGGCTGCCCTTTCACCAACCAAAACCACCACAAAAAAACGATGGCACCTGATGAAGATAGGTTCGCGAGGATCGTCGTCTCACCCTTCAAGAGCGCGCAATGTACAAGGCTTTGCCAGAATTGTCCACAGCCCACTGTGCGCGCCTCCAAGGTTTCCACGGAGGCCCCCACGGCCACGACACGGTTGACCCGCCATATCCCTCGGAGCACCGTCGACGCACCGCAACCGAGCGCCCCCGATAAATAAGCACTTGGGGATAATAACGTTCGGGGGTCTGGCGGGGATAAGCAACAATTTCCCCGGCGAGGGCGATGATGAATATGATGATGATGATGTCCCTGGGCGCTCGGGTAGACTGACCTCGTCGATCTTGGCGCAACACTGACTCGAGAGATCTCGAGTCTCGCGGCTACAACTTGCCTGCGCAAAAGAGGTCACTGGCGCCTCTGGCCAGGACCCCCCCACGCGCACGACCTCGCACCACTCGCCCACGCAGGCCCTGCGCCCTTTGAAGCCGCCCTTGCGCGGGAGGCACTTGGCGCAGGCCTGGGCAACAGCGCATGCCTCCTTGAAGGTGGCGTGATTCGGCTCGACCGCCGTCGGTCCGTGAAGGGCTTGAACTTGGCCTTGCTCTTGGCCTTGGAACTTGCCATTTCCTTGGCCGAGTCGTTGCCGCTGGCCCCTGTGAGCTCGTTGATCCACTCGCTGCCTCGGCCGCGCATCGCGCTGACGCCCGCGAGCGCCTGGCGGCCCTCGCCTCGATTCTCGCCCAGGGCGCGCTCGATGCAGCGACTCGTCCTCAGGCCGCAGGTTCAGGCGTCGGCCTGGAACTTCTCGCCGCTTCTCGCAGGGGGGGTCTCGCAAAGGCCAAAGGCGCCGATCTTGCGGGGGGTTCTCGCGGCGGCCTTGGGAGGCCACGTCCGAACCCCGCGCGCACGCACGCGCGCACACGCGCGCGCACACGCGCACACACACACACGCACGCACACATTCACACACACACGCACACACACACACACACGCACACACACACCACACACACACGCACACACACACACCACACACACACACGCACACACGCACACACGCACACACGCACACACACACACGCACACACGCACACACGCACACACGCACACACGCACACACGCACACACGCACACACACACACGCACACACACACGCACACACACACACGCACACACACACACACACACGCACGCACGCACACACACACACACACGCAAACACACACACACACACACACACGCACACAGACACACACACACACACACTCACGCACACACACACAAACGCACGCAGTGCGATTCCTGGGCAGGAGGGCGGGGTCCACTTCGTTCGGCTGCCCCCGAGCACGATGAACCCTACCTCCCCCCTCAGGAATCGTGGAGTGTAGATGTGAGTTCGCATGTGGCCATTCAGGCCTGCTTGGCGTTCTCGGACGGCTGCTTGAGGGCGTCGCGGCACTCCGCCGCGACGCCCCCGCCCATCCTAGAGACCTTGGCGGGCGTTGCCACGAGTTCCCCCTGCCCAGGGCGCCGCCGGGATTCGATCCAAAACGGAGCGAAAAACTGGGGGCACCTTGGGGCGGGGACAACTGTAGCAACCACCGACCTTGAGGTAGGTGTAGTGCGCGGGCGCCTCGGAGTGCACGCATATCAGGACGTGCTCGGCCTCGTGGACTCTCTCGGCCCAGCGCTGCTGCTCCTCGGGCTGCGGGGCGGCGTGTTCCTCCTCGCCCTAGCACTCTCGGGCCCAGACGGCGGCCGCCGTGGGCTCGACCGCCAGAACGGCATCGGGGGCGCCTGCGCGCTCCTCGATCGCGCCCAGCTCGACGGCGTCGGTCTTGACGATCTGCTCGCAGTTCATGATCGCGCACTCCTTGGCGAGCTCGGTGCGGCGAGCCAGTCTGGTCTGGCGCCAGTCGAGATTGCACGGCTTGGGGAACTTGTAGTCCTGCTCGATCGTGACCCGTGGCTCTCGGGATTCGCAGCGACACACCCACTTCCGCCTTCTTCCGCTTCGTGGCTTCAAAATTCCGCCGTCGCTTCCGCCGCCAATTTTCCGCCAACTTCCACCGCTTCCCCCGTAGTTGCCGCCGTTCCCGCTAACCTCCGCTTGCTTCCGCCGCCTCGGCCGGAAGCAGGCGGGAGCTAGCGAGTGCCTGCGAGCCTCCGAGCGTCGCCGCTGTAGATCTGGTAGATCGCCGCGGTCTGCGCCTCGTGGGCACGCAGAGGGCGCGCGCCCTCGGTGCCCAGGACTCGCCGGACGCCCCGTGCTCTGCCGAGCCTGCCCTCGTGGACCCCCTCCCCGGCGACGCGGGCCACCAAGGCCGTGCCGGGGGGAATCCTCGCAAGCCTCGAGGCCTGCTCTCTTACTGGCCTTCGCTTGCTTCTTGGCGCCCTTTTTCGCTTGCGGCTCGGCCTTTAACTTCTGGGAGGAGCTCGCCTTGGCCTTCGGGGCCCTGCCTGCGAGCTTCGCCTTGGCCGCGCCTCGGCCCAGGTGCTCGAGCGAGGCCTCGCAGCCAGTCTCGGCCTTCGCGCGCTGCCACTTGAGCCGCAGCCCACCCGGGAACTGGCCCGAGAACTTGGACGCCCACCTGCTCTTTCGCGCGCTCGTTCGCTTGAGCCTGATCCGGTTCTCGAGGGCGCGCGCGATCTGGATCTCCTTGATCCGCTCTTCTGGCGTTATGAGCACGTCCTTCTGCTTGTCGGTGAGCTCGAGGTCCAGGTCTCGGAGCTCCAGTAGGCAGGGGTTCTCGTCCTGCTCGTAGTCCATGGGCAAATCGCCGAGGTGGACGCAGTTTCCGTCGAGGACGCTCCACTCGGGCACGGGCGGCGCGCCCTTGGGCCACCTCCGCGTGCCCTCCAGGCGCTCGCCCCCCAGCCCCTGCTCGATGCCGCGGCCGGGCCCGACGGAGTAGCTCCACGGCCCCATGCCCGTGACGACCTTGAGCTCGCCCTGCTCTGTCGGCCGGGCAAGGGGAACCGGGCGCGCTTGCAGCCCTGCACCGCGCCCTTGTTCTTCTCGCGGAAGCGCGCGTAGGCCTCGGAGACGCAGTAGAGGCACTCGCAGGGCCCCCACTGTGGCGGGGACATGTGCTGTTGCTCGGGCTCGGCCTTGGCCTGCTGGATCCAGTCCTGCCCCATGGCCCAGCGCATCTCGGATTTGACCTCTCGGATCATGGCCTTGAGCTGGCTGTGCTCGCGGGTGTCCGGCCCCTGCCGGAAGCTTGCGACGTCGCGGGCCACGGGCGCGTGGGCCGCATTCGAGAGCAACGCTCGGAGCGTCACTGCCTCGGTTCACAGGCTCGAGAGGCAGTCTGAGAACGCGACGCTGCTGCTCGATGAAGTCGATGGCCAAGAAGCGACGAGCTCGTCCGCCCAGGCCCTGGGCTGCCCCCACGGGTCGACGGCCTCGAAGACCCTCGCGCGTTCCTCCGAGGACTCGAGCAGAGCGTCGCGCCAGCCCATGAGCAATGCTCCTAGGGGCTCGCGCGCCCGGCAGCGCTCCGCCCCGCCGTCGCCCCGCTCGCAGGTGACGCGGCACCGCCAGGTGCCCGCCTTCGTGGCTCACGTCGCTCACTCGGCAGCGCCTTGCGCAGGGGGCGAGGAGCACGCTGCGCTTCTTGGCGGACTTGGGCCCCCTTCTCGGGTCGAACCAGCCCTCAACTGCGGAGATGCTGATGAGGGTGATCCTGCACTTGCTACCTGCGCTCGGGTAGGCTTGGTCCACTTGCTCCTTCTGGTCGGGGTGCTCTGCCCAGTGCTTGGCCTTCTCGGCCTCGAAGGCCGCATTGTATTTCTGGGCCTGCGTCTCGCGGTACTTTCGGCGGAGGTCCTGGGTGCGTCTTTCGGCGCCTGCAGCGTAGATCTCGCTTTCGTGGACGCGCGCTTGCTCCTCGCCCCGGACCTTGAGCCAGGGCGCGGCGGCGCCGACGACGACCGCGCTCGCGCTGGCCCTCTTCTGCGCGAAGGTCGCGGGCCCCCCGGCGAAGAGGCCGAGGTCCTCGGGGGTGCCCCATCGCCACCAGGTGCGCGAAGCTACTGGAAATAAAGCAGTAGTAGTAGTAATAAGAATTGTTGTTGTAATAGTGGCAGCGGGCGCAATAAGAATAGTCGTAGTCGTAGTACTAGTAGTAGTAGTAGTAGTCGTAATAGTTGTAGTAGTAGTAGTAGGTAGTAGTAGCAGGTAGTAGTAGTAGTGGTAGTAGTAGTAGTAGTGGTAGTCGTAGTAGTAATAGTAGTAGTAGTAGTAGCACACTTAGTCTGGCTCGTAGAAGTAGCGACTGGTAGCAGTAGTTGTAGTAGGAGTAATTACGAATGATAGCTAGTAGTATTAGTAGTAGTAGCAATAGATACTAGCAATAACTTTTCTACTAGCGGTAATATTTACTAGCCGTTACTGGTAGTGCTCACGGTACTAGCGGTAGTAATGGTAGTAGCAGTAGTGGTAGCGGTAAGTTTAGTAGTAGTAGTAGTATTAGTAGTAGTAGTACTTGCAGGAACCACCGTAGGCAACCGTAGTGCTGACAATTTCTGCTTCTACAACTACTTCTACTACTACTAGTACTACTACTACTACTACTACTACCACTACAACTACTACTGCTACTCCTAAATGGTTACTCGACTACTTTCACAACAACTACTACTACTACTACTACTACTAGTACTACTGCTAAGACAACTTGTCGGCCGTGGTCCAGGTCAGCTCGGCCTTGCCCTTCTGGTCGGAGAGGCGCTGGCGCTTGCGCCCGCAGCCTCAGGGCGAAAAACTCCTCCACACGCTTCAAGACCTGTTTGCACGTCTGGGTGTTCTGCAAGGTTTCCAGGCGCTTGGTCACCCTCTTGTGGACCTCGGCTTTGTAGCTCTTGTGGCCAGCTTTTCTGCAGGTGGAGCTGCTTGCCCTGCTCGAAAGCTATCTCGCAACGCAGCCGCGTCAGGATGGCATCCTTCCTGACCTCGCGGCCGCCCTCGCGCCTCCGCCTGAATCGGCAATGCAGGCGGTGCATTTCTCATCGATCGCAACGAAGCTGCGCGCCATGTGAGCACCAAGCGTCGGCGAGACCTCCCCGAAAACAGCTTGCGCAATTGCGATCAGGAGGAGAAAGGAGGAGGGGGGCAAAGACTGGTGCGACACGCGCAGCATGCATCCCCAAAATCAGCGCGACAGGTGCTGCTCGTGCAATCCAGCACCCGGATAGCGACGCAGTCCAAAGCGCGTCGGACGCTCATGGGGGGGCGCCGGCAATGGCGCTGGAAAGCGCGCCTGGACAGCGTGCAAGCTTGGGAAAAAAAAAAAAACAGTGGGAGGCGGTTGCCAGGGCGCTGAAATCATGCCCGGAGAGCTTGCAAGATCCCAACATCGAGCTTCGCATGGTGCTCTGGAAGAGCCGCGAAGAACCCGCGGGGAGGCTTGCGGCCCGCGCGTTGGGAACGAAAACAAAAACGTTTCCCGGGGTCCGCTGGGGGGCAAGGCAAGCCGCTCCGGCGATGGCCGCCCGGGAGCCTTGGAGAGGAGCTGGCCTACATTGCGCTGCCGGCTTCTAATCTGAAGCCCTGCGCGGGGGCCAATGCGAAGGCGCACGGCGCCAATGCGTGACGGCCGCCCCTCCCATGGCACCCCTAGGCCCTAGACGGGCGCTGGCCTGTTGCGCCAAAGGTGCCACGGGTGTTTTGCCATGTTTGTTTGCGGTCTCAACGGGGCATTCGACTTCGGGCGGCGGCGAGCGCGGCGGAACGCCTGGCCCGACAGTGGCCCAGCTTCGCGCGACGGCGAAGCCGAAGAGTACCCATTGTAGCTCATTGGCTATGGCGCCGTCTCCGTGGTGACCACTAGCCACTCCATCCCAAAAGTGCCCTGCCCTTCCTCTCCCGCCCCCCCCCCCCCGTGCCCCGCAGCCCGCGTCTGCGCGCGGGTCTTACTTCGCGCGGCCAGCAATGTCACTTGGTACGCCTCTCTCGATCTCCTGCGCGCGCGGGGCCGTTCACTTTTCGCCGCCGCCGCGGCTTCAGACGCCTCGCGGATCGACCGCGCCGCCGCGCGCCCATTGGGCGGCGGATGCAGCTTGCGCGCGCGCCTCTTTTAGGCCGCCTTCTGGTTCGACTTCCTGCGTTGGCCCCCCCCAGTCCCATACCTTTCGTCCTGTGTCTTCCATGCGCCCACTTTCAAACATAAGTTCCGCCCACTTGTCGAGCGCGGTGCCGCTCGTCGGCGAATGGGGCGTCGACGCTTGCCAGCGCTTGCGATGCGGTCGTCGGCGCCGCGAGGACTTCTTCGCCCCTCGCGGTCGCGTTGAACGCCGCCCGGCGGGCCCAAGCTTCGGCGCCCCCCGAACCAACTCAGAGGCGGTGATTTTCTCCACCGCCCAGCAAAGGCAGAAGCTCTCGTTCCCGCGACACCGCCACGGCCGCGAGCGGACGCCCAACCCCCGGGCGCGCGGCCATGGAGGGATCTTCGAGGGCCTCGAACTCCGGGCGCAAATAAAACGTCGTCCAGACGGCCCAGCATTGCGCGGGAACGCCCTTGGGGTCGGCGCTCGCGTTGCGAACGCAGCCCTCTTGCGTCGGGATGCGAGCCGCAGTGCCAGAGCCTGCGCTTCCACGTCTGCGGCCGCAACGCCCCCCCCTTTTCGGCGCCCGCGCCCATGGTGATATCGACGAGCTGCGAGCCCGCCGCTGCGGATGAGCGATGCGATCGCGCGACGACCTTCGCCGCGGCTTCACGCGCGCTTTCGCGGCCTTGATCCTGGGCCGCGTAGGGCTGGAGCCACTCTCTGTGGGGCAGCGTCGCCGAGACGGGCCATGTCTTGTCCGCGCAGTGCCTCGTTTCCTGGCTGTTCTGAGGCTGGCCGTCTGCGCCGAAACGGGCAACCCCTGGCGCAGTCTTCTCGCCAGTTCCACTCGCCGCCAACGCGGATAGAGAGCCCTCTGCATCTTCGTTCTTCGCGCTGGCATCATCAATCCAATCCGGGGCGCCCACTTCCCGCGCCCTCTCGCGCTGAACGAACACTTCCTCCGGGCACTTCTCAGCTGCCAGCTCGCGCAACTTTTTGCCCCTCGCCTGCAGCAGGGCGCCCGGGCCCCCTTCCTGGTCTTTCGCAACGGCATCTGCGGTCTGGCAACAAACGTTCGCAGAAGACTGGGATGCCCAGACCGCTTTGTCTCTCGACTGCCGGGCAATGGCGTCTGTCGCAGGCTTCAGGGCCACCTGCCAGAAGCGAAGGAGCTCTTCCAGCTCGCGCACCTTCGGGGCTTTCTCAGCCTCTCCCCAAAACGCATCTGTCTCAGGGCACCGCGTGCGCCCCGAGTTTTGCTCGCGGGCAGCGCGCGGGCAGTTGGCCAGCCACGCCGAAAACGCCGAGACGGAGCTGCCGCTTCTTACCGTTCGCGAACTTATGGCGGCAATTCAGCAGCGCGCCAATGCAGGGGGCCTTCCCCGCGCTCAGATTGACCACGAAGTCGAACGGGTCCACGAACTCTGGGTCACCCACGACGGAGTCCAGCTCGCGCCGCGCATGGATTATCACAGTCTCGACGCAAACCTTCTCCGCCACTGCGCTTGTCAAAGCCGTCGCGATCGCGCCTGCAAGCGCCCGCGGCGCCGCGACCTCTGTCGCGCGGAGGCCGAGCTCGTTACTTTTGTTAACGGCGTTACTGCCTAAGGAGCACGCATCAGGCTCTCCGACGATGGCTGTTCACGACAGGACTTCCACTACGAACCGTCGTGGACCAACGAAGCAGTTGCAGTGTCGCGCGCCGCCGGTGCGCCCATGTCAAAGCGCCCTCGTTCGTCAATAATGTTCGCCATGGCTTCCTAGTATCTTCGCTCATGCCTGAAGGGACGCCCCAAACAGCCCCATTGCCCAAAGAGAATAATATCAGGAGCAAGTGCGAGTGAGACACAATCAATCTGCCATAATTCCCAGGGCCGCCCCCGCTGCCTCCAAGACGCACCTGGAAGTCAGCGTCCTTCGCGCGCCTCCATTTGAAAGCGTCGCACGTTGCGTACTCGCGTCGCTTCGCTCGTTCGGGGGCAGCGAGCTCCTCTGCGACGATTCCGCGGTGGTCCGCCCCAGAACGTACAAACCCCGCGAACAAGATCTCATGTCCGAGCTCCTGAACTCCAGCTGCACTGGAGCTTTGTCCGCCTCTGCTCCGCGGGGCACTTTTGAGTGGGGCAATGTTTGAGGCTGCGTTCTGCGACGCGATATTTCGCTCTGCGCGCCAGGGCCTGTGTCTGGAGGCCGACGAACGTTTCTTGTTCGTCTGCTTCGCTCGGCGGCGCACCCTTCGGCGCCGCGCCCGCTACCGCGGTTTCGGCGACGCGCCAGCATACATGCAGCGCTCGACGCCCAGGCTGGCCAGGGGGGGCGGCGCCATTGCGACGCCCGGGCCCGCCGCGGCGGCGAAAGGGGAGGCCAGGAGACCAAGGGGGGAGGGGGAGGAGGAAGGGGGGAGGAACAGGAGGAGGAAAGGGGGGAACGTGCTCTGAAACAGCATTCTTTCCGCAGGAGTGGACGGTCCCCAGGCGGCCGAGCATTATACGAGCAGCCACCTCCGTGGAGGAGGACAAATCAACAAACGAACGCATAAACTAGCAGAGTCCCGTCAAGAGAAACAGCCACCAGCCAGCCTAACGCAATCCACGAGACATCAAGCTGGTAGGGCTTCCAGGAACTCGTTCATAATCGTATGTCCAATCATTAATCCAGCGCTGCAACATTCGAACTTGTGTTCACGGTAAATTGTTCCACGCATGTTCACCTGACGGCCCTGCGCCAAGAAATGTGGATTGTCCTCGTCGGTGACGTTGACTGCAGCGGCTGTCGCCACCGCGTCAATTCTGGCCTGGGTAGGTAAACAGAAACCCGAAGATTGAACCACGGGTTCCGCTACCTTGACAATGGTGTAGGACCCTTCTCCCAGGACAAGTTTACTGAGCCAAATGCCGGCGAACACTTCACAAAGCTGCTGCAGCAAGGTTTGGCAAGACGGATAAGGCGATAGCCTGTGATAGTTCTGCAAGGAGGGGAGGGCGAGAGGGGAGGAATGGGGTCGAGAGCTCTTGGAAAGGGGGGGGGGGCGTCCAAGGGAACGGTGCACCCCCACGAGCGAGTCTTTCGACTCGCCGTTTAGGAAAGCGACAGGGACCCCCTCCGCTCCCTACCCCCCCCGCAACCTGTCTGCACCACCCAGGTCTGCGGAGGGCGACGTAGGAGACAGGGCCCTTACATCAATGAAAGAAGAAGAGGGAGAGGAATAGCCGGAGGAGGCCCCGACCTGGCGTGCGGGGAAAAAACTGTCGAAGCCCTTTTGGGCTGTCCGAGGCTGCGCGATGAGCGCGGCCCGAAGACCGCGCCGAACGGCCACTGGACTTCGTCGGCGCGTGAGATAGCCAATGTTTGGCTATTTTTGCGGGCACGCGCCCGCAAGTTCGCCCGCGGGCGATTGGGCCTTCGCGCCCTTTGTTCAATTTAATCTCCCAAAAGCGCAACGTGCCCGAATCATCAGGAACTCCGCCGCAGCGAATGCAATGCCCATTAAAGACATCGTCGACAACGGCCGCATCAGCTACATGGCCCCCGCGAGCAGCATTCCACAAAACGAACAACCTCAAGCATCACATCGACCACGGCGACGACGCCATCATCCCTGGCTGTGTTACGTAATTATGCGCCGTAGACAAGTCAGCTGCGCCGATAGCACGAGTTCCAGCACCTACATCGGGCGCATCATAGACAGCCTCTACGTCACAAAACATATGCAAAAGGACGCGTCTTGTACAATTTCGGAACAGGCTGCGCTCATGAAGGCGCAGCGCGGCGCGAGGAAGGGGCGCGGCAACGTTCCGCGCAAATGGTCGCCATAGCAACAATGGCGTTCAGCTGTTGAATATATGGCCAGGCAAAGTCCGTGATCGACAAAGGCTCAAAGGCGGCTGCAGCCGAAGAGCGACTACGACTTAAAAGCGGATGCGGCGTCGCACTTCGGACCATCAGGTCTCGGCCCATAGGATCCGGCGCGCAGGGTCTCGGCCCCCCGGTCTCGGCCCATGGGGTTTGGGCTCATAAGGTTTTGACCCCCTCCTCCCTCTCCCCTCCTCCTCCTCCCCTCCTCCTCCTCCTCCCCTCCTCCTCCTCCTCCCCCTCCTCCTCCTCCTGTTCGTGCTCCTCCTCATCCTCCTCTGCGGGCGGGGCGGGGCGAAAAAGGTTTTCAGGTTTTGTCGTTGGCTTTCGGGCGCTCGCTCCTGGAAGTTGCCTGGCCGCGGAATGCAGCAGCAGCGCCTCGCCGAGAGCGCTCTGGGGTGCTCGAATTCGTCTACAACGGACGCCGGGGGCCCGAGCCATGGCCCGAAAAGAGGAGGGTGAGGTGGAGAAGAGTCGTAAGCGGAGGCGGTGGGGAAGGCGAACGGAAGGTTGCAAAACGCGTACTGAGAACGAGAGGGGTTGGAAGGGCATGAGGGGGGCAATGCTGCTGATGTGGGAAAATGATCACTGACAACGACATCAGAGATTTGACCTGAATTTCATACATAACACGACTTGTATGCCAGGTGCAGGCGCCGATGAGGCTGGGGCCGACAAACGTAACGATTAACAACACCGCGGAGGATAATGGGACGGGGGTGCGCTGACAACGCGGAGCAAGGGAGACGTCATGGCCAGAAAAGTGGCAATGCAAACGCAACGCAAAATGGCAACGCAAACGCAACGGGAGACTTGGTCAGCAGCACCCCCCTTCCCCACGAGACTTGCTCAATTGTCTTCCTCATTTCCGCTATTTGATTATGTAAGGCTCCCATGCTTTGCTCCTGTGCACCAACACTCTACACAGGTCTACGCTCTACGGCGCGATGCGCACAGCCTAGTGCGTGCGCGATGCAGCGCGCCACGAGGTCCGCCCCGAAGTGCTGGTTGCAATGCAGCGGTCCTCGACAGCCTCGCCACCGAAGTGCCTCGCGCTGCTCCCGCAAGGAGCAGGCGGCTGCGAACTGACAGAAGCCCTGCAAGGAGCAGGCGGCTGCGAACTCGCGCCTCTGGTCCCCTGAGATCTGACGTTGCAGACAATTCGAATAAGAACATGACCAACTTCCCAGACCCCGTCTTTCTGCCGCACCCTTCGAGCAGAATCGATCCGTGAGGATCCAGTGGCCCGAGAGAAGGCGACAACGCCCGGGTCAAGAGAAGTATTGAGACGCCCGGATCTCAGGGGTTGTCTGCTACACACAAAAAATGTGCTCTACAGAGGGGCCGTGCAGCTGCAGAAGCGCGCGTTTGGGGACTACGCGCCGCAGTGCGAGGCCCTCCGGGGCAGCCATTTTGCTGCCCTGGCGGAGCGGGAGTCGGGGAGGGAAGAAGTCGGGGGCGTCCAAGTAAGGTGAGTCCAAGACGGGGGGGGTGCAAGTCATGGCCCAAGGCATGTGCTCGGCGCTCTACACTTGGGGACCCGCCCGTGCGCAGAACATTCGAACGGAGTTTCGCCGAACGGGTGCGGGTCCCACAGTTCCAGCCGGTGTGGAGCAGTCTAAAGGGAAATTAGGACACACAAATAAGTACACACAAATAAACATATTCCCCATATTTTCCCATATTTTCTGGGTTTTTGTCTTCCCCCCCACTTCCCATAGTTTCCCATACTTTCCTGGGAGTCGACGATTAATTGTGTCTGTGTGTTTCTTTCCCTCCTGAGTGGAGCCGTCGAAGACTTGGGCCTCGCCCCTGCTCGGGAAAAATTCCGCAGGTGGCTGCGGCAGGTTCGCGTCGTGTCGACCCCGGCGTTGGTTTCTGCCACCGCGGGGATCGTTCAACCTTGAACGATCGGCCGTCTCCGCAACGTCCGATCGTTCAACATCTTGGGCGTTGCTTAATGGGGGGGTCATAGATGGGGGGGTCAGAAAAGGACCCCTTTCGTGCCCCTTTCGGGCCCCTCCAGAGCCCCAGGGGGCTCGTTTAGGTACCGTTTGGGTACCTTTTCGGACCACCCTCGCCACCCCCCCATTTATGACCCCCCCATTACGCAACGCCCAAAACATCGATCGATTCTGGGTCGCCGGCGGCGTTCAACCTTGAACGTCCGCGCTGGGGTCGCCGCTGGTCGACACGACGCAAACCTGCCGTACGCTGGTGCGAGTCTCTGCGTTGCTGCCCCGATGTGCGCAGCCCAGGGTGGACCAGGGGACGTGTTGAATGCGCGGACGATATATGGCCACCGTACCGAGCCAGAGCAACTTGAAGGGAACCTTCAGGCGTCGGCCTTCCGTTGCGTGCGCAGCTCGATTCACAAGGATTGCGAATCCAAAGTTGGACAGGGAACCCTGGTCGTGCGTGCCACGCTGGATCGCGCGTTAGACTCGCTCTGAAGTCGTTCGCGACTGCCTGGTCAAGGCCTTGCGGCGGGGTCGAGAGCTCTGGAACAACCACGAGTAAGACACTCGCCATGAATTCAAGGCGCAAAACCGAAGCCATGCATTCAAGCCAGACGCTAGTATGCTCGGTCCCACGGCCACAGAAAGTTTGTACCGTACCAACGGGGGAGGGACACGCTGTCTAGCTACTCCAGAGAACATTTCTGCAACACTGTCCCCGTCACCCCCCGTATTTGAGGAATCATAGAACTGGCACTTCAGACCTGTGGAACTGCGCACGAACAAGGGAAGCGTGACAACTTCGAGGCGAACAAGGAAGGATGTGAACATTAATGCAAAGTAGTCCACCGCCCTGACCGCGCTAGCACGAAAACGCTGTCGACTTCGGAAAATCCCCAGGGGGATCCTCCACGGTACGGTGCACTGAAGTTGTGCGTGAATTGCAAGAAAAGGGGGGGGGACGCGAAATCCAGGCAGATATCATGGCCTGGCCAAGGCCATGATAACCGAACACACCTGGGAATAATCCACCGGGGAGAAGGAAGTTTGGGGTTCGGGGGAGATAGTACAGATTTGGTTCGCTAGATCGCAGCGTATGGATTTTTGAAAGGCACAGATGTACAGAGTGCCAGAACAAGATTGGAGCGCAGGGATGTACGGATGTGATAGCGGGCCCACATGGGGGCACCCTCGCAACCCAAGCTTGGGCGGGGCCTCTCTGGAGGGGTTGGGGGAATACGAAACCTGAGAAACAATGTGGAAGAACGATGCCCTGCTCGCTCAGGCGAGGCCTGCTGCTCGCACTGCTACACCACACTGCCTGTGCAAAACAAACGCCTGTGTACGCCGCAGAAGCCGCGTGCACCACAGTGTCCGTGTACATCCCAGTGCTTGTGTACACGACCACAAACCAGCACGCCTGAGGGACCTCTGGGGGCCCAGGCGGAAGACTCTGACTCAGAACCTGAAAACTACGTCCCTGAGAGGTGGTGGGCGCGCAGACCGGGGAAAGCTCGGGTGGCCCCCCACTGCGGGCCCCCCGCCCCTCAGGGACGTGTATTTCGGACGCGGCAGAGTTCCTCCTGCGGCCGAATTGTCAGGCGTTGCGGTGACGGGAGGGGGGTAACATGCGTTACCACCGGGGACAACGAGTGGAACAATACGCATAGGGCACGAACAATAAAAACCTGACCAGACAAGAACGGGAAGCGTCGCTTTAGTCCACCAAGCATGTGGAAAATGCTCTCTGTTGTTGTTATGCCGCGCAGGTATGCCGTGGCGCGCGTGTCGGCGTGCGTGCGGGGTGTGTTTTGCTGTGTTCCTGTGTGTTCTGCCGTGCTCCTGTTCTGCCGTGCTTCTGTGTTCTGCCGTGCCTCTGTGTGCTCTGTGTGTTCTGCCGTGTTCCTGTATCTGCCGTGCGGATCGTCGCGGTGGTCGTTTTGGCAGAGCTTCTGGGCGCACACGGCAGACAAAGATGAGGAGCACGGCAGAATATGCCCCAAGAGCGAAGGAGCACGGCAGAGAACGACAAGGAACACGGCAGAATAGACCCCAAGAGCAAATGAGTACGGCAGAACACACCCCATTAGCTAAGGAGCACGGCAGGAAATGACCAGGAGCACGGCAGAATAGACCTCAAGAGCTAAGGAGCAGGCAGAAAAAGACCAGGAGCACGGCAGATTAGGCCCCAAGAGCGAAGGAACACGGCAGAAAAAGACCAGGAGCACGGCAGAATAGACCCTAGGAGCTAAGGAGCAGGGCTGGATATGCCTCAAGTGCGAAGGAGTACGGCAGAGAAAGACGAGGAGCACGGCAGGATAGACCCCAAAAGCTAAGGAGCACGGCAGAGAATGACCTGGAGCACGGCAGAATTGGCCCCAAGAGCGAAGGAACACGGCAGAAAAAAACAGGAGCACGGCAGATTAGGCCCCAAGAGCGAAGGAGTACGGCAGAAAAAGACCAGGAGCACGGCAGAATAGACCCCAGGAGCTAAGGAGCAGGGCTGGATATGCCTCAAGTGCGAACGAGTACGGCAGAGAAAGGCGAGGAGCACGGCAGGATAGACCCCAAAAGCTAAGGAGCACGGCAGAGAATGACCAGGAGCACGGCAGAATAGGCCCCAAGAGCGAAGGAGCACGGCAGAAAAAAAACATAAGCACGCCAGAGTAGACCCCGAGAGCTGGAGGAGTGCGGGAAAATAGACCCTAAGAGCGAAGGAGCAAACCAGAAAAAGACGAGGAGCACAACATAATAGAACCCAAGAGACAAGGAACACGGCAGAATATGCCCCAAGTGCGAAGGAGCACGGCAGAAAAAAAGCAGGAGCACGACAGACAAAGACCAGGAGCACAGCAGAATAGGCCCCATGCGCGAAGGAGCACGTCGGAAACAAACCAGGAGCATGGCAGAATAGACTCCAAGAGCTGCCGAGCACGGCAGAAAAGGACCAGGAGCACGGCAGAATAGACCCCAAGAGCTAAGGAGCACGGCATAATAGGCCCCAAGAGCGAAAAAAGACGCCAGAAAAAGACCAGGAGCACGGCAGAAGATGCCCCAAGAGCTAAGGACGACGGCAGAAAAGACCGAACCACAGCAGAAAAGGCCCGAGGAGCCAAGGAGTACGACAGAAAAGACCAGGAGCACGGCAGAATAACTGCATGCCGATGATAATAAAGGGACCCCCCCCTCTTCAGTGTTTAGAGTTGATTATCGTCGCCCTATACAAAATTCAAATTGGGCGGCGAGCGCTGAGGCCGAACTTCATTATCACCTCGAAACGCTATGTCGAGATAGCAACATCAAGCGATGTTGCTATCCCCGCGCGCGCCTGAACTTTTTTTATCTCTGGGGTTGATTACCCAGGGAAAGGGGAGCACATGAGCTACCCTACATGAGCACTTAAAACAATCAATTTTCATAAAGCGTTTGTACATTAAAATTGGTAGATTTGTAACTTTCCATGTTCCCGTTATTAGTATATTATTATTCTCGTCTTCTTCTCTTCTTATTATTATTATACGTTCCTCTTCTTCTTTTATATTTCTATATGTCCTCACGCTCGCCTGAACTTTTTTACCCCTGGGGTTGATTATCCATGGGAAAATGAAGCACATGAGCTACCTACCCTACACGAGCACTTTAAAACATCAATTTTCATAAAGCGTTTGTAAATTAAAATTGAAAGATTTGGAACTTTGGATTTTTCCTTTCGTCGTCCTCTTCTTATATCCTCTTATTCTTCTTTCTTATTATTCTTCTACTGTATTCTTCTTCTTTTATATTTCTCTCTGTCCCCACGCTCGCCTGAACTTGTTTATCTCTGGGGTTGATTATCCATGGCAATTGAGGCACATGAGCTACCCTACACGAACACTTACAAAAAACAATTTTCATAAAGCGCTTGTAAACAACATCTAATATATTTGAAACTCGAGATGTTTTCTTCTCTTCGTCCTTCTCCTCCTCCTATCATTTCTTTAATGTTATTATTTATTCGTTTTATTTTTCTTTTTTATATATAGCTTCCTCCATTCCAGCGAGATAAGCCATTGTTGAGAATATTTCTATGAAAACTAAACGCCAAGGATGTCTCAAAACGTGCTCGGCTTGGTCTCCTCTTGATCATCTCTTACTTCGAGATTATGCTGAGGTCTGCTGGGCTACTTTTATTATCTCTCCCTGAACCCCGAACTTTATTATCCCCTAGTGTTTATTCTCACGGGCATGAGGTTAGGCCCGAAGAGCGAAGGAGCAAACCAGAAAAACACGAGGAGCAAGGCAGAATAGAACCCAAGAGACAAGGAGCACGGCAGAAGATGCCCCAAGTGCGAAGAAGCACGGCAGAGCATGACCAGGAGTACGGCAGAATAGTCCCCCAGAGCTCAGGGGCACGGCAGAAAAAGACCAGGACCACGGCAGAATAGACCCCAGAGCTAAGGAGCACGGCAGAAAAAAGACCAGGAGCACGGCAGAATAGGCCCCATGAGCGAAGGAGCGCGGCAGAAAAAAACAACAAAGAACACGGCAGAATAGACCCCAAGAGCTGAGGAGCACGGCAGAAGAGGCCCCAAGAGCGAAGGAGCACGACAGAAAAACAACAGGAGCACGGCAGAATGGACCCCAAGAGCTGAGGAGCACGGCAGAATAGGCGCCAGGAAAGAAGGAGCATTGCAAAACACGACTAGTGACCAGGAACACGGCAGAATAGACCGCGAGAGCTAAGGAGCACGGCAAGATAGATGCAATAATACAACATAATACGCCCCAAGGAAGAAGGAGTATGCAAGAAAAACACAAGGAGCACGGCATAATAAACCCCGAAAGCGAAGGATCACGGCAGAATATGGCCCAAGAGCTAAGGAGCACGGTAGAAAACGACCAGGAGCACGGCATCATAAGCCCCAAGAACAAAAGATTGTGACAGAAACTGGCAAGGAGCATGGCAGAATAGGCTAGAAGAGCGAAGGAACACGGCACAAAAAAACAAGGAACAGTTCATAATAGACCCCAAGAACGAAAGAGCACGGCTGAATAGACGTCAAAAGCGAAGGAGCATTTTTGTCGCCGGCCATGCTCCGCCCGATTTTTTTGAGGATGTATGCAGCGAGAGCGCGGTTTTAAACATGAGAGGTATTGAAACCGCCACTCCAAGATATCATTGTTGTTAGGATGTCTCAGGCGAGACGCTAGTTTTTGAACATTTGTCGAATTCGCTGGTTCCCATGTTTAAGGGATGCATCAGGCGAAACGCTCATTTTTGATGAAACCGATGTTGTGAACATGCCATTTTTGCAAGGATGTCTCAAGCGAAATCGCAATTTTGGATCGGCTCGAGGGCGCTCCTGGGGGTCAAGTTTGGGCTTGTTTGGGGCCTTTGGGGGCCTTCTTGATGCCTTACAAAACCGTTACAGTCCGATATGACACACATTCATTTTTTCAGGATGTCCCTAGCGAAATCGTCATTTTTAGATGACTGGCTTAAACCATCTAGAAGCCTTTTCAGGAGCGATCCCCAGACGATGTTGAAACAGCAATTTTCAAAACGATGTTGTTGAATTTATTAATTTTTGAAGATATCCCTAGCGGAATCACTATTTTCAGCAACCTGAAGGGCGCTCTTGGGGCCATGTTGTGGCCTTATTTTGCTTCCTGATGCCATCCAGAAATTATTACGATGCGATGTCACACGCGTCAATGTTTTGAGGATGTCCCTAGCGAGATCGACATGTTTTGAAGGCTGCCTTGGGCCGTCTGGAAGCCTTTTCAGAAGCAAAGTCAAAACTATGTAAGAACAACTGTTTTCAAGTCGATGCTGGTGTATGTTTTCACTTTTTGAAGATGTCCCTAGCGAAATCGCTATTTTCGGAAGTCCCCCCATCGTTCTGACAGCCATATTGACGTGCTGTTTGGCCTCTCGTTGCGTCATCTAGAGGTACTTCGAGAAAGATATCAAGACGACGCTGAGGAAATTTCATTTTGTTGAGGATGTCCCTAGCGAAATGCAAATTTTCTGCCGTGCTCTTCGTTCTGGTCCGCCGTGCTGCCGCTCGCTTTCTGAGGATGTCCCTAGCGAAATCGCAATTCTTAACAGAAAAGTTAATTAAAAACTTCAGTCGTCATCTCATTTGTTCGAGGATGTCCCGAGCGAAACGCAAATTTTCACAGACGGCGAAATTTGGCTGTCATCAACTTTTCGAGGATGCCTCGAGCGAAACGCTTGTTTCTGTTAAACGCGGTGTCGCGAAAATCTAATTGTTGTGAAGATGTCTCACGTAAAATCGCCCCCCCGACAAATCCGCTAAGCCTGTACACCGTGCGCCCCGCCACCCCCTATATTTAAGAGATCTCTTACTGATATGACGGATTCAGCCAAAACGTCCAGCTCGCTTCTCGTTCCTCGAAAACGTTTTTTTGACCACGCAACCCTAATCCAAGAGGTCTTGCGAGCACTCGCTGGGCCAACCGTGTGGTCGACCCGCGCACATGCGCGTCTACAGACGTCACATGCGAGGCTTACCACTCACTGGTGGGCTCGCACATCAGTACCTGGCCCTCTGGCCAGGGGCCTGGTGGCAAGCAACGGAATTCACACGGCGAGACGCAAACGGCGTGGCAAAGGATAGATAAGTGCCACACGCCTGGAGCCGCCCTTACCAGCGCAGGCCGCCACGGGCAAGATTAAGCAAAGCCGGCAACACTCCAGGGAAGCAAAACGACGACGGCAGACAGACGGACCGGCCACCTGTCTGCGGGTTGCGGGCCGGGCCAAACTCAAAGTCGCCGCGCAACAGGTCACAAAGGTCACAAAGTGAAGGAGGGGCGAAGAGGTACGCCAGCGTCTGATTTTTTTTTTTTTTTTTTTTTTTTTTTTTTTTTTTTTTTTTTTTTTTTTTTTTTTTTTTTTTTTAAAAAAAAAAAAAAGACAAAACAAACAAAAAAAAAAAACTGCTGCAACCTCATTGGTACACGCATACCGGGGAATGCTGCACCCGCTTCCCGTACTGCATGGTCCATAGGTCACTTAAGTGGGCGGCGTGGACAACCGAGAACCAAGAAATGTGCGCAACCGAAAAGCCAATCCACTTGGATGCTATGATCGCCCACACCGCCTTCGGGCCCAAGGAAAAAACGATCAGGCCGATGAATACGAACAGAGGTGTAGGAGCCAAGAAAGCCAAAAACAGCTGATGCCACCCACTCGGCGTCCCAGGTATATGGTCAATCCAAGAAGCACCGGTTGTTGCAAAAGCTGTGTCGCCGAGATGAGAAGTCCCATAGCTGCCAATTGCCACAACGTCCTGACCATCAATGAGATCCGACCACTTCCTCACTCGCCCTCTGGCGAGTTCGGAACGATAGGCACGGTGAAAGGTCAATGTGCTATGCACTTGCTCGTCTCTGTCGAACGATACTTCCAACATCTCGAGACTCCAGGGCGGTCGTGCCGCCGCCCAGCGCTCGGCTCTCCAGCGCGCTTGTATGTCAGCTCGGCAATAGCAAGCGAGAGAAGCAAGAATGACAACCATTGCCTTGCCATCGCAAATTAGAGCATGCTGGGCGGGGGGTTGCGACCCCGCAGGCACCTCACTGTCGCCTGAAATCGCTCGAACCAGAGCCTTTCGAAGACGCTTCCCGTCATCCGCCGGCCCCCTTGTGGGGCCATCAGGCTGCAAGGATCAGGGTTGCTGCTCCCTGCGCCAAGTCCGCGCGAGGGGGGGAGCTGAAAAGCGTCTGGCTACCCTCCCCGAATCGCGTGTTGAATCCCTGCGGGGCTGTGGGACACGTGAAAATAAATGAGATTCGCTCAATAATCCCTCGCACATTACGCTGCATTCGCGTCCCCGAGGCCACGATCACCCATAAATTGCGCCACACTCGCGTCTCCGAAACCACGATCCTCGGTCAAATTCGCACGCCCGGGGCCGCGATCTCCCGTAAATTACGTTACGTGCGCGCCCCTGGTGCCACGATCCCGTGTAAATGCGCCACAGCTGTGCCCCCGAAGCCACGATCCCTCGTGAATTGCTCAATGATCGCGTTCCCGTGGCAAGTAACCCTCGCAAATGATTCGATTCGTGCGTCCCAGAGGCAAAGAACCCTGGCAAATTAAAGAATTATCGCGTCCCCGAGGCCACGAACCTTAACAAAGCATGAAATTTGCGCGCCCCCGAAGCAACGCATCTTCGTACATTATTCAAGTTGCGCGTCCCCGAAACAACACATACTCTCGTAAATTACTCGTAAACCAGAATCCTGCGTAGATTATACGATATTCGCATCCCCGAGGCCAAAACCCCGTGCAAATTGTTGAATAGTCGCTTCCTTGAAGCCAGCATCCGCCGTAAATAACACAATAATCGCATTCACGAAGCCACCCGCCTTAGCAAATGTGAAAGTTATTGTGTCCCCGAGGCAACACCCCCCTGTAACTTATTACATATTCGGGTCCACCCAGCCCTAAACCCGATGCCAAGAATGCGCCAAGGCGTCCGAAAAGATGGTTCCAAGACGGCCTAAGAGGGCCCCAAGAAGCCCCAAGAGCGCTCCAAGTGGCCCCCCCGAGAGAGCCCCGAGGCCAGCATTGACGACCTTACCAACAACAAAAAAACGTCTGAAGGAGTTTGGGTTTCTCGCAGTTTCAGCTTTCCGACGCTCCAAGATGGCTCAAGAAGCTCCCAAGACCGCCCCAAGACAGCCCAAGACGCCTCCGAGAGGGCCCCAAGACGGCCCGAGAGGAATCCAAGATGGGCCCAAGAAGCTCTCCGAGGAGCCCAGAGAAGCCCCCAGGAGTCCCCAAGAGGCCCCAAGAGGCGCCCAAGACGCGCCAACGAGGCCTCCAAGATGCCCCATGAGGCCCAAAGAGGCTCCCAAGAGGCGCCCAAACCGCCTCCAAGAGGCCCCCGAGAGGCTCCCCCCGACACCCCAACACATACACAAGAGGCCTCAGACCCACAACCCAGGCACGGTGACGGGTTGGGCCTAAGGCCGCTAGGATCCGCCGCCCCCTGTTGATTCATCACAAGGGTGCCTGGCGTGCTAGATCCTTTCGGTTTTGGTTTTGGTTCTTTTTCCCGAAGAACCCCCCCTGGGGCTTCGGCGCGTCCCGCCGGCCACCCGAAAGGGTTGCCCAGGATCTTCCAGAGGTGATTGCCGAAGGTGTTCCTGCTCCAGATGGCTCCAAGATGACCCAAGATGGCCTCCAAGATGCTTCCAAGACGACCAAGGTGGCCTCCAAGACGGCTAAGATGGCCCCAAGATGCCTCGAAGACGGCCCAATATGTACCCAAGCTGGCGTAAGATAGCCTCCAAATTGCCCAAGACGGCCCAAGAGGCCTCAATACGGCCCAAGAGGCCGCCAAAAGGTGCTCCAGGAAGGCTCGAAAAGGGCAAACTCATAGATTTGCCTTAGGTGTTTGACAGATGTTGGTAGTTGCCCCTTTTCGGCTTTCCGACGGCTCGAGACGGCCCAGGAGGCCTCCAAGATCGACTCAAGAATGCCCAAGCGGCCTCCAAGATGGCCCCATTATGGCCCAAGAGGCCCCCAAGACGGCCCCAAGAGGGCCCCAAGACGGGACAAGAGGCCTCCAAGACGACCAAGATGACCTCCAATACAATCCCGAAGCGACCCAAGAGGGCCCCAAGCTAGTTCAGAGAGGCCCCAAAGACGGCTCCCGACGGCGTCAGACGTGCCATTAACCCACCAAGTTGGCCGAAGTTGGCTCGAAGCTGGTCCAAGACGGCCCAAGAGGCCTCCAAGAGGGCCTCCAGTAAGGCCAGAAAGGCCAACAAACATATGTTCCTAAAGGTTTTTGAAGGATTGTGGCATTTGCTTCTTTTCGGCCTTCCCGCGGCCCGAGACGGCCCAAGAGCCCCCAAAGATCGGCCGAGAGGCTTCCAAAATGGCCCCAGAACGGCCCAAGAGGCCCCCGAGACGGCCCCAGGAGGCTCCCAAGACGGCCCAGGAGGCCTTAAGACGCCCAAGATGGCCTCCAAGACGGCCCTGGAGCATTCCACGAGGGCCCCAAGTCGGCCCAGAGATGCCCCCCAAAAGGCTTCCGACGGCGTCAGACGGGCCAGGAGCCCACCAAGACGGCCGAAGATGGCCCTAAGATGGCCCAAGACGGCCAAAGAGGCCTCCACGAGGTCCTCCAGGAAGTCCCAAAAAGGCCAAACTCATTGACTCCCCATGAGGTTTTGAAGGATTGTGGCGTTTGCTGTTTTTCTGCCTTCCGCCGGCCCAAGACGGCCCAAGTACCCTCAAAAATCGCCCAAGAGACCCAAGACGGCCCCAAGAGGCCCCCAAGACGGCCCAAGAGGCCTCCAAGACGCTCAGGATGGCCTCCAAGACGGCCCAAGAGCCCTCCCAAGATTACCTTCAAGATGCCCACGTGTTCCCCGAAGGCTTTCCAAACCGATTCGGGGAACACATGGTCCGATAGCTTGGCAGGCCTGGCCTCAACGTTCGGCCACATAGGCGCTTCCAAAAAGGCAGGGGGCGGCGGTGATTCGCCGTAGGCGTCTTCGATAGCACCAACGTCTTAATATGCGCCGATGACTCCGATCCGCCCGCGCATGATGTTCCCAGATGCGCCAAGGCACCGTTGAGACGCTCCGACGCGACTCTGATATATCCCTATTTGATAGAGAGGGGGTCGGCGGTAGGGGGCAAAGCCCTTACGGATAAGAATAACAGAAGTATGCGTGGCACGAATCACCGTTCTAACGATAATATGTTAATGTTGCTAGTCATGATGGGAGTGTTAGAGCTACGATTGGTACAGCCTCGCCGCCCTCAACCGCCGACCAAGACTGTTTTGGCGATGACCAGCACCAGGGACTTAACGTTGGGTATGTATTATCATCTGGGGCATCTGGCTACCCAGCCCCCTAAAATGTGAACACTGTTCACAGCGAAATTTCACATCAGAAGCGCACGCGCATGCACACGCGCAAGCACACGCTCACGCGCGCGTTCATGCGCACGCGCGCGTGCAAGCGCTCAGGATAGGGCTCGGGTTCGAGCTCGGGCTCGGTCTCAAGATCACGCTCGGGCTTGGGCTCGGGGTCAGGCTCGCGCTGGAGCTCGGGCTCGCGCTTGCGCCCGAGCACACGCGCACACACGTGCGCGAACACGAGCACGCACGCGCGCACGCTCACAAACACGCGCAGGCGGGCGCACGCGAACTCGCTGCCCCCTTTGAGAGCGAGGCGTAACTACAATGCTAAGACTCCCACCCCTGGGCCCCGTGACACCCCCTCCCCCCGCCCTACTCATGATTTCAGAACACTTTACGGGGTGAGGTTCCAGCGCTCATTGTTCCCCACATGTTTCGTGGGGTTCTGGTTTTCTTCCCTGCCGCGTCCCCCTCCTCCCTCTCGTCCTCTTCCTTTCTCCCCTCGTGCTCTGGACAAGGCGTCGAAGATGTGGTCCACCTTCGAATCCGCTCTGGAGGACAGGCTCCACGCGTGTCGCATGCACGACACGTACATGAGACACGCATCCACATACCGCCGCACGCATGACACTCGCGCACACAACATACACCATAAAACGCTAGTGCACGCCTGGCGTGTTCACTGCATCATACACCCAAGACGGATGCACAACATACTGGGCACCCACATGCGATACACGTCTGCATCCAACCTGGCACCACTCTACAATCTGGGTCGGAAAGCGTGGCATGTGTTGCAAATAGGACCTTGGGTGCGCACACCGTGCCTTACGCTAGCAAGCGTGGCATATTGTCGACAACACAAGGCGAGGCGCAGTGGGTGGTTCCCGAGCTCGGCCGCTATGCGCGCCTCTCGCCCAGGGCATAGCAAGCGTGGCACGTTCGACACCAGAGAGGACGCGCAGGGGGTGGTTCCCGAGCTCGGCCGCTATGCGCGCCGCTCGTCCAGGGCACTGCAGGCGCGGCACTCGACACCCGGGAGGGTGAGCAGGGGGTGGTTCCTGAGCTCGGCCGCTATGCGCGCCGCTCGTCCAGGGCATAAAAACGGGGCGGTTTGTAACGGTGACGACGAGTGCAACGGCGAGGACGACGACGAATACGACCACCAATACGACGACGAGATACGACGACGACGAGTACGAAGACGACGAGAACGACGAGTACGACGACGAGAGGGACGAGCGCGCCGAATACGACAACGATGACGACGACGAAAACGAATTCGTACTCTCAGCGCTCGAGTCGACGACTACGGCGACGACGAGTATGATGACAAATGCAACGACGAGGTACGAGGATGAGTACGACGACTGGTACAACGAATACGACGACGAGAACGACGACAACGACGTCTTGGAACGGTCGTTCGGCGTCAGTGGTTTAGTCTGGTCCGTCTCGTTAGTCTGATTAGATGGGCTGGCTGGCTCGTCTGGCTGGTGGTGGTGGCGGTGGTAGTGGTAGTTTGGTGCACACACGTGGGGTTCCTCGGTAGCGTGATTCACGAGTGACACCGGATCCAGCAGCTTATGCCGACTAGAAGGCTTTATTCCAGCACCCACATTTTACAAGGGGCAATGGCTCCAGCAGCCCACGGCGTGGATTCCAGCACACAGTTTTCTCGAGGCAACGGTTTCCATCAGATAATGCCAGAAGCAGGGTAGGCTGTCGTCTGAGAGCAACCAGCGCCCCAGCTACGAACCCTTCTGCAGCCCGTCAGAAATAACAGCAGCAAAGATACGCACTTGACTGCAGTCATCACCCCCCTCTTGGCCGCCCCCGGAGGAGCGAGCAGACGACACGCTCAGGCGGGTGGCTTTCGACTGACCTGGGATCGCGTGCATCCAGCTGAGGCGACGACGAACGGGCAGCGGTATCGGCACCTTTTGGGCGCCCGAGTTATCCGGGGTAACTCGGGTCCGGGGTAACTCGGGTTTGGATTCCCGAAAAAAGGAACCCGAGTTATCCCTGACCCGAGTTACCCCTGATGACTCGGGGCTCTGAACCTTCTCTTCCTCCTCCGAAGATCTCCCAAACTCACAACATGGATCACGAGGTCGAGGCCTCGGACTGCGGGGCGGTGCCTCGGTGGCGGCCGGCCAACTCCTCGGACACGTGTGCGACCTCGGGCCCGTCCTCGGCCAGGTCGACGGGCGCGATGGGCACGGTGCTGTTCACCGCGTCGAACTCGGACGTCATCTCGAGTAAATTCTGGATCTCGAACTGGTCGTGCCACATGACGATCTGCTGTTCCATCTTCTCCTGGAATGACACCAACCCCAAACCCCCTCGAGTCGTGAAAAACTCATGACGGATTGTGTTTGGTTACGTTCGGCCTCGCGTGGCCTTCACTGGACGCACGACCGTAAAAAAATAACCAGGATGAAAAACGGCTCCTGGAGACAGATTCGAGCCCTCTGGGGGTCCACGTCATTGAAAAACCATACATTCGGGGGTCTGGGACTACAAAACTATACAAATCTTGGCCAGACACGCTCTGGGCCAAGGGTTAGTGAAAACGCCCTCTAGCTTCGGCCAGTAAGGCTCGGCTACACACAAGGGTGGCCCAAGGCGAAACATACCTTTTGTGCGCGGCTTCAGAGGGCCGCGACGACGGGGTGTGGTGTGGTGGGGGCGGAGATGCTGGGAGGAATCCTGTGGGCCTGCGCCGCAAGTCACTCCGGAGAAGGGCCGCTTTCACGCGTAGCCGACGCGCGAATACACTGCCCACAAAAGCCAGCCAAGGGCCGAGAAGGAGGTTGGGGCTCGACCAGAAACAACGGCAGAACACTGATCGGGCCCACCCCCTTCATCCGTCGAATCACCTCTATCGGTCTACCGATATATCGATCTCACGGTCTGTAGCCACATAACTACAAGAACGCATGTGCCGGCATTACTACCAATATTTCGATGACGTTAACTATCGATCGACACCAATACCAACATATCGGTCCCACTAGACGTAAACCGATCTGATTGTGGCCGTCCACAGACATCTCGATACCAGTATCAATATAACTGCTAGTATAGCCCTTTATCGGCCTCACGATCTATCGATGCATCGATCAGTCTACCGACGGGACGGGACACCAATCGGGACAACCATGTGGACAACCTTCGGGACAACCAACGGAACAACCATTTGGGCTACCGTCGGGACAACCATCGGGACAACCATCGGGATAACCAGTGGAACAGCCAGCGGGACAACCAGCGGGACAACCATGTAAGGATAGTTGCACGGAGGAGTTCCCAAGAACTATGCATACTTATGCGTCGTGACCAACACCGCCACTCTCGTGTTGCTGACATCGAAATTTGACTATTCGTAACACGGTATAGATCCACCAATCTCGTTGTGTATCGATATATCCGTCGACCGGCCTCAAATACAACCATGGATCTCACAATCAACCAATATGCAAGCGGGACAACCATCTGGACAACCGTCTAGGCATCCAACGTTACAACCCTCGGATCAATGATCGAAACAACCATCGGGGCTACCATCGGGACAAAAGCACGGCACAACCTCGAGCGGCATTGACACATGTTGACGAACACAGGAAAAAACAAGTATACCTATACATTGACCGACCGATATCACAGAAAACGATATCGTAGTAGTCAAACCGAGCGTTGACGATTGGGCTCGTTGTTATGTATCTATAGCCATATACAAATACCGCGACCAGTATGCATATAGTGTGCCACTATTAAATTATGCATTGATATATCCCTCTGCCGGTTCCAGTACATTAATTGGTTCCACGATCAACAGATCTACACTCGGGACAACCATCTGGACAACCAGCGGGACAACCATCGGGTCTAACATCGGGACACCGGGACAAACGTCGGGACAACCATCGGAACAACCATGAGGACAACAACGGGACAACAACAAAACAATCGCAGGACAACCGCGGGCCCGAGTCCGCCAACTGAGTAGGGCAGGGACGGTTGCTTTGGCTTCGCCCTGGCAATGGCGGGACCATGCCTCACGCCCATGCACCCAACTTCGCCTCGCCGGAACGCACGACACAAACAAGAAACCGAAACGAATGTCCTGGTACATCTCGCACGCACGACATTACAATCAAAACCGACAACACAGATGCGCGATACGGATGGGCGCCCGTGCTGAAGTTGTTCCCGACCATCCTGTGGTGTTGGGTCTTCGTGTTGAAGAGACCGCGCCCCGCGTTCCTCCTCCTACTCCTCCCGCGCTTCGCTCCCCCGTCACCCCCCTTCACTACGGCACACCCCTGACACGTTTCGTGGCCCCACACGGAGCTCCACAGAAGGCCCCAGAGGCACCGTCCACATGCGTCTGCCACACCCATTTCGGCACACCCTCTCACACGTTTCGTGGCCCCATACGAAGCTCCACCCAAAGCCCTAGTGGCACCGTCCACATGCGTCCGCCACACCCATTTCGGCACACCCCTCACACGTTTCGTGGCCCCATGGGGAGTTCCACCGAAGGACCCAGTGGCACCGTCCCCGTCCACATGCGCCCGCCACACCTATTTCGGCACACCCCTCGCACGTTTCGTGGCCCCATATGGATCTCCATCGAAGGCCCCAGTGGCACCGTCCACATGCGCCCGCCAAACCCATGCCCCTCACACGTTGCGTGGACCCATACGGAGCTCCACCGAACGGCACCGTCCACACTCGTCCGCCACACCCATGTCGGCACATCCCTGAGGCGATTCGTGGCCCCATACGGAGCTCCACCAAAGGCCCCAATGGCACCGTCCACATGCGTCCGCCGCCCCTACTTCGACACACCCCTCACACGTTTCGTGGCCCAAGAGGGAGTTCCACCGAAAGCCCCAATGGCACCGTCCGCACTCGTCCGCCGCACCCATTTCGGCACACCCCTCACACGTTTCGTGGTCCCGTACGGAGCTCCACCAATGGCCCCAATGGCACCGTCCACGTGCGCCCGCAACACACATTTCGGAACGCCCCTCACACGTTTCGTGGCTCATAGGAAGCTCCACCGAAGGCCCCAGTGGCACCGTCCACATGCGTCCGCCACACCAATGCTGGCACACTCCTCACACACCTCGAGGCCCCGCACGGAGCTCCACTGAAGGTCCCAGTGGCACCGTCCACATGCGCCCGCCACACCCATTTCGGCACACCATTCGCACGTTTCGTGGCCCCATGGGGAGTTCCACCGAAGGACCCAGTGGCACCGTCCCCATCCACATGTGCCCACCACACCTATTTCGGCACACCCCTCGCACGTTTCGTGGCCCCATATGGATCTCCATCGAAAGCCCCAGTGGTTCCGTCCACATGCGCCCGCCACACCCATGCCGGCACACCCCCTCACACGTTGCGTGGACCCATACGGAGCTCCACCGAACGGCACCGTCCACACTCGTCCGCAACACCCATGTCGGCACATCCCTGAGGCGATTCGTGGCCCCATACGGAGCTCCACCAAAGGCCCCAATGGCACCGTCCACATGCGTCCGCCGCCCCTACTTCGACACACCCCTCACACGTTTCGTGGCCCAAGAGGGAGTTCCACCGAAGGCCCCAATGGCACCGTCCGCACTCGTCCGCCGCACCCATTTCGGTACACCCCTCACACGTTTCGTGGTCCCGTACGGAGCTCCACCAATGGCCCCAATGGCACCGTCCACGTGCGCCCGCAACACACAGTTCGGAACGCCCCTCACACGTTTCGTGGCTCATAGGAAGCTCCACCGAAGGCCCCAGTGGCACCGTCCACATGCGTCCGCCACACCAATGCTGGCACACTCCTCACACACCTCGAGGCCCCGCAAGGAGCTCCACTGAAGGTCCCAGTGGCACCGTCCACATGCGCCCGCCACACCCATTTCGGCACACCCCTCGCACGTTTCGTGGCCCCATGGGGCACTCCACCGAAAGCCCCAGTGGCACCGTCCACAGACTCCACATGCGCCCGCCACAACCACTTCGGCACACTCCTTACACGTTTCGTGACCCCACAGCGAGCTCCACCGAAGGCCCCAGCGTCACCGTCCACGTGCGTCCGCCACACCCATTTCGGCACACCCCGCACACGTCCCGTGGCCCCATAGGGAACCCCACCAAAGCTGATACTCACGACCGCGGAGCTCACAGCTGCAGATGGTTGGGTCCTTCGCCAGGCGAATGTCTTGTCGGGCCAGGCGGGCCACCGAGAGTGGTTGAGGATGGACCGAAGGCGCTTCGGTTTCAACCCCCCAACCTCTGATGCACCGATCCCGAACCCAGGACTGGCCTGGCCACGATTTGCGTAGGCGTAACATCGACGGCCCACATAACTCTAAGTTTGCAGAACCCTGGAGGCCTTTTCGTCATCCTGCGTGGACGGTTGGTGACGGTCCCCGAGGCTCGGCGCGGCCCCCCATAAGCCGAAAAATTGTCCAAACTCAAGCCGCGCTATTTGGTCACGATGATCCGAAGTATGGTTCCCTCACGCGGGCCCAAAGGAGGGATGAGGGAGGAGATGAGGAGAAGGGGAAACGAGAGAAGGGCACATATTACAAAGAACGAGGAGGAGAACGAGTCGACGTCACCCGAGGGCGGGCTGCTGATGACCACAGCATGATCTGTGGCTTTGTGATAGTTCGGAAATCTAGGACCGTGGCTTCTACAGCCGGTGCCCGAGAAATGTCGCAGCCTTTCTGGGTGCAGTCATCAGCTCGGCATTAGCCGCTCCAAAGCAGAGGGTCAGACGATAAATCGATACGCTTCCAGCTGAAGGCGACAGGGTGACGAATCTGAGACCATTTGAAGCTGTGCAGGACCGAATCTGGCCCCCACTGGCAAAAATATAATCTCGGGGATGTGTGGCGGCACATGCACTTTAGTACTGGTGGTGCAGCCCCGGTCACCGACTTGAGAGCGGCCCGAGGCTTGCGGACTTCCACCAAGAAAGAGGAAATCTGATTTTTCAACGCAAATCTACCCCGTCATACACTCGGGAGGTGGGGTGAGGCCACCTGAAGCCTGAGTGCACCTACCGTGAAGGCGCCCACAAGCATGAAACCGAAGAAGAGCGGCACCACGCACACGAGCACGCACGTCATCATGAGCAGCTGCCCGAATCTTCCTGGCCGTCCCATTCCTCGTCGAACAAACGGTCGAGGCACGAGCTGCGCCATGTCGCTGACAGCGAAGGCACTCCTTCACGTCCGCGCCAGGGAGACTGGGAAACCCACAGGCCTTGCATGCGCACCACGCTGGCCCACGTCGCCGAGGGTCGCCAAGGGTGACTTCGCACAGATCGCAACCAAGATCCACCCCACTGATATCGGTGACAACCACGCCGGCACAGCGGGTTGCCGTCGAACTAGACCAGCCTTGCGGATCGCGGCATCTTCCCTGTCCAGGGGCTCCTCCAAGACAACACTCGACCCCGTCACGCACTTCGTGTCGACATGGTGGGCGTCGGGGGGCACCACAGATTCGACAACCACAGAATGCATGACGTCCGCGCAGGAAGACCCAACCCTCACCGACACGTCGACGTTGGCACGGGTCCCGCGGGCGGGTACGCAAGCCACTCGCACCTGCCCAGCAGACTCCTCGCAGAGGAAATCCTGCGGACCGATGAGAACCACGTCCTCCTGTTCCACGACGGCATCGGAAACTCCGAGATGGACGCAGTCTTGCACAGCTGCGGGCGCCAACTCGCCCAGGAGCACATTTGCTTGGCAAAGGCATTCTCGACAAAGGTGAGCGGCAGCACCTGCGATGAAAGGGGGCGCCCTAGGACACCAGCACCAGCCAGAAGGCTGAAAGAGGACGAAGGCGCTACCAATCCCTCGGCGACCCGCTTCACGCGACCTCCAAGCCCGCACGCAACAGGCTCAGCGACGCAGATCTCCACAATTGGGTCCAAGCCCGTCACTTCTTCAGGATGTCGAGGTGCCTAATGTGGAACACCGGTCGATTTTCCTCATCCGAAAGACCCGGCTTTCGACGGCCATCACCCTCTGCATAAAAAAGTGCATACAAAGAAACTTTCGGAGGTCCGCGCGGGTATCTTGGATCTGCGATGCGGTGCCTGGGGGGGGGGCGGCGGAGGTCCCGCCAAAGGGGCCCCAAAACCGATCAAAACAATCCGCGAGGACCTCCGAGAAATTGTGTTTACTTCGACAGAAGGCGAACAAGGAGGAGGAAGAGGCGGCGGAGGCGGAGCAGGAGCAGGAGCAGGAGAGTGAAGGAGATGTTCGGTGGCAACTCATGGGGGCCTCCCCATACCATCTTGTTGGCCGACGGTAACCAGCGGTGATCGACGCTGAATCAGCGGTAACCGACGCTAGCCGACGCCAGTCGACGCTAAATCGGCGCTATCTCATTGATTACGAGACGCTATCCGACGGTAATCGACTCGACGCTGCAGGTGGGATCAAGACGGTATACAAGGCTCCCAGAATTCGCCAGCATGGAGATGGGAGATCTGGGTCCCCCGATCTCCTTCTGGGCGCTCCCCTGATGGGCCGCCCCGGGCGACCCGGACTGGACCGCGGCCTCCAGCACGGGCTTCTGCGGCGTGTGCGGCGCTGTGGGCGCGCGAGAGGCCCGGGGAAACTCGGGCTGCGGCACCCCTTCCTGCTTGGGCGAGCCGAAGCAGAGGAGGGGGAGAAGGCGCAGGGAGGAGGAGGAGGAGAGAGGAGAGAGGAGGAGGAGGAGGAGGAGGAGGAGGAGGAGGAGGAGGAGGAGGAGGAGGAGGACGAGGAGGAGGAGGAGGAGGAAGACTGGGCAATTACCCTGAGATCCGGGCGTTGCACTTTGTTCATACCTGACGTCTTCGCCCGGTTTCGGGCCCAGGACCCTCACAGATCGATCCAGCTCGATGATTGCCGCAGGTAACTTGGGTCTGGGGACCTGGTCCCGTTTTTCCTAGATGTCGCATTCTTTCGAGACGTCGGATCTCAGGACATCTACACCGCTGCTCGTCCTGGAGAACTCCCGTCGCCACAGCCAGATTCCCCTCGAAGTCCTGGTCGGAACTCACCCGAGGTGAGGCCCAGGGAGCAGCGGTGTAGGTATGGATGCCTCTTTGCACCCCCCCCCCGACGAGGGGGCCAGAAGGAGGAGGGCTAGCCCGTCCATGGCCCAAGGCACGTGCGCGAAGGACACGTCATCAGAGAAGAGAAGTGGGCCCTGCGATCTGGGAGATATCATGGCCTCGCCAATGATATCCACGCGCCCCTCTCATGACTTTTTTCACAGAGTGGACCCGTGGTGGAGGTGACGACCAATTCCCCAGGACAGATTCTTCATCGTGGGTACTTTTCCCAGGGCCCTCCGATTGCCCCCAGAGGCCGAAAACTACAAGAACCTTCCGTCCTGAGTCTGTCACGACGGCGGAAGGTCTGGCCATCGATGGCTCCGCCCACGAGATCCCCACACATCCGACCATGCGTTCTTTCTCTTTCAATGCGCGGCACCAGGGGTCCCGACCCTGGGGGTAGTGTTTCGTCCCGGATCCATGTGTTACGGCCCCAGGGCCAGACAACAGGCCCCCGAAAGCGAAATCGCCGAAAAACACCCAGACTGAAAAACACATACCGTCGGACATGTTGGTCCACACGCCGCTCGCTTGGACGGCTCCACTTTCGGCGGTGCGCACACAGAGATCTAGGGAGGGGGGAAGGCTTCTTGGAAGGAGGCTACTTCTCAGAGGCCGCCGGCCTTGAATCTACAGCTACGGCCCGCGACGTCTGAGAGGCAGGGGTGCCTTCTAAGAAGCCCTCCACCCGCCCCTCACCCCCCTCTGCGCGTGGCTGAGCTTGGACGGCCCCCTCTCCTCCGCCGCGCACGCGTTCACGGGCGACCCGGACCGCCCCCTCCGGCCCCTCCGGGCGGCGGCCTCCTCGTGGCCAGCCCGCCGCCCGCCCCGGGAGGCGCCTCGGGGAGGGGCGCGAAGCAGATAACATTACCAAGGCGCCTACAGTGAAGTCGCATGGTAAAGGAAGGATGTGTGGTAAGGATGCAATGGCCTTGGAGAGCCATGTTGGCGGTTTCGAACGAGGTTGGCCAGCGATGCAAGGATGGGGAAAAGGGGCAAGGATGCAAGGGTGCTCTTTGAATGGTGCTCATCCTTACCATGCGGCTTGACCATCCACGGCCAAGGAGCATTCCCAGATCTCCATTCCAGGGTTGCGAGGAGATTTCTCTGTCAGTCTGGGGTCAGGGAGGTGAGGACCCTCGGTAGCTTGAGGATCGTGGGCTGGCAGTGTAGGACCAGGGGTGAGCGCGTGTGAAAATATGCGCGGTGACAACAATACCGCTAGCATCGAGATGCCGCGCAAGCAAAAATGATGATCGTCCCGCAGTCGATCGGCGAACAGGCGCCCAAACCTCCCGTCTCGTGGGATGCTGGAGAGACGGTGCGCCGGGCGCTAGGGGGACACAAGAAAAACTGATACCGCTACTCCCTGGAAGGGTGCGTTCCGCTTGAGATTACGGAGAGAGTCCAGCCGTGGCGACGAGGGCCTTCAAGGAGGCCCACAAAGGCGGCAGTGATTACCTTTTCCTCCGGTAACCTCACATCGACCCCCTTCCGAAGCCTTCGCCGCTCGTTGCGTGGCGCATCTCCAAGGACCCGACACTCGACGAGTGCAGGACGCGCGGCTCGTCGTTGGAGTAGGTGTTGCCGCTCCTTGAGAATATGTTCATCGATCCCAATCCGCACCAGTGGCAGAGGCCCTATCGGCCCGTTTACCCCCTTAGATGGGGGTATCAGCTGTTCCCTTCGGGTTTCGAAGCGCATATACTTAATTGGGGTGGCGGGAGAGTGGGACTCGGGATGGGGTTGGGATGGCAAAAAAGGATAGGTTAAACGATACTGAAATCCTGGCGGTGTCGGCGGCGGGGCTGCACGCGTCGGTCAGCACGGGCAGCGGGGGTATGTCTTCATTCTCCGCATACTCCCGCGTCCTCAGCTCTTTTGCCATCTCCATGTCCTTCAATGGGCCCAGGGACACACAAGGAAAGATGCACACATCCTTGGTTTCCCCACGCGTTCATATACATATACATATGGGAATATTTACACATACGTGTATGCATGCAGTCATGCATGCATGCATGCATGCATGCATAACGAACATGCATGTATACATACGTATACATACATACATACATACACATGCATACGTACTAGAACCACGCGCGCTACCGCTGTAAGCCCCGCTGTGGCCACGACGACGAGTTCCAGCGTTCTCGGGCCTATGCCACACCAGCGCAAAGAATCGTGTAGACGTGTATTATTGTTGCCGCATCTGTTTGGTTGTTCGATTTGTTCTACACGTTCACTTCCGCTCTGCCCCGCCGCGACACTCAATGTGTTTGCACATATGCTCGGTCTCCCCATGCCCAATCACGCAGGTCTCCGCCGGTTCCAGATGTTGGGGTTGGCTCGGGGCCTCGTTGCGCGTGCGTGGGAGCGCGTTGTTTTTGTCCTCTCTCTTGTGCTCCAAGCTCTTTTGTCAGCGGCCGTTCAGCTGTCGAGTATCTGCAAAGGGCGCGCGCAGATGTCCCACAGTCATCAGCGCACTTCTCTGCAATCGGTTGTCGTCGAGTCCGTCCACGGGAGTAGGGAAGCTTTTTGGTGCTGGACGCCAAACCTCACGCTGGCGATAATCGCACCCGTGGGATCAGAAGGTTCGGGCTCACGGGGGGTGCACAATGATTTGCCCCGCAAGCCCCATGTACGGAGCTGTCTGAAACTTTGACGGGGCCTCTGGCGGTACCGTCATGGCGCTCTGGCGAGGCCTTTTCGGGGGTGAGGGAGGGGCACGAAACCTGAGAAATTGCATCGTGTAACCACACCCCGCTCGCTCGGGCGGGTCCCGCACTGCAAGGGTGGGAGGAGCAAGAATCGCGTGAAATGGTATGCTGTAGGGATGCCCTGTTGTCTCTGGCGGGGGGTTCTGTGGTTTTCTGGCGGGGCTTGCCCAGGAGGGGAACACGAAACCTGAGGAAAACTATGGTGTGGGCCAACACCCCGTGCGCTCTGACGGGGTTGCCTCGGGTGCGGTGGGAGGCGCAGGGGCGGTGTATGGTATGGCAACACCCCGCTCGCTCGGGCGGGGCCGCCCTAAAGGAGTGGGGGGGCAAATCAGCTTGTGATATGATAGGGTTTAACAATGCCCCGCTCGCTCTGGCGAGGCCTGTCTGGCGCTTTGGCGGGGCCGCCCCAGGAGAGGAAGGAGTAGCACGAAAGCTGAGGGGTGAGGGGAGGAAAAAGGAAGAGGAGGGAATGGGAATGGAAGCGTGGGGAGGGGGCGGGAGAGGAGGTGGAACGGAAGGGGGGAGACCCAGGCCATCTGGGCCGTCTTGGAGCGCCTTGCGGCCTCCCGTTCCCGCTCTGTGGCCCAG
>CAUYUJ010011669.1:397343-437343 GCA_963575745.1 Prorocentrum cordatum | reverse complement strand
TTTTCGAGCGGAGGGGGGGGGGGGTGGGGGGGGGGGGGGTTAGGGGAGGGGGGGGGGGTTTTGCCGGGGGGGTGGGGGGGGGGGAGGGGTTCCGCAGGGGGGGGGGATTTTCGGAGGGGGGGGGAGACCCCCGGGTTCCGGAGGAAAAGGTTGGCAATTTTCCACAGTAAAGCGGCGGTGGATCACGCTCTCTCTAATATCGCCAACGTGCGCTTGTCCGCCAAGGCCCCTCAGTGCGAAGCGGGCAGCGCAATGAAGGCCGACGCAGGCTGCGCGCTATCGGTGGAGCTGAGCGGGGTAAGCACGCACTGGACTACGCAGCGCACACCCTAAAGAGCATCGGCTTTCGTCCGACCCGACATGTGGAGGCACCGCCCCCCACGCGCGGCGCAAAAGAAGAACGCCGCTGCGCCCCAGCGGCCACCGAGAGGCGCAGAGAGAACAAGGGGAGGCGGACATTCCCCGCCTCCGCCGCCCCGGCCCTGGCCAGGGGTCGCGCCGCGGCGGGCCGCCGCCCGCCGCTGCTGCTGGCTACCGCTGGCGCCGCCGCCGTCGTCGGCGTTACGGCTCGGGCCCCAGGGCTGGCGCCCCGCGGAGGCCATGGGAGAACCCCGAAGAGGCCCCGGGGGAGCAACAGCAGGCTCCTTTGGAGTCCCGAAACGGTGCGGTGACGGACCTTGCGGTGACCTCGCCACCCCCCAAGACCTCACCGCACGGTCCGTCACCGCACGGTCTTGGGACCCCGGAGGCCCCTGTCGCCCGAGACATCCTCAGAGAACGACCCGAGTCCAAAAACCGTGCGGTGACCCCGAGTCCCCACCGACTCACCGCACGGTGTGGTCACCACCCCGTTTGGGGACCGCCGAGCTCCGCGTGTAGGCCCAGGAGCGCGACACTGGGGAGGCCTTGGGAAACGGCCGTCGTTGTTCTCACGGTCGTCGTCGTCCTCGTCGTCGTCGTCGTCGTCGTCATCGTCGTTGTCTGCCGTCGGCGTCGGCGGTGGCTGCCGCCCGCCGCTGCTGGTGGCTAGCGCTGGCCTGTGCTTCTGGTCTGGGTCCCGAGTCGTCGGCGTCGGTCCGCGGGTGTGTCTGTCCCCCCGCTTCCGGCTCTTAGGCCGTCAGGGCAGCCTCGAGGGCCATCTTAGCACGTCGTGGTGGTATCCTGGGCCATTTTGAAGTGTCCTGACCTGCTAGGGCCCATGTGAGCCGTCTAGCACGCCCTGGAACCCGCCCCGAAGAAACCCCGAAGATGCCCCAAGAGGCCCCAACCAAAGGCCCAAATGTTGCCCGATACGCGTCCAAGACACCCGCGAGAGGAGCCACCAAAAAGCCGATATCTGTAGCTGGCCGACGGAAGAAACCGCAAAGACGCCACACAGCAGGAAAAAGAGGCGTCTTGGACGCTCTTGGAGGCCTTCAAAATAGTTCAAGGCTCCCAGAGGCCTCCAAGAATACCCGAGGCTGTCACGCGTCCACATGCTAGACAATGTCACCGGAGAGGTTCTAAAGGACGTCGATGTTGATGTCCAAATCGACGTTCACGGAACCCAAAAAACAAGGAGACTCCAAGCCATGACGAGAGGGCTTCCACCTACCGTCTGGACCTCTCCCGCAGTGGGGGCCCAACCAGGCCCCAGCGGCTGCAAAGACTTCCCAAAGGTGCTCCGACCGCCTGGAAGCCTGAAAGAGGCCCAAGGAGGCATCATAGGCTCTGAAAACGTCGCCGATGTGTCGGAAAGTTGCCAAACAGCCTCCCAAAGATCCCAGAGGACAGCAAAACGCCCAGCCTCGGCCGAACAAGTCGTGGTTTCGGGCGTGGTTGCGGTGCAATTGGGTCCGCTGGACACCATATATTGTGATGACCTATGCTTTCGTAATGGTCATGGTAGAAGGTCGTCGTTATCGTCAACTCCGAGGCCAGGGGGGAGCATCCAGGACATCCTTCTCCTCCTTTTCCTCCTTCAGATCCTCCTCCTATTCCTCCTCCTCCTCCTCCTCCTCCTCCTCCTCCTCTTCCTGAATTCCCTTCTGCACAATTGCTGGCTCATCTTTCATGGCTCGAAATTGTCGGCGGACACCGATACCGGGACCCACGTGTCAACACGGACGCACCCACCGTACATCAGTTCCACTCCGTTCCACCGACAGCGAAGCACGGACACTTGGGAGCCGTTTTGAGACCGTCTGGGACTATTCTTGGGCTCTTGGGGGCGTCTGGGGAGCGTCTTATCAGCGAGAGTCGGACTCTTGGGAACCATCATGAGGCCGTCCGGGTCCATTCTGAGGCTCTTGGGGGCGTTTTGGGTGCTTCTCGGGGCGTTCTTGGAACCCGCTTGCGGCCTGGAGAGCCGTCTCGGGACTCTCTGGGGCCGTCCTGGAGAGCTCTTGTGTTGTCTGGGGGACTCTTGGGCCGTCATTGGGGCCTCTTGAGGGCGTCGTGCGGGTCTCTTAGGCGGTCTTGTGTGCTTCGGGGGCCGCAGTGGAGCGTCGGGAAGCGGAAACGTCGTGCATGTCAAAAATGTATGTTTTCTTCTCATGGGGAATTGAACCATTAAAACATCTCGGGGCTCTCTTGGGAAGGCTCTTGGGCCTGCCTTGGGCGGTCCTGGGGGCCTCTGGGGCCATCTTGGGGCCATCTTGGGCGTGCGGGTGCCCTCGGGGCCTGTCTTGGAGCGCTCTTGGGGCACTCTGGGGCCGTTTTGGCTGCTCCAGGGAGGCTCCTGGGCCTCCCATCGGGGTCTCTTGAGGGGTCTTGGGGGTCTCGTGGGCGGTCTCGGGGCGGTCTTGTGTGCTTCGGGGGCCGCCGCGGAGCGTCGGGAAGTGAAAACGTCGCGCATGTCAAAAATGGACGTTTTCCCATATAGCTGGAAGTTCGCCTTCCCACAATTCCTATAGTTTAAATGGAATCGACAAATATTTACGTCTGTCTCTATTTGTCCCTCCTGAATATTGTCACTTAGAAGAGGGCGAGATGAGACAGCGGTAGTTGGCCTTCGGGGGGGCCCTCGTCGCCACGGCTGGGCGCAGCTCGGGAACCTGGTGCGCCTGGGCCCCAAGAGGGGTCCTGGGACCGACGTCGAGATGCCATTGTCTCAGCTCTCCCTGCTCCGAGTCACGAGCGACGGGCACATGTGTGCCCAGGCTGAGACGAAGGCAGGATGAAGCTACATTCGGATGAGGAATACATCAAGAACCAATGAAGGCGGGTCTGGAGGATGTTTCGGGCGCCGCGGCCGCTCTGAAGCGCTGCAAACGCTCTGCGGCACATCATTTTCTTCCCAGACCTGCCTGCCACGCCCGCGCGATCTGGATTCCGAGACGCGATTCCACGGGAACGCGATCTCATGGATGCATTCCGCCTGAAGCATGTGCGCAAAAGCCGCCCTGCACCCATGGGACCGCGCCTCAAGTGTCTGGACCGCGAGGTTGTCCCACCCATGATCCTGGCGGACGGATGGGGGCAGGGCGTCGAAGCTTGTGAGGCCAAGGCACCTAAGCACCTTGTTGTGGGTAACGGCCAGGGCGAACTTGCCGACGGCGTCGGCACCCAGATCGTTCTTCAGCAGCCAGAGCTTCAGAAGGCAGTCGTTGTCCCTCAGTGCCTCCGCCAGCAATCCTCCACCGCGACTCTTGATGCCATTCGCTTCGGCGTAGAACTCCAATATGGACCGGTTGATCCTGATCATCTCCGCGAACTCCGCGGCGCCCTCGTCCCCGACCTGGTTCAGTCCGACATGCAGCTCGGTCAGGGCAGCGCGCTCTTTACTCAGGCCCTGCGCGATGTACCTCTGGGGGTACCAAGACCGTGTGGAGACGGACCGCGTGGTGACATCGGAATTCCCAACGACCTCACGGCGCAATCCGTCACCGCACGGCCTTGGAACACTGGAGGCAAAGTCGCCCGAAATATCACCTGCGAACGACACGAGTCCCACAACCGTGCGGTGATCCCGAATCCCCACTGACTCACCACGCGGTGTGGTCACCACATTGTTTGGGGCCCATGAAACCTGGCCCCCTCTGCACCGAGGCCGCAACAGCGGAGGTTTAAGATCCTCAGCGAGATGTTGCTCGGGAGCGCCAGTCCGATCGATCGCGCGCCCCCCGCGCCCACCATGTTCCCACACAGCGTCAGCTGCCTGATCCCGGAGTTCACTGTGAGCATCCTCCCGAAGGCCATTCCCCCGTCGCCCAGTATCTCGTTTCTCGTCAGGTCCAATAGAAAACAAAAAAAGGCATACACATAAGCTTTCGGAGGCCCGCACGGACTTCCTGGGTCGCCGCAGGACCCCCTCCCCCTCGCGCGCGGAGCGCGCCGAGGCGGCACTGGAGGCGCCGCCAAGGGGGTTCCAGCGCCGATCCAAGAAATCTGAGCGGACTTGCGAAAATTAAGCTTGTGCCGCGTTTCCGTCTTCGATCTAGGTGGCTCAAGACACAATTGCCCCCCAAGCGGGAGGCCAGCGCAATGGCGCCCCGGTCTCCGATGCCGTTGTCGGTCAGGTCCACGAAATTGATTACGCTGTCGCTCGCAAACGCCTCGGCAAGGCGCGCGGCGCCGTCGTCGCCGATCCTGTTTATGTCCTAGGTGGAGCAAATCAACATGAATATGAACTTTCGGAGTTCCACATGGATTTCTTGGACCAGCGCTGGGCCACCCTCTCTGGCGCGCGGATCGCCTCAGGGGCGGCGTCGGAGGCACCGCAGAGGGGGCTCCAGCGCCGATCCAATAAATCCGCGCGGAACTCCCAAAGTTCATGCTCAGGCAGTCTTTCCTTGTATGTCCAATTCCAGGGCCTTGACGCAGCTGTTGCAGGCGAGAGCCTCGCACAGCTCATTAATCCCCTGCGGCCCCAACTGCAGCCCCGCGAGTTGCGCGTTCGGCTTCCCGTTCCGCCGGATGCAGGCAAGCTCCTCCGCGAACTGAATGTCCACATGTTTGGACGCCTTGAACGGAGGCAGCAGCAATCAAAATTAGGAGACAACGCCTGGGAGGGCTTAGTAAAAACGGTTCAAGCATAAGAACGCGTTTCTGTATGTTCGGCGATGACGGGCGACATGGAAGGGGGGCGAGGGGGGGGGTATGACGTAACGCCCCCCCCCGCTGTGTGCCTCCGGCACCGCAGCCGCGCCCGCGCGCGCGACGCGACGAGCGACGAGCGACGAGCGACGAGCGACGAGCAACGACGACGACGACGCGAGCAGCATGTAGGTGGCGATCTGCCCCATTGCGCCTTTGTACATAACGACGCTCGCGTGCACCACAGCGCGCGTGTATACCACAGCGCCTGCGTACACCACAACAACCGTCTGCAACGCACTGCCAGTGTACACCACAATGCTTGCGTACATTACAGCGCCGGTGTACATGTGTACACCGCAACTACCATGTGCAACACAACGCGTGTACACCACAATGTTTGCGTGCACCGCTGCGCCTGCAGGCGGCCCCAGCATCGAATCGATAAGCCGGATCGGATCGACCGGAGCATCGAATCGGGAGAAATCGGCAAAAGCCGGCAGCCAAATCGAAATCGGCTGAGGTCGGCAAGTCCAAGCCGGGTCGAGTCGGAAACCAGACCGCGTCAAGCCGGATCGGAATCGCAATCGGAACCCCCTCCTGGGGAGGGGGGGGGGTTGGACCCCCCCCTCTGGGGGGGGTTCGGGGTCCCGGAGCTTCTCGGACCCCCCCCCCTTGGGGGAAGGGGGGGTCCCGGAGCTTTTCGGACCCCCCCCATAGGGGGGGGTTTGGAGTCCCGGAGTTTTCGGACCCCCCCTTCTGGGAGGGTTTGGGGTCCCGGAGCTTCTGGAAAACCCCCCCGTGGGGTGGGGGGGCTCGGAGCTGTCGGAAACCCCCCCGTGGGGGCGGGGGGGGTCCCAGAGCTTTTCGGACCCCCCCCCCTGCAGGGGGGGTTTGGAGTCCCGGAGTTTTTCGGATACCCCCCCTTCTGGGAGGGGTCTGGGGTCCCGTAGCTTTCGGACCCCCCCCCCTGGGGGAGGGGGGTCCCAGAGCTTTTCGGACCCCCCCCTGGGAATGACCCCTGGCCTGTGCATGCCACAACGCGCGTCTATACCACAGCATCCGCGTGCAACGCAGCATCGGTGTACACCACAACGCTTGCGTGCATAGGACAAATAGAAAGAGCATGTTCTTGAATGTCTGTTGCGGGGAACTAGACACCACGCCAGGAAAATGATGATAATCGAATGCGACGTTCTTCCCTCCCCCCTCCTCCTCCACCTCCACCACCTCCTCCTCCTCCACCTCCTCTTCTAAACTTATCAAATTCCCTGAAATCTTTGATGGCCATGACAAAAAGAAACCGGGATACTATCTGATATGTTATAGACACAGCTGCTGCGCTGACCCTAGGGCCCTGGAAAAAAAAGGGTTGGGCCAAAGTGCGACGGTACGCTCACTATGCTAACGCTGCGCTCTGCACGATCTGCACAAGACACAACGCGCGCAGCGTATATTTCACACCTGTGAAAGTCGCAACTCCACAAGGTAAACATCTTCTGCACAAGCTGCCGAAGACTGCATGAACAAACGGGCATAAACAAGCGGCACGAATGAAAGGCAAACTTGCGCCTGCTATATAACTGTGAAGTGCACAACTGCGTAACTATGAAATGCAAAATTGCGACTGCAAGCTGATGATGGAACGCACAACTACCAAACAAACTGAAGGCACAAAAAATTGAAGCTGCGCTGGTGCGTTGGCTCACTCACCGCAGCCCTTGGGGCCATCGTGTGCTGTCCGATCGTAGCCGCCCTGCCACTGATTGGGTTCGAGCGTCTTCACTGAAACTTCGCCTGCTCGCTTGAACCCATTCATCTTGTGACAGAATCGCCGATGATCTCCCTGCAGCCGGTAGGTAACCATACGCTGTACGCCGACCGTCGGACGTCGCACCTGCTTGTGGTTGCTGCTCGTATTCTTGATGAGGATGGTCGTCTCCTTGTCGAAGCTGGTCGTCGCTGTCTCCTCGGTCGTCTCATGCTTGTTGCTTGTCTCAGTCTGGTACTTCACACTGGAGTCGTCTCGATGATCCATACACTCTCGTAATACATAGTAGACTGCTGGAACTGCCACTGCCATTCCAACCACAGTAATCACTAATGCATCCCATGCGCCTCCATGAAACCACGGCCGCTTCGCAATCTCATCATACTATTACTTCTACTCAGGGTGGTAGTCGGACTCTGGAGTGTAGGCTGCCGCCGACTTGCAACAGCAAGTCGCAAAGACCAGCAACTGCATGAGTGGTGATCTCGCCTTCGAAGCTGATGAAGTCATCATCTTACTCTTATGGATGATATCCTGTCGTTCCTCCTTGGTCTTCTTCTTGGCTGCCGCACAGGTAGGGTCGCTATGTTGGTGAAGTCGTCCAGCTTGAATTCTGTCTGCGGATGAATTGTAATGGCCGCTCGCTTCGTGAGACCACCCGCGCACGGCCGCTCTGATGAGATCCACTTCCATTGCGTCTGCGTTGCATCCATGCGCTCTCGCGGGGCCAATGCCTCGATGCAGGTGCGCCTGTCCCGGGAACAAGTGATGCTATCCTTCTTGGCTGCGTCGTAGAGTGCCTGCGCATCGATCACGAGTGCTGACTCTCCTGCGTAGTGCGTGCTCTCGTTAGTGTTGACGTTGGCGTTGCCGCGAATGAGAGCTGCCCAGGATTCCTTCGCAAAGTCGAGCGCGTCCATGCCTGCAGCCGCTGCTTGGTATTCAACGCGTAGCGATGAAGTGGTTATTCTCATCATCTTGAAAGACTTCCAATCAATGACGCAGAAATCTGAGTCCTCGCCGTCGACTACTGCCGGCTGACATGTCATGATCACATATCCTCCTTGACTAGCTCCGTCTTATCGTACTCCCCAAGCTGCGTCCGTCATTGCTACCAGCGCGATGTCGCTGACCTTGCCAATCTTCCTGATCGAAAGCCCGACGTCCGCGCTCTGCTTGTAGAACATTAGCGCCCTATAAACCTATCTTGCTTAAGCCGCCGTCGCCGTTGGAAGCTGCCTCTGGCGAAAGCTACCGAGGCCGACGCACGTGGGCGCGCTTGCGAAACTTGGCCACTGTAGAGCTCCAAGTCGTCCTCGAAGTTGGCGCATCGCCTTTGGTTTGAGCGGTCGGTCGTTGTTGCTGTCCCTATGATCAATCGTGATCGGTTTGAGGTTTGTGGCGCAGGACTGCATCTTGGCGTTTTTCCCCGCGCCGCTGGGCGCCGGTTGCCGCAGTGAGTGGTCCGGTGCAGGTCTGATCCAGAATGCTCCATATTGTCCTCGTCGACCCACTTCCGAAACCTGCACTTGTTCTTGACTGCCTCGATGATGTTGATGTAATTGCTGCCAGACTTGCGATCCCCTCCTCCGCGCATGTCGTCAACGTGGATTAAGATAAACCCGTCGCAGTTGCCGCCCTCATCGTAGTTAACGAAGAAGTATGGGCCCAGGGGGTGCTGCCTGAGCCGGCTGGCCTTGAGGTCGTCAACTGCTCGTTGCCACCAACGTCGCGGTGCGTCCACTTGTCCGTGCATCGGCTTGATCAGCTTCATGTGAGGTATGCGGCATCGCGTGGCACTTTGGCGTATATTACTCGTTCTTGCGGCCGTCATTGTAGAAATGCGGTTGCCACGTCCGCCGCCCGCAATCACCATCCGTTGTTAGGTGCCTGTCGCATAGCCAACTTACATCCCAGTCGAGACGCTGTAGGTGATGCCGTACCTTGCCGTCGAATGCGTCTGGGACGTTGATGCCCTGTAGCACGAGACGCGCCGTGGCCCTCGGCGCGCTGTCATCGTCCTTGGTCCATGTCAGTACCCACTTGGCCTTCAGGATGCGCTCGGGGCCTTCGTCTCCTGTGGGCTTATGCAACTCCCGCACTGCATGCCCGAACAACTCCCCAAGTTCCTTCCGCTTGCCATCCATGAATGCTGCTCGCTCGCGTGCCGCCATGGTCATGGTTCTGATCTTGGCGGAGATGTCATTGAGCTTCGCTTCGTTGCCGTCGAACTCCCATCCGAATGGTAAGTCCTGGTCCCCTTAAATGAGCTGCATGGCTGCGAGCTCGTCGTCTGCGCTGTCGTCTCCCACTGGATTAGACTCTGCCGTCAATGCTGATGACGGTGGTCCTCGACATACTGCTCCAGGTCGGGTAAAGATGGAAGCTTCTGCTGCGCCCAATCGCCTGCGACTTTCCTTGGACTCCAAGCTCGCCGCAGCGGAAGTTGGGGCCGATGTTCGTGAACTCAACGAGGCTGCCGCCGCTGGTCCCAGCGTAGCTGGTGCTGGTGTAAGTGGTAGCCGCTGAACTGGAAGCGGTGGTGACTGTGTCTGCGTGGTTTGTGGCGTCGCTGTCTGTCCTTGCGATTCCAGTCTGAAGTGGGGGCGTCGGCGGTACTGGTTAATGATATGGTTGTCCTTCGCTTGGCTGTCCTTCTTGTCGAAGTGCGCTGGGAACGTCTATCGGCTCGTCCTCTGAAGTGCCGGGCATGCCTGGACGGGGAGAGTTGTGGTGCCATCTCCGCTGTTGTCGATGCTGCTGCTCCGGTAGATCGCGTTCCCCTCTGTCGTTTTGGTGGCGTTTCGTCTCCTGGCCCATCGTCGTCGCTGATGCCCATCCATGTCCGAGTCGCCTGGCGCGTCGAACGGTTGCTGCTGTGAACCGACATCGTGGAACTGCGCGTCTCGGTCCTCCTCGCGTTGCCGAGCGTCTCGTTGGCCTGCGTGAGGTTCTCCAGGAGAACACATCCTTGATCGCTGACATCTGGTTGAACGTGTTCCGGGGCACAGAGAGATAGGTTCGCCCCGTGCGCGATCCAGCAGATCCTCGGTCCGCTCTCGTTCTGCCTCATCTCCATGAAGACCGCGATTCCAAGTTCCTTCCACTTGTTCTCGATGAGCTTGTTGGTTTTGCCCTGCCCACAGTACCGGCGCCGCTGGCCGATCGCGAGATCGCGCTCGAGGGAAACGCGACGCCGTAGAAGTGCGCGTCGTAGTTTGGCCGAGGCGTCCGCCTTTGTAAACGCTGACGCCGACCTCGACCTTCGCTCAGGTACATTATTGACGCCCTCGTCCTCCTTAATCTGGCACATGGTCGCTGGCGAGAATCTGTCGCTGGAGTTAATCATGGCGGTTGTCGGATCCATTCCCAAAACCCACTGGCATGGCGAGTAGCCCTTTATGAAAGACAAACGATTGACCTGATGGGGCACATAAATACAAGCCTCCGTAATCAAATCCTCCGCGATGGCCGCCCTGGCGCCACGGTCGATAACATCTGGAACAACTGGATGCCGACGTTCCACCACCCCCAAAAAACTCCCAAACTTGAATGCGCCTCGCTTGCTGCGATAAGGATCGAAATGCAACGCTGTTCTAAACACTCTGTAAAACGGTCCGAAGCAAAGCCTGAACCATCGTCTGCCCGCAATTCTCCCATGGGTTCAAATTGCCTGACCCAGCCACGCTCAACTGCCTTGATCAGATCCTCTGCCGTCTCGGTCTTGGTGGTACGTAGTGCACAGTAGCGCGTGGCCAGGTCTATCATCGAGCGAAATGCTGTCTTGCCGGTACCATTCTTGCTCCAGAAGACGTCCGTGTAGACGATCTCGTTGAACTTGGTGGCCTGCTTCGATGACGCCGTGGGTGCTTGTAGTGGACGTTGTCTGGCCATGAAGTATTCACACTGATACTCCGATGCGCGCTGTAGGATGTTGTCCTGGGCGCCTGCTTGTTGAAGTAGACGGCGTAGTACTGCCGGGCTGGGGCGCCCCATGTTCCGGCGAAGTCTCTCTTCCGCGCCGCGCTGCTCTCGTAGGCGCGCGTGCTGGTGAGCTTCGCGCATTGAGTCCGAGTGCTCGGGCATGGTGCCATCCTCTGGTTGCGCTGAGTCCTCCGTTGCGCAGATATCCTCGATCTCCTGCTCGACCATGACTTGCGCCGTCGTCGCTGCCAAGATGAACGGGTTGTCCGCGGCGGTTTTGGTGAAGTTTCTTCCCTCCAGTAGGTCGCGCCCATTTGATCTGTCGCGTCGCTCGTTGAGTACAGCTGCCATGAGCTTCTTGGTCGTCTTCATCGTTGTCGGCTTCTTTCTTGACCATGTCTGTGCTGCCCTCGATCGCGTGGCCGCGCGTGCTCTGGTCGAACGCGCAGCTCTCGACGTGTAGGCGGCTGGACGCCACGGCGTGCCACGCCCACGACGCAGCTGGAAGTTGAGCTCCTGTGGGCGTTGAGCTCCTGCATGCTGGACCAGGGCCCGCACATTGGTGACAGATGAACCTCGCCAGGCTGCTCCTCCATCAGCTTCTGGAGGAATGCCTTCTGATGGTCCTCCCTTGCGAAATCCCAGCCAACATTAAGCCCAAACGTCTCCGCGCGTGCTCCTAGATCTCGAAGTGTTTGTGGAAGTCTGGCTTCTCCAGCGTAGACTTCAACGAAGTTGATCAAAATCTGCTTTGCACCGTCGTCGGGGTCGTCGTCGGCGCTGAAGTTGACTTCGCCCGCCGTAGGTGGCAGTCGGCGCCAGCGTGGCTCCGATAGCGCGGCGTCGACTGGATCGATGGCTGTCGCAGTGAAACACAGGCTGCCACCTGAAGAATGCCGCTGACACTGCCACAGCTTCATGTGAGCCACGCAGCATCTGACCTGTACTTAACGTCGGGAACAATATTCTGTGCGAGGTCGCCGTTGCGGTTGCTCCTGCTAATCACCGCGTTCGCTGGAGTCCGCCAGGTAGGCGCTGCCCAGATACTCAAGGCTGTCATGGCCTCGCTGCTGGGGTCCAGGAACTGCGCTGCATCGACGGGCTCGTACTCGAATCCGTTCGCGTGGTGGCTCGTCTTCCCGTCCAGCTCCTCTAGTAGGACCACCGCGTAGCGTCCTTGAGGTGATAGCGCTGCGGCCTCGAACTCGCCGCCGTTCCGCGCAACTGTCTGCTTGGCGTAGTCGACCTGAACTCCGCACACTTCCAGCAACGGCCTCGGTAAGAGGATGGGGGCGCGATCCGGTACAACGCACATGTACAGCGCGCCTGACGTCTGCATGAAGCTGGCAGGCATTGTGCCGCACCACTGCGCATATTCGATCTTGCCGTTGCCGAGCCGAAAAGGCCGTCGGAACTTGTAGAACCTGAGGTCCTCTATGGGATAGCCCTTCCGCCTGCAGTCCCTCACGTAGACCTCGATCGTCTCTGAGCCGGACACGAGGGTCGTCGCTCCGCAGTCCACGTCTCCGTTGCTTGCTGGCATTGGGCTAAGGTTGGCCTTGCTACGACACTCGTCGTCCAAGTAGACCTCATCGACCATCAAGCTGTCGTCGGTGTGAACCCGCTTCTTGTTGAGTGGCTCAGTGCAGTCCCTAGCCCAATGGCCGGGTACGCCGCGCCGTAGGCAATTGGCCGATGCCCTTGCCCTTCCCATTGGGTCCGACGCCGTAGGTCGTGGTCTGCTGCATGCGCCTGGAGAAGATGATCCTTTTGGGCTGCCCTCTCTTGCTTTGGACTTGCCGCGCCCCTTGGGGCCTTTGCTGCTTGACCGGCCTCGCCCGTGCGAGCCTCCAGCTGATGCTGCGGCCGAACTGGAGCTTCCGCCTGCCATCGCCGCTACTGGGTAGAAGCCGTGCGCTAGCTTCAGGTCGTTGAACCACTTCCTGGCGCCCGCGTAGGCCGCGCAGACTTCGGCGTACACGCCTGGGTCGAGCTCTTGCGCTGCGTTGGGGTCGCGATGGTAGTAGCTCTCGTCGCAGTCGCACAAGGTCTCGTCATCCTCCGCCCACTACGTCCTCCGGCTTGCCAGCGTAGAACTCCTCGTCATAGTGCTCTGCTGTGTCCTCGTCGTTGAAATACAACTTCCGCGCGTAATTCGGCTCGTGCATGATGCTCTCCTGCCCGAACGGTGTCTCCGACGCATCAATGACCTTATCATGTCTGATATCCTTGCCAACTACTGGCAGGATGACCGCCTTCTGGCCCGCGCTGCACCCCCCTCGTCGTAGCGGACCTTCGCCGGTAACTCGACGTCGTGCGTCCTGAGCTTGCGTTCTGCAGCGCGCACTCTTGAGATGCAGGCGAATGTCTCGCGCTTGTGCCGCTTGAGCTTGAAGAAATACTCCAAGTCGTCCGCGAGCTCCGCCCTGTCGTCCATCTTGAAACGTCTCCGCAATATGGCCATGAGCTGCTTCGCCGCGTTGGGCGCGATGAGCTCGTTTGCTGAGAGATCCCCCACCTCGCCCCAAGCTTGGCCTGTGAGACCTGCGCTGAGCATGAGAGCTGCTTCGCCCCCCATTTTCTCTAACGGTAGCTTCGCAATGAAAATCCTCGCCCGCCTCTCGTATCCTTTCCAATTGCTGAGCGTGCCGTCGAACTGTGGAACTCCTCGCTCTGGTCGCATGTCCGCCATTGGCTTAGACATCCGGCCCTTGTCTATGACGCCGACTGTGGGGTCGTGCGCGTGGGCTGCCGAGAAACTGACGTGATAATCTCCTCTGAAATCTGCTGTGAACTCGCCGAGATCTGCTGGGACCTCGAAGCTGCGCGTGGAGTTGGCGGCTGGATCCGAGGAGAGGTCGCTTAGATATGGAATGGCGAAGCGTGTGCCTGGCTAACCAAGCTCCGCAACCAACATGGGAATAATAAGCCCGAATATCTGACATGTTTTCCGCGCCGCTGCTGCGCTGACTCAAGAGCCATGAACAATTAACCTGGCGAGGGGCCCAACCGATGCAGGTGTGAGCACCGCAATTGCGATTCACTTTTTCGGTGGTGATCCCTATGAGGCAACGAACCGCGCTAGGGGCGCGCCGAAATGAATGGCGCCGTGCACAACGCGAACGAAAACGATTGATCTGAACGCGCAGGGAGACTGAGCGCGGGCGAAGCTGAGCGCGAAGGCGTCTGACTGTGAATGCATCCGCGTGCGAGCGAATCAACGTGCATGAAGTCGAGCATGACAAAGCATGGTGTAATCTTATATGAATGTCAATAATTTGAGAATGACTGCCTCTGAATACTCGCGACCCTGGGCGTGGCCGCCGCAAGGAGCTCCCCCGGGCCCCCCCCGCGACATCGCCCGCGCGCCGCGACTCCAATGTCGGCGCGCCCCCCCCGCGAGGATCGCGCCCGCTTCCTCCCCTTCTTTTGCCCCCTCTTTGCCCGCGCACTCAAATGTCCAAGGCTGCGGGCGCAGCGCAGCGCGGAGTCCCCGCGACGCGCGCTGGTCACCCCAGAGGGGTCCCAGCGACGCGCGCGGGTCGCCCGCTGCGCGGAGCAAAGAGAGCTAGCTGGCTAGCCCCCGCGACGCGCGCTGGTCGCCCCGAAGGGGTCCCAGCGACGCGCGCGGGTCGCCCGCTGCGCGGAGCAAAGAGAGCTAGCTGGCTGGCTGATAGCGGGCAAAGCTCTCGCCGCTGGCAAGAGCGACGACGGGCGAGCGAGGCGCTGGGCAGAACGCGGCACGGAGCTCCTGCGACGCACGCCGGTCGCCCAGAGAGGGCCCCAGCGACGCGCGCGGGTCGTCCGCAGGGACCTTCGGCGGAGCTCCCTATGGGGCCACGAAGCGCTGCACTGGGTAGGGGAGACGCATGCGGACTGCGCCGCGGAGACCTTCAGTGGGGCTTCATATGGGGCCACGAAGCGCTGCACTGGGGGAGGGAGACGCATGCGGACTGCGCCGCGGGGACCTTCGGTGGAGCTCCCTATGGGGCCACGGAACGTGCGAGGGGTGCGCCGAAATGGGTGCGCGGGACGCATGCGGGCACGCCCGCTGGGGCCTTCGGTGGAGCTCCTTATGGGGCCGCGAAACGTGCGAAGGGTGTGCCGAAATGGGCGTGCGGGACGCACGCGGGCACGCCACCTGGGACCTTCGGTGGAGCTCCCTATGGGGCCACGAAACGCGCGAGGGGTGTGGCGAAATGAACGTGCGGGACGCATGCGGGCACACCCACTGGGACCTTCGGTGAAGCTCCCTATGGGGCCACGAAGCGCGCGAGGGGTGCGCCGAAATTGGCGTGCGGGGCGCATGCGGGCGCACCCGCTGGGGCCGTCGGCGGAGCTCCCTATGGGGCCACGAAACGCGCGAGGGGTGCGCCGAAATGGGCGCGCGGGACGCATGCGGGCACACCCGCTGGGACCTTTGGTGGGGCTCCCGATGGGGCCGCGAAACGTGCGAGGGGTGCGCCGTAATGGGTGTGCGGGGCGCATGCGGGCGCGCCCGCTGGGGCCTTTGGTGGAGCTCCCTATGGGGCCGCGAAACGCGCGAGGGGCGTGTCGAAATGGGCGTGCGGGGCGCAAGGGTGTGCCGAAATGGGCGTGCGGGACGCATGCGGGCACGCCCGCTGACCTTCGGTGGAGCTCCCTATGGGGCCAAGAAGCGTGCGAGGGGTGCGCCGACATGGGCGCGCGGGAACGAGAACATAATGAACTCCCCTTTCCCGCGGCGAGAAAGTGAACCTTTTCAAGTTCACCCTCCAGCGCAAGCGCAAGCGGGAACGAAAATCTTGCAACTTCCTTTTCCCGCGGATAGAGAGCGAACCTTTTTCAAATTCACCCTCCAGCCCAAGCACAAGCGGGACAGATAATCTTTTCAAGTTCACGTTCCCGCGGCTAGAGAGTGAACCTTTTCAAGTCCACCCTCCGGCCCAAGCTCCAGCGGGAAGAGAAGCGCACGCGGGCGCACCTACTGGGACCTTCGGTGGAGCCCCCATATGGGGCCACGAAGCGCGCGAGGGGTGTGCGACATGGGTAAGCGGGACGCCTGCGGGCGCAGCCACTGGGACCTTCGGCGAAATCCCCTATGGGGCCACGAAGCGTGCGAGGGGTGTGCCGAAATGGGTGTGCGGGACGCATGCGGGCGCACCCACTGGGACCTTCGGCGGAGCTCCCTACGGGGCCGCGAAACGTGCGAGGGGTGTGCCGAAATGAGCGTGCGGGACGCATGCGGGCACACCCACTGGGACCTTCGGTGGAGCTCCCTATGGGGCCACGAAGCGTGCGGGGGGCGTGCCGACATGAATGCGTGGGACGCATGCGGGCACACCCACTGGGATCTTCAGTGGGGCTCCCTATGGGGCCACGAAACGCGCGAGGGGTGTGCCGAAATGGGTGCGCGGGACGCATGCGGGCACACCCGCTGGGACCTTCGGTGCAGCTCCCTATGGGGGCCACGATGCGCGCGAGGGGTGTGCCGAAATGGGTGTGCGGGGCGCATGCGGGCGCGCCCGCTGGGACCTTCGGTGGAACTCCCTATGGGGCCGCGAAGCGTGCGAGGGGTGTGCCGAAATGGGTGATGACGACGACGATGATGATGACGATGATGATGATGGGAGGGGGGAGGGGGGGGGGGGGGAGGCAGCGGGAGGAGGTCGAGGAAGGGCGCGGGGACCGTCTCTTCAAAACGAGGACCCAATTAGCCTGGCGAAAGACCCAAGCGTGCGCAGTTGAGAGCGCCGCAATTGTTAATCTCGTCTTCGGTGGAGCCCCCTATGAGGCCAAGAACAGCGAGAGGGGTGCGCCGACACATGGCGGGCAACGCAACGCAGAAGAAGACGATAGGTCTGATGACGAGAGCCTGAGAGCGGGTGAGTCTGAGCACGAGTGGGTCTGATTGTGCATGAATCTGCGCGCGGGGGAGTCTACGTGGATGAATGTCAACGCCAGCATCGGCAGCCCACCTCGCGCGGGTCGCCCCCGCTTCTTCCCGCTCTTTTTTCCCCCTCTTTGCCCGCGCGCCCCAGTGCCCAAGGCTGCGGGCGCAGCGCAGCGCGGAGCCCCCGCGACGCGCGCTGGTCGCCCCGAAGGGGTCCCAGCGACGCACGCGGGTCGTCCGCTGCGCGGAACAACGTGAGCTACCTGGCTGGCTGGGGGCGGGCGAGGTTCTGGGCGCCGGGCAGAGCGACGACGGGCGAACGAGGCGCTGGGCAGCGCGCAGCGCGGAGTCCGCGCGAAGCGCGCCGGTCGCCCCGAGAGGGCTCCAGCGACGCGCACGGGTCGTCCACGGCGCCCGGCCGAACTGCGGGACAGCCTGGATATGGCGCGGCTCGGGCGGGCCGCTCCCCAGGTCACGCCTCGCGGATAAACTCGGTGAAGCCCAGCTCCCTGGCGAGGGTCGTTGCCCCCCTCCTGCGCCGCTTCGCGCGCGCAGCAAACTGCTCCCACTGCTTCCGCAAACCGGCCGGCGGCCCCGCCAGGGAGAACTCGATGCGCGGCGCCCGCATGAGCAGGAGGTCCTCGTGGCGCGTGGCGCGCGAGAGCAGCGCGTAGAGCTCCAGCCACCAGTCGTCGTCCTTCTTGCCGTTCCCGATATCGTGGCGGCCGCAGTCCAGGATCACGCCTGGGCGACGTCGGCCGAGGGGGCAGCGCGTGGGGCAGCCAACGGCCCAAGGCGAGAATCCACATAACCAAAAAAAGGCATGGCTGCGGATCGCTCGTGCCCAGAAGGTCTGGCCGTGGACTGCCGGGGGGGCGGTGTTCCCCCGCCCCGTCGCCTTCTCGCACCGTGCGCCCCTGGCACGCCACCGTGGCGATGACCCTGCCGTGCGAGAACAGGAAGCCCGTCCGGGTGACCTTGGAACGTGAACGGCTCCGACGCGCGGAGCTCGATGAACACCAGCGGGCCCGTCAGGTCCCCTGTGAGGGTGTCATCGTGGCGCTTCAGGTCGCCCACGAAGGGCGCGCTCGCGTACTTCTGCATGCACACCCAGAACCCCAGCGGCAAGGGCTTCAGATAGATCATGTTCTCCCCGTCTCTCTCGGCCCTCTCGACGTCGCCACGATCCCGAGGGTCCACGACGACGTGCACGATCGTCCCCGAAGGGACTCACGGCAACGAGCGGGGGTCGTCCGACGGCAGGGCAACCCTGCCCCGGGCGTGAACCAAAGCAGTTGCAGGGGCACCTGCACATCCCTCTCTGTCTCTTTGTCGCTGTCGCAACTTCTCCCTTCCCGCTTCCCCAACAGCCTCTCCAAGAGGCTGGGACCCCGACGGAAAGAAGGTCCGATCATCATCATCGTCATCGTCCTCCTCGTTTTCCTCCTCCTCCGCCTCCTCCTCCTCCTCCTCCTCGTCCCCGCCTCCCCCTCCTCCTCCTCCTCGTTTTCCTCCCGTTGGGGATGGGGGCGAGACTAGAGATAGGAGCTCTAATACGTTCCCGGGACCCCTCCCGGGGTCCAAACGCCCCCGACTCTTCCGACGCGGAGCTGCGTCGAGCCCGGCTCGGGGATGCCGGCGGCACACCTGATCGGTCAAAGCTCCTCCTATGCGCGGCTGTTCGTGTCGTGACGACCCTGCTGCTGGTTCCTGACACTGCGGGGAACGTTCAATCTCGAACGATCTCCGCTCCTGGAGGCCCCTGGATGCTCTCGACCCCATCTTCGTTATTGATTTCGCGCCGTGGGTGGGAGGGTTGGGAGGGGCACCCATTGGCAGCACGCCCTATCCTCGCCAAGCTGTCTCGCCTGCTCGGCGCTCTGCAAGTCGCCCTCTCCTCGATCGAGGCCTCGATGTTTGAGCCCCGATGCCATGAACACAACGCGGCCTCTGGAGGCCGCTTCTGGGCGCTGGGGCCCTAAACAAAACTACCCGGGACTGACCACAAGGATGGGGTCGAGAGGTCCAGGGGCTTCGCGACGCGACCAAAAATCGGAATCTGGAGCCCTAAACAAAACTACCCGGGACTGGCCACCAGGATGGAGTCGAGAGGTCCGGGGGCGTCGCGACACGAAACAAATCGGAAGTCTGAGGTCTCACCCTCCTGGCCAAAATGTCTCCCCGTGCTCTTCTGCTCCACTCTGATATCCGTCCTCCCCTACCCGTCATCCTCCACCTTCCCGTCCTCCTCATCCTCCTCCTCCTCCTCGTCGTCGTCAGCAGCGTCAGGGTCGTCATCATCCTCAGCAGCAGCATCGCCATCATCATGAGCATCGTCGTCATCAACGCCATCTTCTGGACGATGATGATGATCATCGTCATCGTCATCGTCATCGTCATCGTCATCATCATCATCATCATCATCATCATCATCATCATCATCATCATCATCATCATCATCATCATCATCATCATCATCATCATCATCATCATCATCATCATCATCATCATCATCATCATCATCATCATCATCATCATCATCATCATCATCATCATCATCATCGTCGGCATCATCATCATCACTATCATCATCGTTATCGTTAGCACTGTCATCTTCGTCATCGTCACCATCGTCAGCATCAGCATCATCGTGACCATCGTCGTCAACAGCATCATCACCAGCATCATCATCTGCATCATCATCAGCCGCATCACCATCATGATCATCCGCATCATCATGATCATCATCATCATCATCATCATCATCATCAGCATCATCATCAGCATCATCCTCGTCAGCATCACCATCTTCGCCATCATCATCACCATCATCATCATCGTCGTCATCATCATCAACAACATCAGCATCGACATCATCGTCTTCGTACCAGTCGAAGGGGGCTACCTCCTCTTCCTCCTCATCTTCCTCCCACTCCCTCTTCTCCTCCTCCTCCCTCTCCGACCTCCTCCTCCTCCTCCGTTCCTCCGCAGCCCACTCCGTTCGTCCTCCTCAGAACTCCGACGGCCTCCGACGCAGGTGTCCGCAAGTCTCCAGACGCATCCCCGAAGCCCCCCGAGGCCACCAGTGGGCCTGGAACGCCCTCGACAACTCTCGGGCAATAGCGCCAGTAACTCGGGCACCCGGGCTGGTTGCGGCGATCGCCCCTGAAACGCTGTCGGCGAGGCGCAGCTGCTGGGTTACACATCGCAGCCTTCAAAAACGAACGCATGGAACTAACCCCACCTTCGGAACGCCGCCACTGAGGCCTTCGGTGGAGCCCACGAAACGTATCAGGGAGTGCCGACATGGGGGTGGCGGCTCCCTATGGGGCCACGAAACACTGTCCTGGGCGGGAGAGACGCATGCGGACTGCGCCACTGGGGCCTTCGGTGGAGCTCCGTGTGGGGCCACGAAACGCTGTCCTTGGCGGGGGAGGCGCATGCGAACTGCGCCAACGTGGGCCTTCGGTTGGGCTCCCCATGGGGCCACGAAGCGCTGTTTTGGGCGGGGGGGACGCATGCGAACTGCGCCACTGGGGCCTTCGGTGGAGCTCCCTGTGGGGCCACGAAACGCTGTCCTGGGCGGGGGAAACGCATCCGAACTGCGCCCATGGGCCTTCGGTGGGGACCCCCTTATGGGGCCACGAAAAGCTGTCCTGGGCGGGGGAGACGCATGCGAACTGCGCCACTGGGACTTCGGTGGCGTTCCTTATGGGCCCACGAAGTGCTGTCCTGGATGGGGGGAGCGCATGCGAACTGTGCCACTGGGACCTTAGTTGGAGCTTCCTATGGGGCCACGGAACGCTGTCCTGGGCGGGGGAGACGCATGCGAACTGCGTTACTGGGACCCTCGGTGGGGCTCCCTATGGGGCCACGAAACACTGTCCTGGGCGGAGGAGACGCATGCGAACTGCGCCACTGGGACCTTAGGTGGCGTTCCCTATGGGGCCACGAAACGCTGTACTGGGTGGGGGAGACGCATGCGAACTGCGCCAGAGGGACCTTCGGTGGAGCTCCCTATGGGGCCACGAAACGTGGAAGGGGTGTGCCGAAACTGATGGCGATGATTGTGACGATGACGGAAATGATGATTACGACGATGGTGACTGCGACGCTGACGATGATGACGACGATGATGATGCTGATGGTGATGGCGATGATGATGTTGTTGATGATGCTGATGGTGATGATGATGATGGAAAATGGGAGGAGGGGGAGGAGGAAGGAGAGGAACGCGGGGCACCGTCTCGGCCTGGAACGAGGACCCAACACCACAGGATGGTTGCGTGACGATGACGAGGAGGAGGAAGGAGGGGAGGAGGGGAGGAGGAGGAGAGGACGCGGGGCGCTGTCTCTTCAAAACAAGGACCCAACACCACAGGATGGTTGGGAACAACACAGGTTGGTTGGGAAAAAAAGGTGTGGGCCAAAAACATTTGTACGCTCGCTATACTACCGCTGTGCTATGCACAATCTGCACAATACGCATGATGTACAGCGTACATCCCACACCTCCTCCTCTTCCTCCTTTTCCTCCTCATCCTCCCCCTTCTCCTCCTCATCGTCCTCGTCATCATCCTCCTCTTCCTCGTCCTCCTCCTCCACCACCTCCTCCTATTCTTCTTTACCCCCTGTCGTGCGGTGTGGCGCTACAGCGGACGTGCGCATCTCAGCGCGCACCGGAAAATGGTCGATTGAATCGGTCCACTTGGTTCTCGGGCGGCCAATGTAGCTGAGGCCTCCTGGACGCACATGGGAAGCGTGAAGGTGATGCGGGCGGACTCGGGAAGACTCGTAGATTCCACCGGCGCTCCGTTGTCCATGGGAATTAATTTCTAATGCTTTCTGAGGAATCCAGAAGCGCTCCATTTTGTCATAAAGATTCGCTCGAACATTCTATATACAACACTGGCGCTGCGTTGCACGCGGTTGCTGCGGTGCACGCAGGCGCCGTGGTGCACACACGCGTTGTAGTGCACGCAGGCATTGTGGTGTACACTGGTGCTGTGTTGCGCGCGCTTGACGTGGTGCACGCAAGCGCTATGGTGTGCACAAGAACTGTTGTGCCCGAGTGCACGATGGCACAAACTGGCGCTGTGTTGCACGCGTTTGATGTGGTGTACGTAGGCGGCTACGTGTACACAGGCGTTGTGGTGCAACTCGCCACCAACATGCTGGCGCTACCCATCCTCCGCCATTCCTACGCATTCCCAGAAGCCGCCGGCGCGAAACGTGACGTCATCGACCCCCTCCACCCCCCGTCATCGGCCCGGAATAAAAAACAGGCTTCAGCCGCGTCCGCGCGCACGACGAGTATGAGCGACGAGCGACAAGCCACGAGGGACGACGACGACGACGACTGCGGACCAGACTCCTATGCGGATTCCCATGCGGACACCTATGCGGATCCCAATGCGCACGGCGGCAGTGCCCGGAGCGCACTGGGGGGGAACATTACGTCATAAGGGGGGGCCGGGGGCCATGACGCCCGCCATGCTCAAGCCATAAAGAAACGGGCTCTAATGAGCCCGATTGAGGGGCCACTAAGCCGGATCAACCCAAACTAAAACACCACATTACGCCCTACTTAGCCGGAAAAGGCTGGCTTGCGCGCGATCTTGCGCAGACAGCTTACGCGCGACTGTGCGCGCAGTCGACCCAGCTGTCTTCCGTCGCTGGATTGGCCATGAGGGAACGGGGTCCTGGTGGTAGGTTCAACCTGACTCTGTTCGTTGACTGCCCCAGGGCCCTGAAGAGCTCCGACAACAAAGTTCCAACAGAACACACATGCACAGACAACCAAAACAAATCGTAAACAAATACTGTCGTGGGTCCGCGAGGATGTGGTCGGTGTGCGATGGACGGCCCTTTCCTGAGGAGCAGTGCGCCATGGGCTGCGACGGATGCGCCGCCAAGAGTTCCAGCGCAAACCCAAGGAACACCAGAAGTTTATGCCGAGCCGTTTCTGCCAGAAGCCTCTGAGAGATTCGAAAAAGTGTCTGAGACGTTCTTCGCTCCTCCATCCAGGCCCCGGGCTCTCCCTAGTACCAGCTCTTCATCTTGAGCCGCCTTCTGGTTGATGGCCCCAGGGGACCTGGAAATTCTCTGGGAGCCTGCAGGCCGGCGACAAACCTTAGGTATCCCCTAGAGCGCGTTTCTTAATTTCGGTGATGGCGGGCGTCAATGGGGGGGCGGGGCGAGGGGGGGGGATTATGACGTAAGGCCCCACCCCGCCGTGTGGCTTCGGCAAGAGCCGCGCCCGCGCGCACGACGACGACGATGAGCGACGAACGACTTGCGACAAGGGACGAGCGACGAGCGACGACGACGACGACAACGACGACGACGGTGACGACGATCACGACGCAAGCAGCATGAAGGTGGCGATCTGCCCCACAGCGCCTGTGTACACCACAGTGCTCGCGTGCACCAATGCTTGTGTACACCACAGCGCCTGCCTACACCGCAACAGCCGACAGCAACGCAATGCCTGTGTACACTACAGTGATTGCGTGCACCACAGCGCCGGTGTGCACCACAGCGAATGTGTACACCGCGGCAGCCATGTGCAACACAGCGCCTGTCTACACCACAATGATTGCGTGCACCGCAACGCCTGTGCACACCACATCGTTCGTCACAACATCCGCGTGCAACGCAGCGCTGGAGTACACCACAGCGCCTGCGTGCACAGGACAGGTAGAAGGAGCATGTTTGTGAGGACCTGCTGCGGACAGCTAAACGCCACGTCAAGAAAGTGATGAGAATAGAATGCGACGTGTTTCCCTCCTCCGTCCTCTCCTCCTCCTCCTCCTCCTCCTCTTCCTCCTCCTCGTCCTCCTCCTCCTCCTCCTCGCTCACCCTTCCCCCCTGTCGTGCGGGTCGGCGCTACAGCGCACGTGCGCATCTCAGGGTGCACCGCGCTTGCTTCTCGGACGGCCGGAGCCTCCTGCACGCAGATGGGAGGAGTGAGGATGATGTGGGCGCACTCTGGAAGACTCGTAGACTCCAGCGGCGCACCTTGTTTTCCATAAGGATTCCGTTCCAAATCCTGTGTGCAACAATTGTTTTCTGTTGGGTCCACAGGCGCTCCATTTTGTTATGAGGATTAGTTCTAAACGTCCATATGCGACAGTGGTACTCTTTTGCACACGGTTGCTGTGGTGCTCACAGTCGCCGTGGTGCACACAGGCGCTGTCGCGCACGCAGGCATTGTGGTGTACACTGGCGTTGTTGCACACGGTTGATGTGGTGTACGCGGGCGCCGTGGTGTACACAAGCGTTGTGGTGTCCGCAGGCACTGTGGCACACACTGGCGCTGTGTTGCACGCGGCTGCTGTGGTGTACATGGGTGGTGTGGTGTACACAGGCGCTGTGGTGCACGCAGGCAAGCAACGTGGTGTACACAAGCGTTGTGGTGCAAGTCGCCACCGCCATGCTGCTGCGACCCGTCATCGTCGGGCGTTGGAAGAACTGGGTTTAGTGGAACCTGGTTTAATGATTTGTACTGGGGGCGCCCCCCGTCCCATTTCCACTCTAACCGGAACTGCCGTCACCCGAAAAACACCAGTTCCGGCAAACCTGGTTTAGTGAATCTGGCCAATTGAAGGGCCCCGGGTCCCTACCACTAACTGGGTCCCCTTACCCGGGGTCCTGGCTATACCCGACATCGGTCATTCCTATGCATTCCCAGACGCCGCCGGCGCGAAACGTGACGTCATCGGCCCCCTCCCCTACCCCCACAAATGATTGCCGCAATCGGGCCGGAATAAAAAGAATATCCTGGCGCAGGACCCAGCCATATGCAATTGTGAATAACGCGTTGTGGGTGCCGCTTTCGGTGGAACTCCCTATGGGGCCACGAAACGCGTGAGGGACGTGCCGTAATGGGTGGGGGAGACGCATGCAGGCGGTGCACTGAGGCCTTCGGTGTGGCTCCCTATGGGCCACGAAACGCTGTCCGGAGTGTGGCTGGCGCATGCGGGCGGTGCCCTTCGCTGGAACTCCCGATGTGGCCTAGAAGCTGTATTGGTTGTGGTAAACTCATGCGGGCGGTGCCGCTGGGGTCTTTCTGTGGAGCTCTGTACGGGGCCACGAAACTGCAATGGGTGGTGGCCGACGCATGCGGGCGGTGCCACGGGGGCTCGATGGGGCTTCCAATCACTGGGGCCGCGAAATGCAGTACTGGGTGGTGGACAACGCACGCGGGCGGTGCCACCGGGGTCTTTCTGTGGAGATCCCTATGGTGCCACGAAACGCTGTACTGGGTGTGGCGGACGCGTGTGGCCAACCCCAATGGGGCCTTGGGTGGAGCTCCCTATGGAACCACAAAGCGCTGTACTGGGTGTGGCGGACGCATGTGGCCACTCCCGTGGGGCCTTACGTGGAGCCCCACAGCTCCCTATGGGGCCGCGAAGCGCTGAACTGGGTGTGGCGGACGCATGTGGCCACCCCCACTGGGGCCGCATGTGGAGCGCCCTATGGGGCCACGAAACGGTGTAGTGGGTGTGGCGAACGCATGTGGCCACTGGAGCCTTACGTGGAGCCCCCCATGGGGCCACGAAGCGCTGTAGTGGATGTGGCGGAAGCATGTGGCCACCCCCACTGGGGCCGTAGGTGGAGCGCCCTATGGTGCCACGAAACGCTGTAGTGGATGTGGCGGAAGCACGTGGCCACCCCCACTGGGGCTGCAGGTGGAACGCCGTATGGTGCCACGAAGCGCTGCACTGGGTGTGGCGAACGCATGTGGCCACTGGAGCCTTACGTGGAGCCCCCCATGGGGCCACGAAGCGCTGTACTGGGTGTGGCGGACGCATACGAGCGACGAGCGACGAGCGACAAGCGACAAGCGACCACGACGACGACGACGACGACGGCGGCGAAGAAGACGACGACAACGAATGCGGACCAGACTCCTATGCGGATTCCTATGCGGACACCCATGCGGATCACGATGCGCACGGCTGCAGAGCCCGGAAAACACTGGGGGGGGACAGCGTTACGTCATAGGGGGGGCCGGGGGCCATGACGCCGTCATGCCCAAAGCAAAAAAGAAATGCAATCCTGGACCCTTGGATCGGTCAGCATCGAACTTAGAAGTCGGATCGAATGAGAAATGTGCGTCGGACTGGGCTGCAACGACACGGAGCCGGAATCGAATCGAATCGGCTGCGCCAGAATGCACAACACCGCCGCAAAGAGGACCGGACCACGCCGGATTGTCGGAGCGCGAGAATCAAATCGACATGGGCCCTGGGACCTCCCGTTTGTGCCGGCCACCCCGGTCCTCTCGAGAGCCAGACGGGGAGGACCTCGAGGCGAGGGGCAACGATGGGGGGGGATTGGCTCAGGTGGGGATACACTGACCTGGAATCGGAGGAACATCACACGGAGCGTTTTTTCGCAGACGCCTCGCGCGGAAGGCAGCCATGCGACCGCGTATCCACGGGAACACGCCCCAGAATCCAGACAGGCTGGGTAAATATGCGTATGTTCGCCGCTCGTGAGCATGCCCTGAGATCTGGGGTTGCGAAGAAACTGCGACATCGCGAAACCTATCCCGACAGGAGCCACAGACCCAATCTTTCTGCGGCATTCTTCGAGCCGGATCGGTCTGTAATGGCACCAGGACCCGAAACCGAGCGAAAACGCGCGATGTGAAAAAACAGCAACGCCCAGATCTCAGGAATTCCCCCTGACTCCATCTAGAGAGGCCTCCCAGATGGGGTCGGCGGATCGCGACGAGTAGTCGGTAATGCATCACCGATGCATCTGTCGATGCATCGCGACGCATCGGCAACGTCGGCGTGGAGAAAATCAGGCTCCGCATCGAAATGCATCGCCCATGCATCGGCAATGCGGCGCGATCCTCCAACACCGTCTACTAGAACCCCACATGGGAGGCCTAGAATTGCAGGATTCGAAGGGAACCAAAACATACCGCTACTGCTACTTCCCGCACCTCCCCCGGGGGCGTTCTGACCAGAATTCCGATGCGAATCCAGCCGTGGCGACGAGGGCCTCCCAGGAGGCCCCTAAAAAGTGAAACCGAGGCGGAAGCAGTGGCGTCAGTACAATTTCCTCCTCCGAATCCCCCCCTGAGCGCATCCCCCCCTGCCGCTGCCCCCGAAGAGGCCGCCGTGCTGCCGCCGGTGCTGCTGCCGCTGGCGCCCATCGCTGCCGCCGGCCAACACGCGGCCCGCCCAGAGACCTGCCGCTTGCCCTGCCGCTGCCGCGCGGCCGGCAGGAGGCCCGCAGGGGAACCACGGCGGCGGGAGCCACAGGTGCTGCGGAGTGGCACGCTCCTGGAGGCCTCGATGGAAATTACATGATGTTCGCGTTCTCGCCTTCTGGGACTTCCGTCAGCTCAAGACGGCGCAAGAAACCTCCACGATGGCCCTCAGACGGCCCAAGAGGCCCCCACGAGGGTCCAAGGATGGCCCAAGAGGGCCCCAAAAGGGCCCAAGAGGCATCCAAGACGGCCCCACGACGACCTCCTGGGACCAAAGACAACCTTAGAAGGCCATTCGACTGCCCAAGATGCTGCTGACCAGAACTTTCTTGGAGGCCTCCGAGATGGGGGCCAGGGCACGTCAATGACCCGTAAGCGAGGACTCTGATAGGCCAGGGCTTTTGTAGGGGGCCGCATGCGCACCCTACCCCCTACCCCCCACGATTTCTGGGGGGGTAGGGGGCAGGGTGCGCATGCGGCCCCCTATTTGGCGAACCTGAGAGAACTGCAGCCGTGGGTCGAAACATCCCCCCTGACTCGGGTTCTCCAGGCGGATTGGGCACAGTCCTGGTTTGCAGTGCCCTGAACTCCAAACGGACGCACGGACGAACGCACGCGGAGCACGAACGCACGACCGAATGAACGCTGAAATTGCGCGCGGCTGCGCTGGGGAGCCAGCCCGTCCCCATCAGGGCATGGCGCTGAGGCTATGGCCTCAACACGCGATACACGTATGCGGACGCATGCGACCACCACCACCCAGTACCCGTCTTCGGGCGGCAGAAGCATTAAGTGGCAAGGCGGTGAAAGTAGATTGGGCGTCCGCCTGCCCCGTGACGAAGAAGAGGGAAAACCGTGCGATGATTGAAATAGGAATGCGCCTAGAAAAAAAGAAATCTGGGAATCCCAAAATACTCACCTTCGCCGACAAATCGACACCCCGAGCGGCCAAAATCCGCCGGGTAGTTGATGGGTTCAACGCAGATGGCGTTGATGAATTTCGCCAAGGTGCCGGTGATGCGTCGGCGGCGTCGGCGTGGGAAAAAAATGAGGTTCCAGATCGAGCCGCATCGCCGATGCATCGGCGATGAGGCGCGATCCTCCGATGGCCCAATTGAGAACGCCTGGACACATCACAAGCAGGGTCGTCCGTGACGGCGGCGTGCAAGGGCGCAGGACGCCTGGAACGCGCCAGGGGGACATGCCACTACGACCCAAGATTGACAAGCGTATGTGCTTTTCGTCCTGGCCGCATGGGACACTGGTTGCAGCCTGGCGGTTTCGACAATGACGACGACGACGACAACGACGACGACGACGACGACGACGGCGGCGAAGGCGAAGCGGAAACATCGTTGAAACCGTCAACTTCCCAACAACGCGCTGCGAACCTCCCCCCCGGGCATTTCTTGATCGCTTGGTCACATTACCCTTGGGCCTGGGAGGAAGACGAGCATGCCAAGAATGCCCCAAATGAAAAGATTTGGCGCTGGACACCCCCCCCGCCGGCCCAACGGGCCAGAGGCGTGCTAAGATCTCCGGTAACTGCTAAATAATACTTCTACTTCGCGCGCGCGGGGCGGCCCCTGGGGGTCCCCGGACGAAAAGTACCCCGGGCGATCCCCGGCAGACTCGGGTCATCCTGGGCGCCGCCCCCGTGGCCGTCCAGAGAGCCCCAAAAAGGGCCACGAGGCCGCCAAGAGCCCTCCAAGATGGTTCAAGAGTGCTCCGAGATGCCACATGATCGTTCCAAGACGCCCAAGATGGCCCCCAGATGCCCCAAGAGGCCTCCAAGAGCACTCCCCAGAGGGCCCCAAGAGGCAAAATTCATTACTTTCCCCCAGGTTTAGGGCAGGTTTTGGCGTGTCCATCTTTTCGGCTTCCCGACGCCCCAAGACGGCCCAAGAGGCCCCCAAGATCACCCCAAGAGGGCCCAAGAAGCTCCCAAAAAGGCCCCAAGATGGCCCAAGAGGGCTCCAAGACGGCCCCAGAGGCATCCAAGACGGCCCAAGAGGGGCCCAATAGGGCCCCAAGCGATGCCCCAAAGGGGGAACACATAACAAAACTTCGAGCCCTCGGCCTTAAGAAGCCCCCCAGTATGAACTTATCAAAGCCCACGAAGTCTTTGATGGCAATGAGAATGGAAAACCAGAAAGACATCTGAGACGTTTTCACAGCGTGCTCGGTCTGACTCAAGGGCCCTGAAAAAAGTTCGGGCCAAAGTGCAATGGTGCAGCCGCTATGCTACAGCCTTGCTCTGCACTGTCTGCACACTGCAACATAGCATACACAATATGTGCAGCGTATATCTCACACCCATGAAAGAATTAAAAACAAAAAGAACAGAGAGAAACCATCCTTCAGTCGGAAATATAACAAATCCAGATAAACATTCCTAAGATTGCATTAGCAATAAACATAATGAGAAAACATAATTATAATGCGTGAGAAAACTGTAAGTAACTCCAAGCTAAAGAAGCAATGTCGATAGATCGCACTGCAAGTAAATGGATCTCCAAAGCGAAATCCACAATCATACAAGGATCTCCAAACGAAATCCACGATCACAAAAGGATTTCCAAACGAAATCCACCATCGTAAACTCTCGGATGGCAAGCAATGGAAGCCGCAGAACGAAGAAATAATAGTATTGAATACCAACCTCACTTGTGAACTCGAAAACCTTCTGTCAACTCTGGCTCGGTCGTCACCTCGCCTGCTCTGCGAAAACCTTGGGTCTGATGCTGAAACCTTTTATGCGTCTCCGCTGAGCTCGTATGTCGTCATGCTCTGCGCCCCCACCGCCCTGGCCGTGTACAGGTCGTTCGACGAGCCGCCGCGCTCGTCACTTGATGGTCCTTTTGGTTCTCTCTCCTTCTCGATCCTCTCCTTTTCGGTCTTCGCCCGTAGAACTGCCAACTCAGTCTTGCACTTGCACTCGGCCTCCATGATCTTGATCAGGTAGGATGCAACGGGATAGGCTCCACATACTCCAAGAAATATGAAAAACATGGCAAACCAAACCACAATGCCATAGCCGTCGTTCTCGTTCTTCGTGTCGTAGCCCGAGTGAGCCGCCGATCTGCAACCACATGTTGCGAACACCGCCAACTGCATGAACGGTGTCGTTGCTTTCCGCGCTGCCGCCGATGTCACCGGCCTGGTCTGATCTATGCTCTCCTGTCGCTCTTCCTTGGTATTCTTCTTCGCCGCCGTGTAGTTCGGGTCATGCTTGAGCTGTAGCCTGCCATATCGCAGACGGTCGGCGAGAAGCTGTCTCGCCGCGATCTTCGTGAGCCCGTCCGCGTATTGCCTCTCTGAAGATACCCACCTCCAGCGTGTCATTGTAGCCTCCATCCTCTCGCGCAGCGCTAGCGCCTCGATGCCGGTCCACTTGTCCTGGAAGCTAGTGATGCTCTCCTTTTGGGCCGCGCCGTAGAGCGCCTTCGCGTCCACAACTAATGCTGACTCACCCGCCATGCGGGTGCTTTCATCCTTCGTGATGTCCACGCCGTCGTAGATCAGGGCTGCCCAGAATCGCTTCGCTAACTCCAAGCCATCCGCGCCCGCTGCAGCTGCCTGTGACTCCGCATGTAGAGAGGAACGCGCCATGCGTAGTAGCTTGAAGGACTTCCAGTCGATCGCGCTAAAGTCGGACCCGTGTCCGTCGAATATCTTCTTGCGGCATGCCAGGATGACGTAGCCACCTTGGCTGGGCCCGCCCTGTCGAACTCCCCAGGCCGCGTCCGTCATTGCTACGAACACTATGTCGCATACCTGGCCGATCTTATTCATCTTGAGCCCGACGTCCGAGTTCTGCTTGTAGAACCGCAGTGTCTTGTTCGCCTCCTTGGCCGTGCCCACTGTTGCCGTAGGTAGGTGCCCTTGGCAATGCTGACCGAAGCCGAAAGATGAGGACACGCCTGAGAGCTTGGCCACTGCAACGCTCCGAGTAGGCCTCGTAGCTGCCGCTTCTCCTTGATAGTGAGCTCCCTCGTGTTGTCGCTGCTCTTCTGGTCGATCGTAATGGGCTTCAGGATCTTCGCGTGGGTCGCCATCTTCACTTCAATCTCGCTGCTGTTCGACTTCGGGTTCTCCCAGTGCGGGGTCTGCGTCAAGTCGCTGCCGCAGTAGTCCATTTTGTCGTCTTCGATCCACTTCCTGAACTTGAACCTTCGTTTTACCTCGGTGATAGCTCGACTATATAGCTACTGCCCGGCCGCCGATCTCCACCTCCCAGCATGTCGTCCACGTAGGGTAGAATGAACCCGTCATTATTGCCGTCCTCATCGAAACTGAGAAACGCGCAGGGTCCAAAGGATGCTGCTTGAGACCGCTGGCCTTCAGGTCGTCCACCGCACGTAGCCACCAACGCCTCGGTGCGTCCACCTGGCCGTACATTGGCTTGGTGAGCTTCATAAGAGTATTCGGCTCGATGCCCATGAGCTTAACCGCGTCTTCGGGCACCTTCGCATATGACTCACGCTCTTGGGGTCGTCCTTGAAGAAATGCAGTAGCTACGTCTGCTGTCCATAGTCTCCAGCCGTTGTTAGCCGCCAGTAGTAGCGCCATCTGTCTTGCCAGTCTCGAGGCTGCCGGCGACGCCGTCGGTGCCGCGCCACTGAGTGCGTCGGGGTCGTTGAAACCTTGTAGTACCAGCCGCGCCTTGGCACGTGGTGTGCCGTCGTCGTTCTTTGTCCAATTGAGCGCCCACTTCGCCTTGAGTATTCGCCGAGGGTCCTCCTCCCCGGTGGGCTTGTGAAACTCCCAGACGTCATTGCCGAAGAACTCCGTCAGCTCCTTCCGCTTGCCCTGCATGAGCGCCGCGCGCTCGTGGGGCGTCGCGTTCCTCGTGCTGATGTCCACGAAGATGTCGCTGAGCTTTGCATCCGTGCCGTCGAACTCCCAGCCGAATGGCAAATCCGGACTGGTGACCATAAGCTGTAGAGCTGCAAGTTCGTCGTCAGCATCGTCGGGGTCCGGTACTGGTACCGCGCTGCTCAGTCCAGGGTCGGGTAGAGTGCCTCTGAAGACTCCGCCTCCAGGTCTGGTGGATATCGCCGCCTCCGCTTTGTCCATCCTGAGCCGCTCTTTCTGAAGACTTGATATAGGCCTCGACCGCGTCTGTGTCGATCCGAGCTCCTGCTCCGATGATGGTGCTGCCGCCGCTGATGACGATGAGGCTGCTGGCTGCGCTGTCTGCGTTGGCGGCGATGTCGGTTGAGCTGCTGGCTGCTCTTGCTCTGGCGGGGGCGTTGTCGGCATCGGCCCCTGGTCTGGCTGACCAGAATTAGACGTCTGTCGGCTGCCGTCGGGTACCAGCGCCTCCGCTTCAGGAAGATCCTCCGCTGGAGCTGCTGTGGCTGGTGGCACCTCTGGCGTTGCCGTGGCTGCTGCCGCCGCTGACCCAGATGACGATGCCTCTGTAGGTACCACCGCCACGCGGGGCGCCCTAGAATCAGGACCTCCTCCTCGACGTCGCTTGGATGCTGGACCTTCGTCTCCGTCTCCGTCCTCCGCGTCGTCGTCGGCGTCCATGTCCGAGTCGCCCGGTGCGTCGAATGGGGTTTGCTGTGAGCTGATGTCGCGGTACTGTGTCACGCCCGTCCTCCGCATGCTGCCCAGTGCATCCTTGGCCTGTGTCAGGTTCTCGAAGAGAACGCACCCTTGATCACTCGCGTCTGGCCGAACGTGTTCAGGTGCACACCGTAGCAGCTGCGCGCCGTGAACGATCCAGTAGATGCGTGGTCCACTCTCGTCCTGGCGCATCTCCTTGAACACCGCGACTGCGGGGCCCTTCCACTTGTTCTTGATCAGCTTGTTAGTCTTGCCCTCGCGCCAGTAGTAACGCCGCTGGCCGATGGACAAATCGTGCTTTTGAGCGCCACGCGTCGTCGTGGGAGTGCGCGTCGAAGTTTGGCTGAGGCGTCCGCCTTCATGAAAGCGAACGCCGCCATGGACCTCCTGTCCAGCGCGCCCATGAAGTCCTCTCCGTCATCTGGTACAGGGTCGCCGGTGAAAACTTTTCGCTGGAGTTGGTCATCGTCGTAGTGGGATCCATGCCCAGAACCCACTGGCATGGTGAGTACCCTTTTGTGAACGCCAGTCGGTTGACCTGGTGGGGCACATAGATGCGCGCCTCGGTGATTAGTTTCTCGTCGAGCACCGTGTTGGCCGTACGGTCAATGGCGTCCTGGCAGTAGATCTCGATCGCCTCTCGAACCACCTGATGACGTCGCCCCACCACTCCGAGGCTCGAGTGAGCCTCGCCTGCTGCGATCACAATACTGATACTATGTTGTTCCAGAAACTGCGTGAACTTGTCCGACGCGAAGCCTGAGCCGTCGTCGGTACGTAGCTCGCCCATGGGACCGAACTGCCTGATCCAGCCGCGCTCGACCGCCTTGATCAGTTCGTCGGCCGTCTCCGTCTTGATTGTCCGTAGGGCACAGTACCTGGTAGCACCGTCCACCATCGACAGGATGGCCGTCTTGCCTGTCACTGTCTTGACCCAGAACACGTCGGTGTAGACGGTCTCGTTGAACTTCGTTGGCGGCTTGGCGGACGCCGTGGGTGCCTTAGGCGGGCGCTGCCGCTGCATGCAGTGCTCGCAGCGATACTCAGACGCGCAGTTGAGCACGTTCTCCTGGGCTCCTGCTTGCTGTAGTAACCGATGTAGTACCGTCGGGCTGGGATGTCCCATGTTCCGGTGTAGCCGCTTGACGTAACGCAACGCCTCGGTGCCGTATTTCTCGCGCAACTGCGAGTGCACGTGGACAACCTCCTCCTTCGCCGTCTCGTCCGTCGAGGTGGGCTTGCCGCCGCTGCTGACGTCTTCGCCGTTGTAGATCTCCTCGACCTCGGCCTCCACCATAACTTGTGCCAGGGTGGCTGCCAAGATGAACGGGTAGTCCTCCGTGACATTCGTGCGCTTGAAGCCGCTGCCGTCCATGTTGCCCTGCAGTACTGCGTGCTGGTGGCACCTGTCGCATCGCGTGCTCATGATCGCCGCGATGAGCTTCTTGGTGGTCCTGATGGCGGTGGGTTTCTTGACCGGCTGATCGTCGTTCCCTGGCAGGGTGAGACCGTGCATGCACTGGTCGAAGGTCGCTTTGTAGCCCGGTAGGTTGGACCAGGCTTTGGTCTGGCAAGCCCTCGATGTGGCTGGATGTTCCACGTGAGCATGACGTCCACCTTCACACTGGTAGACGTCCGCCACGAACTGCATGTGTGTCCGATGATGCCAGTCACGTAGCTCAATAAGATACTCCTTCCAACCTGGGCGCTGGTGAATGTTTAGCTCCTGCATGTTGGACCAAGGTCCGCACATCGGGGAGAGATGTACTTCGTCTGGCTGTTCTTCGTGTAGCTTGCGCTTGAGCCGCTCTCGGTGTTCGGCCTTCGCGAAGCCCCAGCCCGCGCGTAGTCCGAACGTCTCGACGTCCGCCCCAAGGTCGCGTAGACTCTGAGATAACCTAGCTTCGCCTGCATAAACCTCCCAAACCTTCCGTCGCGTGGTGCAGCGCTTTGGCGCAGCACGCAGCATCGTCTGCATGCACTGGTCGCTCGCGTGCTTGATCGCCGAGTCGATCTTCTGAATGAAGTTGGTCGTGACCTGCCTCTTGTCGCCGTCGTCGCTGCTGTAGGTGTCCTGCTCGGTGAGCTGCGCCACGTCGCTGTAGGCGTCCACCAGGCACCAGCATGGTTCTGGCAGGTTCGGGTCGACAGGCTGGATCGGCGTCGTTGCGAAGCAGAGGTTGACGCAGGAAGCGTGACTCTGACACCAATACTGCTTCGTATACTCGCCACAGCAGATGACCTTCACGACTCGGCGCGGGCATCCTTCTGAGAGCGCCCGCTGATGTGCAACTTCCCACTGCCCCCCATCATCGCTGCTGCTATTGTCGACCTTGTAGATTTCATCCAGAACCTCCAGGCCGCCGATGGTCCTATCGCCGTCCATGAACTCTTTGAAATCGACCGGCCCGTACTCAAAATCCAACTGAATGTCCTTCGTCTGGTCGTCCATGTCCTCAATCAGACCCACCGTGCACATGGCCTTGCGGAGACGTGCGCGCCTCCTCGTAGCTGCCGCCGTTCCACGCCAGCTGTTGATTCGCAAAGTCGACCTGCACTGCAAACTTCTCCAGTAGAGGCCGCGGGAAGAGCATTGGCGTCTTCCCTGGAACAAGGTAGATGCACAGGGTTCCCGTCTTGCTCTTGAAGCTCGCTGGAATGACACCGCACCACAGCGCGTGCTCCACCTTGCCATTGCCGAAACGGAATGGCCTCCGACACGCGCGAAACTCCAGCGTCTCGATCGGGTACCCCCTGGCGCGGCATGTGGTCCGGTATTGATTGATAGTCTCCGAACCTGAAATAAGCGTAGTCGCGCCGCCGTCCAAGATCGCCAATTGTTCGGGAATGATGCTGGCCGTCTTGCGGTCGCCCCAGTAGACTTCGTCCACCATCATCTCTTGATCCATCTGTCCATGGGGCCGCTTCTTCGGTGGTTCTGGGCAGTCCTTCGCCCAGTGCCCGACTCCGCCACATCGTAGACAAGTCGCATTGGATGGTGCTGGCCTCGTAGCTGCATCCGCCCTCTCCGTGGGTCTTGGCCTCGTATACGGATTGAATGGGCGAGATGGTGCCGAGTGTAGTGAGCCCTTCCGTCCTGGGCTGCCCTTCTTACCAGCTCCTCGAGATCGCCCGCGTCCTTTTGCTCCGCCCTTGCTCGGAGGGTGCCTCGTTGCTGTCGATGCTAAGGATCCCGTCGCGCCTGGTACCATCGCCACCACCGGGTAGTAGCCTCGTGCAAGCTTCAAGTCATTGAAACGCTTGCGAGCGTCGTGGTAGGCCGCGTAGACCTCGTCGTATTCCGATACGTCGAAATCCTGCATCGTCGCCGCGTCCCGCTGATAGTAGGCCTCCTCACAGTCATACCAGCTCTCATCGCCGTCCTCGGCCCAGTACTCCTGCTCGTAGCCGTCGTCGAACTCTAGTTCGTCGTCTTGGCCATCGTATGCATCTTTTTCGTCGTGCCCTCCTATCTCGTCGTCCACGTGGTACTGCTTCCGTGCATGATTAGGCTCGTATACCGTGCTCTCCTGTCCGAATGTCGTCTCCAGCGCCTCGATCACTTTGTCCTGTGTGATATCCTTGCCCACGATGGACATGATGACTGCCTTCTGGTCTGAACTGTAACCACCTCACCGTAGAATCCGCCATCACCGAACCTTGGATGGCAGCTCGATGTCATGCGTCTTGAGCTTCCGCTCTGACGCCCGAACTCTTGATATGTAGCTGAACAGGGTCTCTGCTCGATTACGTCGTAACTTGTAAAAATACTCTTGAAAGTCATCTGCCAACTCCGTCCGTGTGTCCATCTTGAATCGCTTCCTTAAGCGCGTGAGCAGCGCAGTAGCCGCGCCAAGCTTGATCAGGTCGTCCGCCGTGAGATCCTCAACTTCATCTCGGGCTTCACCCGCCAACCCAGCCGATAACATGAGAGCCGCTTCGCCCTCCTTCTTCTCCAAGGTAAGCTTCGCTATGAACATAGTCGCCCGCTTCTCGTACTCCTTCCATCTCAACAAGTGTGCCGTCGAACTGTGGAACTCCGCATTCTGGTAGTATTGCCTGCTGGTCGTCGGCTCCTCTGCCGCCTGCCTTCGCCATGATGCTAACCTTGGCGGCGTAGAGGTCGTCCTCGCTGTCGAGAGAAAAATGCTGATGCTGCTCGTACTCGCTGCTGAAGTTGTCGCTCTGGACCTCGCTGGAGGTCGATTCCAAAATGTAGCTGATGCTGGGCTCGAAGCTACTCAATATGGAGATGTGGCCGTCGATGCAGAGCGGTCCACGGGATATGGAGGGCGCTGACGAAAATGCCGAAAGATCGACAGGCCCCGCTACCAATACGAGCTTATCAAAGCCCACGAAGTCTTTGATGGCAATGAACATGAAAAAACAGAGAAACATCTGAGACGTTTTCACAGCGTGCTCGGTCTGAGTCAAGGGCCCTGAAAAAAGGTTCGGGCCAAAGTGCAATGGTGCAACCGCTATGCTACAGCCTTGCTCTGCACTGTCTGCACACTGCAACATAGCATACACAATATGTACAGCGTATATCTCACACCCAGGAGGCCTCAAGAGGCCCCTGAGAGGCCCCAAAAGCCCAAAAGCCCCCAAGGGGCCCTCAGGAGGCCTCCAAGCGACGCTGAAGAGGCCCCTCAGCGGCCCCAAGAGGCTCAGTCATGCGAAATGGGCCGGCGGAATGAGCGAAGCGATTTAATAAAAAGATTTGGCGCTGGACACCCCCCCTGGCGAGCGGAGCGCACCTCCTGCCGAGACATCAGATTCTTTCGCGGCGGGGGCTCCAGCGCGAGGACGCAAACTCATCCCTGAACGCCGGCATTCGACACCGAGAGCCACTCCTGGACGCACTGCCGACCAATGCGCGGAGGCGAGCGGGGCCACAGCAACCGCTCCAAAAGCGAGGCCCGTCCGCGGGCGTGACTTGCGCAGCACGCACCTGGTGCGGCGGGTTCGGGTCGTGGCGGCCCCAGAGATGGTTACCGACACCGCGTGGATCGTTCAACCTTGAACGATCGGCCGCCTCTGGGCCACTGTATTGGCCGGTCGGCCGCTTCCATATTGGCCGATTCTGGGCCACTGGCGGCGTTCAAACTTGAACGCCTGCGGCGGGGTCGCCGCCGCGTCGGCACGACGCGAACCTACCGTACACCACCATCGTGCCTGGCCAGGCCCGCGCCCAGACGGCCTGCACACCACCCTGGGGCCCAGGATGGCCCTGGCCAGACATGGACACAATGGCCTAGGATGGCCCTGGCCTGCCACCTTCGCCATCGCAAACCGACCTTCCTCGTGATCTGAACCGCCGCGCGTTTGCTCTGGGCCCGAACAACGTTTGCTGGCGCCTCGATTTCATCGAGGCATGGTGCACGCGCCCTCCCGGCCGAGACCCCGACGGCCTGCGCGCCACCCTGGGGCCCAAGAGCCCAACGCGGTCCTTATCTCAGCGTCACGACTAAGAGGAACAGCCAACAACAACTGCACGCGCGCGCTTTCTCGGAGGCCCGCGCGGAATGCCGAGAAATGCGCGTGCCGCCAGTCCTTCCTCGGTAGACTATATCAGGCGTCCTCTGCGGATGCGGCCCCCTTGGTGGGGAAGGGGGCCTGGCCAGCGCAGGCTGGCGAGGCAGGCGGGCAGGCCCTCCAGAACGCAGCCCCTCAAAGAAACACTGCGCCCTTCTCGGGTTCGGAGAAGCGATCCGCAGCCCACCCTCGTGGGGGGACGTGAGGGCGCTTGAGATGCACGATGATCAGAAACGGGTCTTACGCAAGACGGCGTGGTTCGGAGGAGACAACGAGGGTGGATATCTCAGGGGCTGGCTTTACAGTTTTTGGGCTCGGCGACGAGAACATCGTCTCGGGCGCCGCAGTGGAGGCGGTGAGGACTTGAACGCGCGCGCGGCGCAAGTTCTCGAATAGTGCAGAGATGGCGCATCGAACGTTGCGGTAGCATCGGTTCTATCGAGATGCATCGGCGCGCGGCGCGAGCCCCATTCCACGGCTGACGTCTACGCCCTGGCCGCGACGCCAGTAGTGGGAAAGAGCTATGGGCACGCATTGCGGCGCGGAGTGGCGAGTCGCGCAGAAGATTGCGGCATCGGGAGACTTTGGCGGGGGCGGGAAAGCCTCGCGGCATCTTCCCCTTATACGATGCAAGAGACATCGCGGGACCATCGCAATCGCAGGGCACGTCGCCAGCGGGCCACGAGGGCGCTCTTGTTTGCCCCAGAACACAGAGTGCACACATGTAGCGGGAACTGGTTACATGTAGCTCTAACGCCATGCATGCAATATGATACATATATGGAGAGATATATATATAAGAATAATGCATCCGGAAGAAAAAATAATCAAATCAAATCGAATGCAAAACACTGATGCCCGATACAGATTAGCGAAACTGAATATCGTTTCTGCTGCACCCGCGGCGTTCTTACCGCGGCGGCGCTCCGCCTCACGCAGGGCCCGCATGGACAAGGTGTCCCCGCGGCCACTCGTGCATCGCCTCTCACCCAGCACAACATCACTGGGAAGAAGCCGCGCTCCGCCGCCCCCAACTGCGATCTCTTGGCGCCGCGCTACCTGCAGAGCGCGACACTGCGCTCGACGCAATGGACGCCCCAATCTCCGCGCCGCAACGGACACCGCGACAAAGGCAACATGCGTCACAAATGATATCGGGTTCATTCCGCGCGCCGCCGCATCTGGTCAGCGCCGGCACTACCGCGACTTTCGGTGCGCCAGTTCCGCGCCAATCCAAGACTTGCGCCGCGCGCCTGTTCAAATCCCCAGCCAACCCCCAGGTCTGGCGCCTGCTGCTCTCGCTGGGCCCCGAAAAGTGTAATGCCCGCCCCTGGGCTACCCACCCTCATCGTCTCCTCCGAGGTGGCGAACTTACGCCGCGGCTTACGCGGGCCGCCGGCGCGTCACACCGCGCGGAGAGGAGCAGGCACGGAGAAGGAGCAGGAGGAGGAGAAGCTCTGAGAGGCCCAAGGTCCCTGGGGAGGCGGCCTCTGGAAAGCGCCAGGGGCCAGCCAGGGGAGTCCTGAGCTGCGCGGAGGCCCTGGGAGACCTTGGGGAAGGGGAAGCATTCTGGCAGTCCATGGAGGCGCACTGCCCTGGGAGACCCAATGGGAATCTGCCCGGGAGGATGTCCCCGCAGGTTCTGGTGAGGCCCCGCTGTGGGAAGGTTCTAGCAGGCTCCATGGAGGCCCCAGGGAGGTTTGGAACCCCAGGAACGCCCAACTACGAAGCCCCTGTCAACGACAGCGAAGCCCCTGAGGGGCAGCCTGTGGACCCTCGGCTCTATTAATGCGCCCTCGCTACGACGACAGACTCTCGACTCCCATGTGACCAACTTGCCAATCAAGACTCCCTCGGGTCCTCTGCAGTCCTCCTCCTACCCGTCCTCCTCGTCCTCCATTCCTGTTCCTGATAGATAACTGCTACCTGTCGCACCCTGAGGCTGGTCGGTAAGGCGAGCAAAATTGACAACATCTTCACACATGGAGAGCGGGTCGCTTCCAAAATGGGGCTCTCGCGTTAGCGCCGCGCGCACTCCTTACAAACAGTTGCAGGGGCTTCACGAGTTGAGGGC